>CM035836.1:98905175-99432276 GCA_020510985.1 Pholidichthys leucotaenia | reverse complement strand
ATGTGTTAACCACTTGCACTCCGTTGTTCCGCGGGCGGGCAAGTCTCTGCGTCCTAGGGCGCACAAGAGCGCCCTCGTTCGCGCTTGGACGCATGACGCATGATGGTGGTGATGGTGATGTAGTGGCGTCCAAGCGCCACTCAAAAAAAAACTGCAGAGACAGCCGCGAACAGATTAGTTCATCTGATTGACCTCTCATTCGACTAATAAGAGCCTTGAATTGGGTTTCTGAAACCTTGAAGAGCCAATGAATGAAAATCTAGGAAGGAGGACCCGCCTACTGTGAACGCAGGAGCCAATTGAAGCACAGAAATTCAGGCTGGGTGAAGAGAGATTTACTGTTGCAACAGATGAAAACAAAGGACGCTGGACGAATCTACTACAGACCCAGGCTCACCCAGCGGCATGGAGAACACCCACAAGTGGGACCTGCACTCATTCCAGCAGAATAGACGGAGGCCGACGACAAAAGTCGTAAATCATTCTCCAAAACGGCAATAATGGAATTATGTTTTGATCGGGATCCACGAGCGGAGCAGCGTCACGTTCGTCTGACAATGGGGGAAGAGATGTTCGCCACGACTCTGCTGCTTTGAAGAGGTAAGGTGTTATAAGCTAAATTATTATTTATCCCTGAAAACTGTAATCCAAAAATGACTTTTGACCGATCGGTAAATTACAACTGTACTGCGCACGAAGTACGAAGTGCGTGCGCCGCGATAAACGGTTCATTTGCCGTGTTCGGACCGTGAACGCCCCCCCCCCCGCTGCAGAAGAGGAGCGGGGGAGGGCGTTCACGGTCCAAACGCCCCCCGGTCCGCGGGGGGAAGCATATCAGTCTATTCCATCATGTAGCGATGGCCCTCTTCTGTAGCGAGGGGGGGGGGCATTCACGGTCCGTTCACGGTCCCCCCCCCCCACACACACACACAGTAGCGAGGGGGGGGGGGCGCTGTGAAAACATGCAAGGAGTGTAATCCGTCATGTAGCGAGGGCCGAATTTGGTCCTTGGTAGCGGGGGGGGGGATGACCCCCCACCCACACACACACACACAGACACAGCCCTGAGTGTGACCTTTCATTAGAGCCTAAAATGAAGATTCTACATTGAATTATTCAAAAGTTACAGACGTTTTTCCAAACTGTGCCATTTGGCACAATTTGGCACAGTTCCAAAACGCCTGGGAACAGCCTGAGAACAAAGCTGTGTAAAATATTCATTTTTTGTGGTATTGTTACCAAATTTGGATCTCAGCTGGATAACACTTGGTTCTACATTTCTGTTGCATTTTCCAGCCGGATCGGACAGCTGTGTGTTATTTACAAGCATTTGTATCCAAAAAAACACTGCGTCCAATTTTTTTTTCTTCAAGTGCAGTATGTTTAGATGACTGTAACTCAGTGGCCGGAGCACGTAGAGAGATTATGTTTTTTTTGCCAAAAAATTCAAAGTGTTTTCTTTTAAATGAGACCAACCCCATGAAGATGCTGCAAAGGGTTGAATAACAGCTTTCGATTTACTTTGGGCACGTTATTTTTTGGCATTTTTAGGAAAATTGCCCGGAGTGCAAGTGGTTAAACAGTCACTTGCTGAAGATCTTTAGTGAGATAAAGTTTGCAGTATATATTAAACAGTTTCTTGTTGAGAGTTCTGAGTGGGGTAAAGTTTGCAATGTGTTAAATCATGTGAGTGCTTGCTCACAGGGGATCGCCTTATTGCTGGGGTCTTTCTGCAATTGTGGGGGTTTCCCCTACAGTTAAAAGTGCTATGAGATTACTGTTGTTGTAATATGATGCTATATAAATAAAGTTGAATTGAATTGAATTGTATTGAAATGCACCCAAGAGTCAGGTCTTTCAACTTTTACGGCTGCTGGTGTTGACAAGACAACTTTATGAGGCCCTTGTCAGGGCGAGTCAGTCCAATTCTTCTTTTTGATGACCTTGATAAGGACGAGGTCCCCTGGCTTGGCCAAGATTGGTGCAGCTTCCTCGTGAACCCTCCTGGGGAGAGTGGCAGCAATAACATCTCTGTTAGTCAACATCTTTTGCATGTTGTAGCATCATCGTCTCCTCAAACCAAGACAGAAGATCACTTCTCTCCAGTTTACAGGAATTTCATTTTATTCCTTATACAGGAATACTACTTTTCTGCATGTTACAGGAATATCACTGGCTTTCATGTTTACCCATCCAGGCCTCTTCCAGGCCTGACCAAAGATGCTTGCTTTCCCAGGACCCCAATGTAAACAGTTTCCTCTTGCAGAGATTGTAAGGATCAGAGTTTGCTTTTAAAGGCTCAAAGGAACATAAACTCGGTAGACCAGACCTCCAACGTGAACACTGCATTTGGATAACGTACCTTTTCACAGGAAACAATGCTTTTAAAAAAGGTTCATAAACCGCTTAATCTGACGGGTTTATATCCCCCGATGCTGTCCAGGCTTTCTCCCAGATACCATGGACCTAAAAGAAATCATCCACAGCTCAACAGTACCTCCTAGCGGATACCTACGAAATGTCTCAGTACTTAGGATGACTTTTTAACTTGTTCTAAACATTAAGTTTCTTTCAGCTTATCCTCTGGATCCTAAGGACACTGAAAATCATCCCTCTTTTATCACCAACCATGGTTTGCTGCATGGTTTGCTGCATTTTGATCTAAATGTGAATGCATGTATTATAATTATGTATAAGAAATGTTATATTCATGAGTGTTATTCAAACAAATGTAATATTGGAGTAATGGTATAAATGCATGATCACCAAATATTAGCCAAGTCATTTAATTTAGTTAGATTTTATATTGAGCACCTAATTTCATAAGAACTGACTGTTGATTTTTCCTCTGCAATTTCATGGGATGGTGTCTTCATTTGATTGGCTGCTCTCAAACAAAGCAATGTTCTCACATTGGATGTCAGCCATTTCAAACTGCTTCTGAAAAAGTCGATTGGTCAGTCTTGCGATTGACATCATCAGTTTTACGACCCGGCGAGGTAACTTTAAAAGAGAGAAGTTAGATTTGAGTTTAGTAAGAAATAAGATCAGACAAAGAAAAGTAAGGCAGGACGATTAGCAAGAAGTAAAGTAACAATGTAACAAGTAGCAAGAAAAGAGAGAATGGTGAGAGAATTAAGAATTAGAAACACAGAAAGAAGAAAGAAAGAGATTTTGAGAAAGATTAGGAACTAAATTAAGATTAAAGAAGCAGAATAATAATCTAGATCTCAGAAGAAGATTTCATTCCACCGTTTCAAGGCCCTGTGAAGTTTTATTCTGTTCTTTGTGAAGTTTGTCAAGTCTTTCTGGTTACTGAGGAGAAACCATTTTTCTTTCGAGCTCGTCCCTTTTAGAGAATCAAATTCTCAAACTTTTTCCTTCACCTCAGAAGCCATTCTTATCCTAGTAAATGTTTTTCTCATTTTTTTAATGACTTTTCACGCCATTAGAGTGGACCTTTAATTTGCCTAGTTTAAAGTGAACAGAGACTGAGACGTTCCTCCTTCGGTTTTTTTTTTGGTCTATCCCACTACAAGAGACCTCAAATTTGGACTCTTTTCCAAGGACTTTTCATGCCGCTCGGGGACGATCACTCTGCTGCTCCCGTCTTGAACGAGCCCCCGGCTGAGTCAACACTCCTGACTGCTGTGAGGGAGCATTGCAGCAGCCGCTTCCTCCCGACGTCCCGATCCTGAACTCGGCCGGCATCAACCCGCTGAACACATGGACCTTCAGCTGTCTTGTGAGTGAGGCTCATTTTACTATCTGCTGGGTTAAAACGTGATGTCCTAACAATTAAATTACAATTGAATATGGCCCGCATTTCAGGGCTCAATTAGTCTCTCAGCCACAGGATAGAGCTGTAAACTGAAGGAAAACTCTTAGTCATTTTTAAGTAACTGCCCTTAAATTTTTGTAGATTAATTCAGAATTCATTTTTAGATAATTAGCTTATGAATTTTCCCCATAAAATTGCATTGTTTTGTTAAAACATTTCAGCCTCATTTACCGTTGAAACATAAGTCTGGTTCCTCCTTGGTTCTACAGAGGTGTAACGCTAGATTTTATGTTCAGGAATCCAAAATCAGTTGATGTGATATATTACGCTGTTATCATTTAAATCTGTTTATTCATCATTTGAACGCCATGCCATGTAACCTGAATGAGTTTAATAAAAGGGTGAATGATAGAAGTTGAAGCGTTTTCGTTTCACATATACATGTTTCCTAACCACGGCAGGACAAGAACTCACTGAAATTTTGAGACTGATTCATTAAGTAATTGAAGGTACAAAATTAATTAAATTAAAGTTAATATTATTGTCCGTTAGGACTGGTGCCCCTTTTACGAGTGCTTTTATTTAATTTAGCGGGTGTAGAAGCAATGGTTTAACTCCGCCCCCTTTCACACTCACTATTAAATAAAATAAATAATTCCTGTACCTTATGACAAATATTTTTATAGGCAATTCACGCGACAGTTTATTGGTGAGCCCGTGTGATGCCTGTGTAATTGAGAAACGTATATGCAAAAGGAAAATCATTGAAATCATAAGCTGTTTTTTTTTTTTTCCTGCAAATATTGATCCACTATTCAGCGAGTCTGTGTGTTTGTTTGAGAGGCTGAGGCCACGTCTCTCCTCCTGCCTGTGTCTGTCTGCTGTGTTTGTTTACCTAACCTCCTGCTGAGGAGTCTGGTGGCTGATAGCTGCAAAGGGGGGTGAGTGATTCACCCACTAAGGTCAACAGTTTTTGATGCATGCAAAGAAGTTTAAGCAGCATTATTATATGCTGGATTAAGAAAAATAAAGGCCTAGAGTGACAGAAACGCGAAGAAAACCGTCCTGTCTCTCGCCAGTTTAACCTTTCGGCGATTATCCCGAAAGGATTAATTAAACTGGCCAGTTCTGTAATTTAATTACCCAAGCGTGGTGACGTCAGATTAAGCTGGACGCAGTTTGATCTGGTCACTGGATAAACCGCTGGGGAAGTAGCGCTAAACTATACCCGGAATTAAAGGGGTAACATTATTTGTGAAAGTTGGAGATTAAACTCTCATTTTGAAAAGCAAGGCGTGGCGTGTTGATAAGACTCGGCGCCCGCATCACGTGTCACGTGAACACGCACAGTCGCGCGCGTGACCGAAAGGCGTGCACGAAAAACTGCGCATGAGCAGAGTAAGCGTGCAGACGCCCTTTTGAAGGCGCTAAGAGGGAGTCACCCTAGCCGCCATTTTGAGTGAGACCGGTAGACCCGCCCAGAGCGACGTCACCAGTGTCTCCTCCTCCTGGGAGGGCAGAGATAACTGCCTCCATCGTGTGGTCAACTATAGGAGTTGCATTTCTTGCATGAATGCGCACTCGGATTAAAGCAGAGCAAATCTATTAAGCTGATTTATAATCAAACAGAGCTTCCAAATTGACTTTAAATCAATCCGAATTATCTGGAACAACCTAAATTTAAACCCAAATCAAAGTTTTATCCCAAGAACCAAAAGGAAAAAGAAACTTGTGGGTTTGAAGTTTGTTCTCATTGGTGGAAGAGCTTTTGACTGCATATATAGACAGTGAAAGAACATAGAAGCATAGACTTTGTATTTACTCACGTATGTTAACCACATATTTTAATCTTTTTAGTTAAAAGCATATATTCACACATCTTACGCTAAAAGTCTGCAAACTTTTGAAGCTATATATATGTGTTTTGTTTTTAAATATCACTTTGTGAGATTTCTTTCACAGGAAGCCATTCAACTTAGGGACTCAAATAAATGACAATGTTCATTTAAACTCAAGTTAATGTTAGTCCTGTGCATGTTGGTAAAGGATTTAGTGATTTACTAAATATTTAACCAAAATTTTTTTTTTCTTTTCCCAAAATTAGGAAACCACATTCAGCAATTAACATTTGAAAGCTTTAGCTTATTTACAGTCCGTGTTGCTTTTGATTCATGTTTCCTCCCCAGAAGAAGGAAAACATTTAACCAACTCACTATTTCTCACCAGGATTTGAAATAAGTCAAAAGGTGGAAACTTTGACTAGTCTGTAAAACATTTTTTTTTCTTCCTCTTTTTTAAATAATCGTTTAATCCTAAGGAAGCCTTAGTGACAATACGCAAAGACAATTCATTTGTTTCGTAACTTGTAAATATTAAAACATTGAAAGCCTTTAAATGAAGATAAGCTTTAACAAATAGAACAAAGCCAATTCTAACTTTAAAACAAAGTTAAGACTTATACTGTAACTCTAAAGCCTTAAAGCATTTAACCTTTTCTATTTTTGTTGCTTTCTTTTGTAAATAAAATCATTACTTTCAAGTGAGATTCAACAAAAAGTCACAACCTAGTTGAGGACTATTCCAAAACTACACTTTGACAACTGAACTGAAAGAAGTCAATTGACACAATTTTTTTTTTTTTTGCTTTTGTCTTGTGAAATACAAATCAAAATACAGTGTCAACAAATAAACTAATACATATTCCACATTTCTAAAGAATTCCAAAATATTTGCTTTCCTTCTTACAAGCCTGAAAGTTGAAACACACTCCAAAAAGAAGCTTGTAATTACCCTCACTGTAAAACAAAACTCAAGGTTAACTCTTGACTCACAACTTTAGCTATAATCAGTGAATTGATTTCAAGCTAAGCGTTACACAAACGGTCAAACATGTCGAGTCCACTTGACGAATTAAATGACCTTCAAGTAACACTGGAAGAGTTGGCTTCCGACCTTATACCCGGTTTCTCCAAACAAGTTCAGGATACTCCACCCAAAGATTTGAAGCAAATCACGAAACAACTTTTGGATGAATGCGAAACTAACCCACCGAAAGCAAAGGAAATCCCCGGTGTGTTAGGAAAGTTTGCACTAGCATTAGTTGCAAGGTTAAAACGAGCTGAAACCCAAGTACTCTACGCTGAAAAGGAACTTGTGATACAACAAACAACCATCCGTTCTCTTCAGGAAGAGAACAAATCCCTTGTGAAAAAGCAGGAACAAGCTCGCATAGAGAAAGAAGACATCCAAGCTACGCTCGATCAGACGTTGCTAAATCTGGAACAAGCAGAGGAAGAAAAGCAACGACTAGAAGACAACAATACCTCACTTCAGCAAGAAAACGAGGAATTGAGAACCGCCCTGCTTCACAAAGAGAATCAACTCAAGGAAGTTGAAGGTCAATTAGACGAAACAAGCTCCGATTATGGGAAATGCAAACTGCTCCTACAAGAAGCACAACAAGGTCTTCAGGACGCCAAAGAAGAGCTGGAAGACCACCGCAAACGAAGGGATCTGAGACCAGAAGCCATGAACAGGCCGGTTCCCTCGACAAAGGGGGGCATCCCCTCATGGGATGGGGACTCCCCCGGCTCACACTCACCTGACCCGTTCAGGCCCGAACGGTAACGCGAAAGACGTTTGCAAATTCCATCCGATGGAGATCTCAATAAGATCGCTCGTCACATCACGAAATTTGACCCCTCAACCAGTGGGTCACCTGATACCAGGGCTTATTTGCAAGACATCGACTACTACTTGCGTAAATACCCTGATGCTACTGTTGACGACCGCATTTATTTGATCAAGTTGACATCCAACAGGTCGGTATCAAAATTTATAGATCGGCAACCATTTGACATCAAGATGAACCACCGGAAACTCTATGAAGCCATCGAAAAGGAGTTCTCCGACGACTGCTTACAGTCAGGGCTAGCGACAGCCCTAGCTGTGAAACAGAGTCGCTTAGAGCCTCCACAGGCATACTACCAGCGACTCCTGTGCGCATATTTTGGATCTCAAAACACGCCTGAGATGGAAGAAGACCACAATTTCAAGGCTCTTTTCATTCAGAATCTCCATCCCACTATTGGACACCACCTTGGAGTCATGGCTAACCCAAAGACGAACTCGATAAACCAACTAAGAGAGTTCGCACATTATGCATTCCAGAAACAGCGACAAAGCAATCAGAAGCATACCGAGTCTACCACGGTGTTAGCTGTCAACACCGCATCAGACACCCTGGACCTAGAGGGCGCCCCAAGGCCAGCCCCTGTTCCAGCATCTTGGTCACAAATAAAACGACAACAGTCCTCTGGTCAAGATAAGTCGAGTCATGACCCGGTAAAATTTTTGACACCAAGTTCCAAGCCAACGTCACCAAAACCTGACTACCGTCGGAGACTAAGCCCACCAGGTAAGTCACAAGAATACGGTACGGATACCCGGGATGACAGATATCGATCTCGAGACTCGCATAACCGTGGGAGGTGGTCACCTCCCTCGTACCGCCGAAAAAACTTCAACAGGGAAGCAAGACCTCCCCCTGGAAAATTTAACTCCAAACCCTGGGAGAAGAAAGGAAAGCCCATTTTCAGCCAAGAAGACCTGGAGACTCTCCAACGCATACTTGACAAACTGAAGAGGAAAAAGGAGGTGAAAGAGGACAACAAACCAGATGTCCTAGCCATAAATATTGTGACCACCCCAAACGATCCTTTAGGTTTGCCACAAGTCAACCCTGAGGAATCTCCTACTACGAAAGGGAAGGATACCGAAGACAGAACCGAGCATCCTCCACCCAAAACTCAGGAGAAGCTCCAAAATGCAACGCCACCCAGTGCCATTTTGGTAGTCCAGCTACCTGGGAAACCTCACTCGCCCGAAACCGGCGACTCTTTAATCTGCGTTGAACCACCGGTCCAAGAATTTCTGTGTGATTTAACCGAGAGGGGGGTTGCACGAAAATTTTTCCTGTCATTGACCCTGGAAGATGTGATGACGCACGAAGCCCTACTGGATACCGCAGCGGACATCACACTCATGTCACGTGACCTTTTTGAACACCTACGTGTCACTGCTAATTATGCGCACAAAGACTTGAAACTAAGACCTTGCTCCTTTGCTATTCACCTTATGCACCCTCAAAAACAACTGTGTCACACATGTCATTGATAAAAATCTCCATTGGGCCCATGACCTTGATCCACCCGGTCTATGTGTCCAATCTCAACTCAATTCCATTGCTGATAGGCAAGGATCTACTTAATTGCTTCGAGCCTCTGATAGACTTCAAGAATCTCAAGCTATGGGCTCAAGTTCGACAACCTCTTCCAACCACTCTGCCTGAAGCAACCGGATCACAGTGCTACACTCTTGACACCTTGGATGTTCCAGGAGTCAAACCACTCGCACTGCTGACCCAACAAAGTTTGACGGAAGGTGACCTTGGGGACCAGGCTGAAACAGGCACCCCTTTTCAGGTCACCACATCTGACAACCCAACATTAAATGAACACAGTTCATTTCTTTGCACCCTAAAACCAGGGGCAGCCGATGAAGTGTACTGCCCCCAAGTAGTCAAAGGACTAGTTATCCAAAGCTCCCACATAGAAGACGTGGTACTGGCTCTCTGGGCTGATAAATCCACAATCAGCCAGACACTTTTTGACTCTCTACACGAGAAACACCCTGACCTTATGGTCACTAACAAGTCTTTTCGTCTCCCTACTGGGACCAAATCAAACAAAACATTGGTCGCCACAAGTATCTGCGCCCTCCACCTTCGGTGGAACCACAGACTGCTAACACATCCCTTCTTGGTCGTTCCCGACCTGCCACATGCAGTCTACATCGGCAGTGATCTTCTTGTGAGACTTGGAACCCAGGTTGATACCATAAACAATGTCTTATGGTCTCTCACCCCAGTTCGAGACACTCACTCTAAACCAGATCTTGACACTCTAAAGTCAGGCCAGACCATCTCTGAGGCCTGCCAGGTACTGAACACTCAACATTGTCTCATACCTGCTAATGTCACGTGCTACCCGGTCCAACTATGCATTCAGACCGGACAGAAACGTATGCATCCACAAGCATTTTTCCAACCGGCTCCTTTGCTTGACGATCTAGGCTTAACTCTGGAGGCCATGCCCCTTCTAAGCCTAGACTACAGAACCACCACATTACCGGTAAACAATCCCACGGCAGAGACCACCGTCCTGCCCAAGGCCATGCCTCTTGGCTGGCTCATCACCACAGATTTCCACGATTTTGAACTAACTGTTCCTGTGCTAGGCGGCCTTCCTGATTCTCTTTGGGCCGACTCTCTTGAACTTACAGTCATTTACACTAAGCCTTCTAAGGCCATCGCTCTTGTGTCAATGCCAACCCCTGACAAAGAGTCAGTGGGACGAGTCGACTTGACTAACAAGGACCAAATGCTTGTCCAAGCTATTGAGCTCCTTCCATCGGAATCTAATCAGCAAACCAATGACAATCCCAGCGATGCTCCACCGAAACTGGTCCTCACTATCGCTGAAGAGATTGCACAGGTGGTGGCTGATGCTGATGCCCTAACCTCTGACGAAGAAAGTGAAAAACTTCACCAAGTTCTTCTTAAATATGAACAATCCTTCTCCAAAGACTCCTTGGACTGTGGACTAACAGCAATCCACTCAGTACGTATTCCTACACCACCTGACGCTCCTCCAACCTACGTCAGGCAGTACAAGATTCCCTTGGCCTCGTACCGCCCAGTACAAGAAATAATCGATGATTTACTGGACCGTGGCATAATCAGGCCATGCAACAGTACCTACTCGGCTCCCTTATGGCCTGTCCTAAAGCCCAATGGTAAGTGGAGACTCACCATTGATTACAGGAAATTGAACACTCAAGTTCCTCTCTCTAGGTGGCCTATGACTCAACTGGAGCAAGAACTCCCTGGAGTCAAAGATGCCAAATACTTCTCAACATTGGACATTGCTTCTGGTTTTTGGACTATTCCTGTCCAGGCTGAAGACCAACACAAACTGGCCTTCACCTTCGCGAATCACCAATACACATTCACCCGATGCCCTTTCGGTTATGCTAACTCTCCTGCAGAGTTCAACATTTTCTTGAACAAAGCATGTCCAGACGCCCGAGACAGAGGTAACCTCATCTATGTTGACGACATTCTCGTTCGGAGTCCAACTCTGGACACCCACCTCACTGAAATCAACCATGTCCTTGGCCAGCTCACGCGAGCTGGAGCCAAAATTTCTCTCTCCAAATGCCAATGGTGCAAAACCAAAGTCAACCATGTTGGTCTCTTGGTAGGATCCAAAGGGGTCCTACCACAAACGGCACAAATTCAAGGTGTGCTAAACATCAAAGCCCCTACCAACATCTCTGAACTCCGGAGCTTCCTAGGGGTATGCAACTACTCACGTCAGTTTATTGAGGATTATGCAGACTTGGCAAAACCCCTTACAGACCTCTTACGAAAGGACACCCCTTTCATTTGGTCTGAGGCTCAAGAACAGGCTATGCTAGCGTTGAAGCAAAAGTTATGCACAGCACCATGTTTGGCCTATCCCAACTGCAACCAGCCATTCTTCTTACAAGTGGGGTTCTCTGCCAACTGCTTAAGTGCTGGATTATACCAAATCTACGACCACGACAAACGAGTCGTGGCCTATGCCAGCAAAACCCTCTCTGGTCCGGAACTGAAATACTCGGACTGTGAAAAAGCCCTTCTGGCCACTGTATGGGCAGTCAAACATTTCTCCAACTATGTAGGAGGCCAGAGAATCACAGTTGAGACTCACCACCAACCAGTGGTCTTCCTCAACAGTCAGCGCATCAGAGAAGGCGTTGTAACAAATGCCAGAATAGCCTCCTGGTTGATGGCTCTACAAAGCTTTGATGTGGAGGTCCGCTACGCACAAAAGTTGAGAAGCCCTCTCGGCACAGACTTGGCTGCCTGCCAACGGTGTTCTGAGGACACTCCAGGACCATCCATTCATGCAGAGCCACCTACAGTCACTGAAGACCCAAACCATCACTACTTCAACCAGAACATCTGTCAAGATATGGTCACCGCCTATGTCGATGGTTGTTCTTTTCACCATGAAACTCACATTCATGCTGGTGTGGGTGTGGCATGGCTGAACAATCAGCCTTGTGAACCCCACAACTATCAACTGGGTTCCCAATCTTCTCAGTATGCGGAAATCGCAGGTGTGCTCATTACACTGCAACTTGCCATAGACCATGGCATTCGCACATTGGTCATCTGCACTGACTCCAACTACGCACGCCTCAGTTTCACTTGTCATTTAGCACTCTGGAAGGCCAAAGGTTTTGTAACCTCCAGCCGCAAACCGGTTAAACATCAAGACCTTTTCAAGGCATGTGATCACCTGGTCACCTCCAACAACCTCCAGGTGTACTGGAAAAAGGTCAGAGGTCACTCGCGCACACCAGGTCAGGACAAAGAATGGAATGACCTTGTGGACTCACTTGCAAAACAAGGAGCCATACAAGGCACACCCTGGTCCTTTGATTCTGCTCAGGTGCCGACTTCACAGTCCCACCCACCCACCCCTACAGTCTGCGCAGTCACTAGGGCCCAGACTAACAGGGCCCAAGACACGACACAAACCACAGGTCCCCTTGCGGTTGACCCTGTTTTCACTGACGCTGACCTTATCTCTCTTCAAACCCTTGACCCTGCGATCCATAAAATGACACAATACCTCTCAGATCCTACTCTTAATGCACCATCCGACTCGGATCTCGCTGACACTCCAGACTTGAAACCACTTTTTGCCGCAAGATCGTCCCTGCAGCTGCGAAATGGCATTCTAGTTCATGTTTCTGATGAACTCCCTGCGCCTGCGCTTGTGGTCCCTCTTAACCAGAGGGGGGTGATGATTGTTCATGCCCATAATCTCCCAACTGCAGGACACAAAGGCATCAAAGCGATGTACAACACGCTCAAACAAGTGGCATATTGGCCATACATGCGAAAGGATGTAGCGGACTACATCAAGGGATGTCTCGTATGTTGCCAGTTTCAACCAACCAACCCGATGCATCGAGCACCCCTACAGAAAAGAGGCATTTCATTCTCATGGTCTGACCTCCAAACTGACTGGGTAGGTCCCCTTCCACGGTCAGCCAGAGGAAACAAATACTTCCTCACAGTCACATGTGCTTTCACCAAATGGGTCGAGTGCCTTCCTGCTCCTAATGACACGGCAGAAACCACAGCCTACTTGTTGATGAACCATGTATTCTCTAGATTTGGTCTGCCAAGCCGAATCAACTCTGACCGCGGCACTCATTTCACCGCCGAAGTCATGCGGCAACTGTGGGAAACCTTGGGAGTTAAAGCTAACTTCCATATTAGCCACCACCCACAATCTTCTGGACAGGTTGAAAGAACCCACCGAACTGTGATCAACATACTGAAGAAGTATGTTTCACCACACCAAAAAGACTGGGATGTAAAACTCCCGCTGGTCTTAATGGCCATCCGAGCCACACCCCATGAAGCTACGGGGGTGTCACCTTTTGAAACGATGACAGGCCAGCAAATGACTTTGCTCCTGCATTTACTCTACCAACCTGGAGAAGCCAGTGTTGCTACGGCTTACACTACTCACCAGTACATGACTGACCTGACCAAACATCTCCCACAGACTTTTGCCTTTGCCCAAAAACATTTGGACCGATCAGCTGAAGGACGCAAAGCCTACTACGATCAGAAAGCCTCACATGACGAACTCCAAGTGGGAGACAAGGTTTTCTATTATGCATTCATTCCTCAGACAGGACAGACCAACGCACAAGCAGGAAAACTCGCTCGAAAGTTCCTCCCCAGGTGGACAGGTCCACACATGATCACAGATAAACTCTCTCCGGTCGTTTACCAAATCAAAATAAGCAAAGGTCGCCAGGACCCCATCTCCAAATGGGTCCATCGTAATCAAATCAAAGCTTACAAAAACCCCATGGGACTCGTCGGGGACAACCCTGTTCCATTAAGTCAGTAAACAAACCTAGAATCTTGGTTGCGCCCTATAGATAACTGTTAGCTGACTATCAGCCTCAGGCATGCTTGGTCGCATTTCTCTTCCTCAATCAGGTAACTGCATTAAACCTTCAAAGGAGAAAGTTAACCCAAACTAACTGACTTCCTTAAAATCTAACTTTAAAAGACCCTACAAAATTTCATTCAGTATCATCAAATTACTATTTCAAAGTAGTACACACAAAACCTCCAATATCACTAGCTTAAGTCAATAATCACAAAACCCTCTAAAGGTGATAAATACTAATAGCTTAGAGCTCAGCCTCTAACAAAGTTGTTCCACCTCTAAGAATAACTTTCACCTACCACTCAGGTACCTCAAGAAAAGGAAAACCATCAAGAAGCTTAAGATTAAAATGACTCAGTTCTATTCGTTTGCCAGGATGATGGCCCTCCTGTTTTTCAGTTTAGCCCGCTACCTAGCACTCTCACCTACTTTTGCCCAGTTAGAACTGGACAGAGTCCAGACAAGAAGTCAACAATCCTTAGGTAGATTCTCAACCACGGCCTCATCATTAGGGCCCCTTGCTAGCTTTAGCACATCTACTGTTAAATCAGTCAACACCGCTACACTGAAATGCCAGATAGTTCAACCACCAACTGTTACCAAAACTTTGCAAGATACTGTGTTGGTTTTGAATGTTTGCTCCAAAGCCTCATTCAAACTCAACAAGGTCTTGGACTTGTCACTCTTCATGTTTGAGGGTGACCATGCTCACCCACATCTAATGCCTGTGTTTCTTCAAAAGGTAGCTAGAAATATTAGATTTTCAGCTAACACTTTGACAATGAGTCTGCCTTCACCGCTTCTTGCCCCTGTTTCAGATGTTACAAAGTTATTCCTCATTGCCACTCAAAGAACAATGATGACTTTCCATGTTCGCTCAGTCTTCCAGAACAAAGGTCTCAAACACCCTCTGAGTAAGACCTCTGTGGAACCATGGTTTAGTCCAGCTAAACCAATTCAGTTCGAACCTCCCTGAATTAACTCAATATTGCTTAACCTAAACATCTACCTCAAATAAGCAATACATTTTTGTTTTGCATTCTTTGTTTTGACTTTTATTTTACTTTATTCTTAGAATTTTTGAAGTTATATGCATGCTTATATACAAACCTATATTTTTATACATAGCTCTTGCACTCCATTTTGATTTTTGTACCCGTTCAAACAATTTTTAAACAATTATGATAGCTATTTCCTCGTAAACCAAAATTCCTACCTCAGGTATGTAAGACTACGCACTTATTTTTGTAACCAGAATTTTTGAGTCATTTCAAGACATATGCCTTAGCTTACTACTCCAAGTCAATTTTATAATCTACATTTGTCCATATTCAAATTATTTTTGGAAATTCATGGAAGTCCTTCGAGTAAACCAAAGTCAAAGATCTGTACTTAGTAATAGATACTGTTTGCATGCTAGTGTGTATGGACATCACAAAAACCTTTTAACCCAGTATTTAGGTCAAGTGTTGCCAAGGAGACGAAGCTGCCATGGATGTGTACCAACGCTGACCGATGCTCACCATTGCTACAAAGGGGTAACTGTAGCATCATCGTCTCCTCAAACCAAGACAGAAGATCACTTCTCTCCAGTTTACAGGAATTTCATTTTATTCCTTATACAGGAATACTACTTTTCTGCATGTTACAGGAATATCACTGGCTTTCATGTTTACCCATCCAGGCCTCTTCCAGGCCTGACCAAAGATGCTTGCTTTCCCAGGACCCCAATGTAAACAGTTGCCTCTTGCAGAGATTGTAAGGATCAGAATTTGCTTTTAAAGGCTCAAAGGAACATAAACTCGGTAGACCAGACCTCCAACGTGAACACTGCATTTGGATAATGTACCATTTCACAGGAAGCAATGCTTTTAAAAAAGAGTCATAAACCACTTAATCTGACGGGTTTATATCCCCCGATGCTGTCCAGGCTTTCTCCCAGATACCATGGACCTAAAAGAAATCATCCACAGCTCAACAGTACCTCCTAGCGGATACCTACGAAATGTTTCAGTACTTAGGATGACTTTTTAACTTGTTCTAAACATTAAGTTTCTTTCAGCTTATCCTCTGGATTCTAAGGACACTGAAAATCATCCCTGTTTTTATCACCAACCATGGTTTGCTGCATGGTTTGCTGCATTTTGATCTAAATGTGAATGCATGTATTATAATTATGTATAAGAAATGTTATATTCATGAGTGTTATTCAAACAAATGTAATATTGGAGTAATGGTATAAATGCATGATCACCAAATATTAGCCAAGTCATTTAATTTAGTTAGATTTTATATTGAGCACCTAATTTCATAAGAACTGACTGAGTGTTGATTTTTCCTCTGCAATTTCATGGGATGGTGTCTTCGTTTGATTGGCTGCTCTCAAACAAAGAAATGTTCTCACATTGGATGTCAGCCATTTCAAACTGCTTCTGAAAAAGTCGATTGGTCAGTCTTGCGATTGACATCATCAGTTTTACAACCCGGTGAGGTAACTTTAAAAGAGAGAAGTTAGATTTGAGTTTAGTAAGAAATAAGATCAGACAAAGAAAAGTAAGGCAGGAAGATTAGCAAGAAGTAAAGTAACAATGTAACAAGTAGCAAGAAAAGAGAGAACGGTGAGAGAATTAAGAATTAGAAACACAGAAAGAAGAAAGAAAGAGATTTTGAGAAAGATTAGGAACTAAATTAAGATTAAAGAAGCAGAATAATAATCTAGATCTCAGAAGAAGATTTCATTCCACCGTTTCAAGGCCCTGTGAAGTTTTATTCTGTTCTTTGTGAAGTTTGTCAAGTCTTTCTGGTTACTGAGGAGAAACCATTTTTCTTTAGAGCTCGTCCCTTTTAGAGAATCAAATTCTCAAACTTTTTTCTTCACCTCAGAAGCCATTCTTATCCTAGTAAATGTTTTTCTCATTTTTTTAATGACTTTTCACGCCATTAGAGTGGACCTTTAATTTGCCTAGTTTAAAGTGAACAGAGACTGAGACGTTCCTCCTTCAGTTTTTTTTTTGGTCTATCCCACTACAAGAGACCTCAAATTTGGACTCTTTTCCAAGGACTTTACATGCCGCTCGGGGACGATCACTCTGCTGCCCCCATCCTGAACGAGCCCCCGGCTGAGTCAACACTCCTGACTGCTGTGAGGGAGCATTGCAGCAGCCGCTTCCTCCCGACGTCCCGATCCTGAACTCGGCCGGCATCAACCCGCTGAACACGTGGACCTTCAGCTGTCTTGTGAGTAAGGCTCATTTTACTATCTGCTGGGTTAAAACGTGATGTCCTAACAATTAAATTACAATTGAATATGGCCCGCATTTCAGGGCTCAATTAGTCTCTCAGCCACAGGATAGAGCTGTAAACTGAAGGAAAACTCTTAGTCATTTTTAAGTAACTGCCCTTAAATTTTTGTAGATTAATTCAGAATTCATTTTTAGATAATTAGCTTATGAATTTTCCCCATAAAATTGCGTTGTTTTGTTAAAACATTTCAGCCTCATTTACCATTGAAACATAAGTCTGGTTCCTCCTTGGTTCTACAGAGGTGTAACGCTAGATTTTATGTTCAGGAATCCAATATCAGTTGATGTGATATATTACGCTGTTATCATTTAAATCTGTTTATTCATCATTTGAACGCCATGCCATGTAACCTGAATGAGTTTAATAAAAGGGTGAATGATAGAAGTTGAAGCGTTTTCCTTTCACATATACATGTTTCCTAACCACGGCAGGACAAGAACTCACTGAAATTTTGAGACTGATTCATTAAGTAATTGAAGGTACAAAATTAATTAAATTAAAGTTAATATTATTGTCCGTTAGGACTGGTGCCCCTTTTACGAGTGCTTTTATTTAATTTAGCGGGTGTAGAAGCGATGGTTTAACTCCGCCCCCTTTCACACTCACTATTAAATAAAATAAATAATTCCTGTACCTTATGACAAATATTTTTATAGGCAATTCACGCGACAATGTATTCAGCTAAACACACCTCCTCATCACTTGTGTTGAATGGTCTTTATGGTGGAAGCAAGTGTGGTTTGCCATACATAACTTCAAATGGCGATAACCCCCCTTTGATGGGAATTATCCTCATGTAAAACAAAACTAAAGGAAGGCAATATATCCCATTTTGCCCTGTTTTCTGCCACTGTTTATCTCAGCCTTTCTTTAATGGTTCTGTTTGTGTGCTCCACCAATCCTGCAGATTCGGGATGATAGGCTGAATGATTTTTTTAAGTTAATGTTGAGTGCTGTGCCTAAGTGTGATATGACTTGATTTACAAAGTGTGTACCATTATCTGAGTAAATCTTCTCAGGCATTCTAAACCTAGGTATAATTTTGGCCAGCAATTTCTTTGCCACTGTGATTGCATTTGGGTGAGTGCAAGGGAAAGCTTCTGTCCATTTGGAAAACATGTCACAAATAACCGTATTTCTTGCCTTCACACTTATTTAACTCAATGAAATCAATGCAGATGTTTTGAAATGGATAAGTGGAGGCTAGAAAGGTGCCTCTTTCAAGTCCGAAATGTCCTTGTGCATTGTTTTCTGCACAAATTAGACATTTTTTGCAGAACTGAGTGGTAAAATGTACCCCTCTTTGCTACATCGGAAACCCCGTGTAGCAAAGTGGAGACCTGATGAGACAGTTTGCATGGCAGGATTGGCTTGTTTTTGTTACACTAGTGCATATTTGTGTGTGCCCATAAAAACCAAGTATAAGGAAGTATTTCTGCATGCCCGTAGAAAGAAGGTGTAAGCAAGCACGTCACCACTCGTCCAGTGATGCTTGCTTTTTATCTTTGATGTCATAGCGAGTCCTATGATCTTTTAGCAAGTCCTATGATCATCAGTAGTGAGTCATATCATCTGTCGAAGACCCTTTAACCTTGTACCTCAAGACTGAAGTTAGGCTCACCAGCTTGCAGTTCCTAGAGGAATTTTCCTCATAGGAAATTCTGTCACGTATGTGTGTGTGCTTGGTGACTGAGGGTTAACCCAGCACCACTGTCTACATATACCAGACGACCTCCGCTCACCAGTATACCAGACCTCTGACTGAGTGACCTGTCCAGTCAGACACCTGGAATACACCCTTGGTATTAACGACAGCCCCTCATGGTCTCACATTGCTCTTGGTAAAATCTGGGTAAATGTTTAAGATCAGGAAAATTGATCTATAGGAGGTCTGTTTTAAAAACCACTTTAAAGAGTAACCTTTTAAAACTCATAAAAATGTAACACCTCTTGTAGAAAAATACCTTCTTGAAAAACCCCAGGAAAGATGGACACTGAATCAGTGATCTCACAAACTCCCATACTGTCTTTTAATATGCTGTAGTATTTATTGAAAGTCTGCAAAGCTCAGCCAAAACAGGATATACTTGCATGAAAACAGTCAATTAAATCAAAATGATGAAATTCAAAATTAAACCAAAAACTGATTGAAAAACCTTGATTCAAAAAGTTGGTAGTTGTAAAATCAGTCATTTGATCAAAAAGTGAAATCATTCAAAAATATAAAAATTCAAAAATTACCAGGATCAGTCCAGAAAATCAAAATTTAAAATCAACCAACAATATGAAAAATCTGAAAGAGTCCAAAATAAAAGAAACCCTTTGAATCATAAAACCTGGTAAAAACATGTAATCAATTTGTGGATAAATGTCTAAAAAGCCTTGCTGGGGAGATTGGAAAAAAAAGATGATTAATTGCCGGTCTTCTCCTTTGATGCTCCCTTTTCTCGGGGAGAAGGGGATGAAAAGGTGAGGCAGGGAAGCTGGAGGCCCGGCCGAGAACTCTTGAAGCTCCGTCTTCTGTTCTTCCATCAGCGGGGCCCGGTGCTCTGTGTAGCTGCAGACGGGGGTGGAAACCGTCAGCCGAGGAGGGGAAGGGGTGCCTCCACTTCCTCTTCTGTCTTTGCCCAAGTGTTATTAAGATAAGATAAGCCTTTATTAGTCCCACAATGGGGAAATTCCAGGATTGCAACAGCACAGGGATAGCAACACTCAGAGCAACAATCAGAAGGCAAGAGAAAAAAAGAAACAAGAGCAGCAAGTATACATATGTACATATATATATATATATATATATATATATATATATATATATATATTGTAGAAATCATGAAATGAAGAGACTGAATGATTTCTCAGTATTGGTTTATTCCATCTCACGTCCTACAGCTCCTTCTCTCAGTCAGGGATTAAGAGAGTGAGCTGCGGTAAACCACATACATTTATACCTCCACATCAAACACAGAATCACATTTACATTTAATCCCTCCATTGTCCTCTTGAATCCTCTGTCTGACCCCAGGAGGTCAGACAGTCCTTTCAGGTTCTCTCTCCAGATCTTCTCACTTCTTCCCAAGCTCGTAGGTGGTCCAGACTCATTGTCCATTTGAGGCGTGATGTCAATACACACCGCGAGTTCAGAGTCCTTTTATGTTTGGGTCTCTGCCAAGGAATATGTGAGCTACATAATGTTACGCCACATCACTCCCCCCGAAACGCCCACGAATGGACACACACCAACATTACTCTAACAGCAATAAACATTATGTCAAAAATGGACACATACACCAACATCACTCTAACAGCTGTACCATTATGTCCCCCCCCCTTTGCAGGATCTACAGCACAATCTACACGGGTTGATCAGAATACACATCACTCTGCCCGTTGCCTAGGCTTCAATCTCCTCCCGAATCTGCTGTACGCAGGTTTCGCAGCCTGTGTTGTGCCGTCCTGCAGTGCACCTGTGGAATGAGGGGGAGAAGGGTTATTTGTCCCCTGCGGGGAAACCAGGGGCCATTCCCTGGGAGGTCTGCCGCGTCGAGGCGCCCCCGCCGGTCGTACAGGTTTGTCACGTAACACAAAGGCAGGCTTTAATCGGTCAACACTGATTGTTTCTTCCCTGCCCCCCAAATCTAGCACAAAACATTTCTCCCCGGTCTCCAGCACTTGAAATGGACCATCGTAAGGTGGGCGGAGGCTGTGATGCTGGGCGTCGTGCCTGACAAAAACAAACTCTGTGTTTTGCAAAGCCTTGGGAACAAAAACCCGCGGAAAAGTGTGATGAGAGGGGCCCGGAAGCATTTCTGCTCACGTGCCACTTAGAGGTCCCCGCACCGGGGGGCGCTCTGGTGCCGCATGGGCTGGCAGGAATTCCCCTGGCAGCCTGAGAGGTTGAGTAAAAACTAATTCAGCAGGTGAGGCATCTAAATCCTCTTTGGGTGCCGAACGCAACCCCAATAAAACCCATGGTAGTTTGTTTACCCAATCTGTATCCGTGAGCGACGCTCTGAGGGCTGCCTTCAATGACCTGTGAAAGCGCTCGCATAAACCGTTGGCCTGTGGGTGATAAGCGGTGGTGCGATGGGCTGTCGCTCCTAAGCCACTGGCCATTGCTGACCACAGGTCCGACATGAATTGCGGACCCCTATCGGACGTAATGTCTGACGGAACTCCGAACCGCGCTACCCAGGCTGTTAAAAAAGCGTGAGCCACCTCTGCTGCTGTGGTCGATTGCAATGGGACTACTTCCGGCCAACGTGTGGTCCGGTCCACCATTGTCAGGAGATGTGTGAACCCTTGCGACGGCGGCAGGGGTCCCACTAGATCTATGTGCACATGATCAAACCTCTTAGCCGGAATGTGGAAAGGTTCTAAAGGGGCTTTCATGTGCCTGTGAACTTTGGCCCGCTGGCAAGACATGCAGGCTTTCGCCCACTCCTTCACGTGCTTGCGCAGGCTCGGCCAAACAAACTTCTCCGCTACCATTTTCACCAAAGCGTGTACTCCCGGGTGCGCTAGGGAGTGCACCGCGTCAAAAACGCGACGGCGCCACGTGGCCGGTACCACTGGGCGCGGTCTCCCGGTGGATACATCGCAGATTAGCGGGGGTAAACCGGTTTGTAAACTTATGCTCTCCAGCCTTAACCCTGTTGGTCCAGACAGGAGCGCGCGCACGTCCGTGTCTTCGCTCTGCTCCGCTGCCATGGCTGCGTAATCTATCCCCACGTGCACTGGAGCCGCGTGCGCGTCCGCGCTGTTACCTCGGTCCGCGTCTGCGGCATTACAGTCCCCATCCGCGTGGACAGGCGCTGTTGCCGCTCGCGAGAGGCAGTCTGCTACTACATTAAGTTTACCGGCTACGTGCTGTATATCGGTGGTGAATTCTGAAATTGCGGCCAGCTGCCTCTGCTGTCGGCCTGACCATGGTTCTGAGATTTTGGACATTGCAAAAGTGAGCATTTTGTGGTCAACAAACGCAGTGAAACGCCGTCCTTCCAACCAGAACTGAAAATGGCGAATGGCCAGGTGGAGCGCTAGCAGTTCCCTGTCAAACGCGCTATATTTCCACTCCGCATCGCATAGGGACCTGCTGAAAAAAGCGAGTGGCTGCCAAACCCCGGCGACCTGCTGTTCTACAACAGCTGTTATGGCCACATCTGACGCGTCTGTGGTTAGCGCTATTCGGGATGCTGGGTTTGGGTGAGCCAGCAGTGCTGCGTCTGCCAACACTTTTTTAACCTCAGTGAATGCGCGCTCCCGCTCTGGGGACCACTCGATCACATTGGAAGGCTTCTGTTTTTTTAGCGCGGCATACAACGGTTGCATGAGCTGCACCGCGTGGGGTATGAAACGGTTGTAAAAACTTACCGTACCTAAAAATTCTTGCAACGCTTTTACCGTTTGTGGCTGGGGAAACTCAGCCACTGCGCGTACTTTGGACGGCAGCAGGACTGCTCCCTCTGGGGAGATGCGGTGCCCTAAAAAATTGATCTGCGCTGCGCCCAAATGACACTTGGCCGGGTTGATTATCAACCCATGCGCTCCCAACCTCTGAAAAACTGTCGTGAGGTGTCTTTCGTGTTCCTCCTCAGAGGCGCTGGCGACCAAAATATCATCTAAGTAGACAAAAACAAAAGGGAGGTCGCGCAACACGGCATCCATCATGCGTTGGAAGGTTTGCGCTGCGCCTTTAAGGCCAAAAGACATGCGTAAAAACTCAAAAAGCCCGAACGGGGTTATTACCGCTGTCTTGGGAATGTCCTCTGGTCGGACCGGGACCTGATGATAACCGCGGACCAGGTCTATTTTAGAAAAAATGCGCGCCTTGGCCAAAAGCACCGAAAAATCTTGGATATGCGGAATTGGGCAGCGGTCCTGCGCTGTGGCATTGTTCAACCTGCGGTAATCACCACAAGGTCTCCACGAGCCGTCAGCCTTAGGGACCATATGCAGGGGGGAAGCCCAGGCGCTCTTCGAGCGGCGAATTATGCCCAACCTTTCCAGGTTGGCGAACTCCTCACGCGCAATGGAGAGCTTAGCTGCGTCCAAGCGCCGAGGCTTCGCAAAAACTGGTGGGCCACTTATGGTTATAAAGTGCTCCACCCCGTGCTTCACCACCTTAGCTGAAAATGTGGGAACTGTGAGTGCTGGAAACTGGTTTAGGAGAGTGTGAAACTTACCTCCTGCTGTGGCGACATTGGTCTGTACTGGCGGCGGGGACACCCGAGCTGCACAAGGGATGGAACAAAAAGAGAGTGCATTAACCAAGCGTCTATTAACCAGATCTACCAACAAGCCGTGTGAGCACAAAAAGTCAGCTCCTAACATGTTGAAACTCACCGCCGCTACTATGAAGGTCCAGTCATAGCTGCGGCCGTGCAAGGACAGGCGCAGAGTCCTTTCGCCAAAAGTCTTGATCGATGAGCCGTTTGCGGCCGTTGCCCCGTCTCCACGGGGGCCGGCCACCCGGTCCGTATAGGTTGCAGTGATGAAACTCCTCTGTGCTCCGGTGTCAACGAGGAATTGCCGTCTGGAGCTCGCGTCTGTCAGGTACAGCAGCTTGTTCTGTTCGGCGAGAGTCGAAGCTGCTAACGACCCCCGGCTCGTGCGTTTCCCTGCTTCTTGAAGCTGCATGGTGGGATGCATCTGTGTGCCTTGTGCGCGAAGCGTCGATGGTAGAAGCAGAGTTCGTCCCCTCCTCTGCCTCGGGACCGCGCCGCTGCTGTCGTCGCTGGGGTTGTTTCTGCTGCCACTGGCTCTCCCCCGCCCTCGGCTGATGCGCCGAGGTCTGCTGCTGCCACTGAAGTCTCCTGGTCATCGCAGGCGTCGAGGAGCCGCTCCGCTTCCATGGCCAGCGCGCGGAAATCCTGCTGGTTCACACACCTCATGCTGGACAGGAGACCCCTCATGTGTGCTGGGAGGGTCCTCAAGAAAATGTGTTTAAAGAGAAACACATCGTTGTCTGCCCCGATCATCTGCAGCATGTCCTCCATGAGGACGGTCGGCCTGCGTCCTCCTCTGTCGCGCAGGTCCAGAAGTGTTCTGGCCCTCACCTCGGCTGATGGCACAAAACTCCGAATGAGGGCGGCTTTCAGGGCATCGTATCTGCCAGCAGCGGGCGGCTGCTGCACCAGGCTCCGCACACACCGGGTTGTGCGGCTGTTGAGTCTTGCGATGACATTGTGGAACTTGATGTCATCTGCTGATACCCCGTTGAGCACGAACCGCGATTCCACGTGTTGGAACCATGAGTGCGGGTCATCTTGCCAGAGCTCGGGGAGTTTAATTGAGTTTACACCCATGCGGGCGGTCTCCGGTGAATCCGGGTCGGAGAGATGATCTCCAAGCCTTTCCATATCTCTCACGTGAGGGTCACCAGTGTAGGAATCATGAAATGAAGAGACTGAATGATTTCTCAGTATTGGTTTATTCCATCTCACGTCCTACAGCTCCTTCTCTCAGTCAGGGAATAAGAGAGTGAGCTGTGGTAAACCACATACATTTATACCTCCACATCAAACACAGAATCACATTTACATTTAATCCCTCCATTGTCCTCTTGACTCCTCTGTCTGACCCCAGGAGGTCAGACAGTCCTTTCAGGTTCTCTCTCCAGATCTTCTCACTTCTTCCCAAGCTCGCAGGTGGTCCAGACTCATTGTCCATTTGAGGCGTGATGTCAATACACACCGCGAGTTCAAAGTCTTTTTATGTTTGGGTCTCTGCCAAGGAATATGTGAGCTACATAATGTTACGCCATAATATATATATATATATATATATATATATATATATATATATATATATATATAGAGAGAGAGAGAGAGAGAGAGAGAGAGAGAGAGAGAGACACACACACACAGTGCGGAGCATTGTAGCTGGATAACAGCTACTTTCTCCCTTCTTGCAGCAGAAGATTTATAGTTGTTAAAAATTGAAGAGTTGAGATGGTGTTTGATTCATCTTCTTAACAGCGGTTTCCCTTTCTCCAATCTTCTGC
Organism: Pholidichthys leucotaenia; assembly: GCA_020510985.1. Taxonomy (NCBI): domain Eukaryota; kingdom Metazoa; phylum Chordata; class Actinopteri; order Cichliformes; family Pholidichthyidae; genus Pholidichthys; species Pholidichthys leucotaenia. The sequence continues at coordinate 99,407,099 of CM035836.1, read as the reverse complement.
TATGGGATGAATGGTGTCCCGGAGACCACCGAAAATGAACATTTTGGGGCTTTTGAACAGAGTTTATATACCTTTTTTACACTCAACTGTGATTGGCTAGCAATCTCCCCATAGGTTTTTTGGCTTCTGTGATTGGCTGAATGCTAACTTTTATATAACATTACCTTATTCTGCACGTTTCCCTCCCTAATTTCCAGTAACAGCCATGTGACATGCACCCCCCCTTACTTCCAGTCATCGGCCACGCGCTGCTCATGCATGGCTCACTTCTGCCCTCGTGGCCGTCTGGTTTCGCTTATCTCAGCACTTTCCATTACCAAAATAAATCAACTCGCTGTCCTAAACACTTTCAGTTCTTCATTTTGTCACATGCTTTCCCAGTCAACAGGTCTTGCAAAACATTTCACAATCTGAACCTACATAAACCTTCCTTTGTGCAGTTAAAATGTACATATAATCACAGTTGGATTACACTCATTATTTTTGTTGATTACATACTTCTTAATCAATGAGTATACATTTGCTTTAATGATTACACAAGATATTACATTTCATGGCATATGCTTTCAATATTGCTCTGCATTCAGCCCCCTGTGTTTTCACCAGATATGCCTGCCACTGTCCTTTCTGACCACAGGAGTATGTGCCCTCTGATGATTTTGTGACCCTGGCTGACCTCCCTGCAATGTTTTCTGTATTCTTGATACATTTGAATCAGGATCCCCCATTTTCTTTTCATAGGGGTAAATTGGTGTGATTGGGAGGGTCTGCTGCTTTCAGCCTTTTTGCGGTTGCTGGGGTCATGTTGTGGGGTACTCGAACACCCCTCGGTTGGGGGATCCTGTTGCCTCGCACCCTTGTGGATCTGTGGATTAGTATCCAGAAGAACTTCATCGTCATCAGCTGTAAGAGAAATAACATCTTCTCACTGAGTTGAGCTGTGGTGTGCCGCTGCTGGTGAGGTGTGACGCTTGCGAGATGAAACTGTACCCAAGCTGGGCGGTGGAGGATCTTCATGCTGACGCGAGATGAAACTGTACCCAAGCTGGGCGGTGGAGGGTCTTCATGCTGCTCCTCCACAGCCTCATCAATTATGAGAAGCTGTGTTGGTGTTGGAGGCTGACTAGCCGGTGACATGAGCTGTGTAGAGGTCAGGGATCAACCCATGGAGATGCAGCCGTAAGATTAATGACCCCCGAATTGGCAGCTACAGCTGTTGCAGGAACGTGGACCGCAGATGATCGGGACTCTGAGGAATGGGGAGGTGTCGGTCCCCTGTTGAATACTTGCATCAGCTGTGAAAGAGCATCCATAGCTTCATTTCACAGGCTGTCATTTGATTGAGGCTGTGTTGGTGCAGCCTGGACATAAGTCAGCCATGCATTGTTGTAGGTGAGGTGGGTGGAAAACGCTACAGATTCATCTGGAAGCTCCCAAGTTTTCTGATACAGTGGATAGTAGAAGCCAATTTTGTACTTGATAGGTCTCCACTGTGGTCTGAGCTCCCGATTTGCTGTGTTGTGAAGCAACTTCCCTGTTGTTTGTATGGGCCACCTCAATTCAGGTGCAATTGGGGGTATGGCGATGTCTTTTCCTCGACTGAAGAGACCATTCATGGGCACCGGTGGAACTGTGTTGGGACCTGGGCAGCAGCTGTTACACCACAGACCCCCAACGATGTCCCATAGGAACTTGACTTCAGCCAGGGGTGTACGGCAGAACAGGCAGGCAACTCTCCCATCCTACAACAGGCAGGTGAAACACAGAGCACATCTTTGTAATTGAGTTCTAGTTAGGCAGGATAGCAGGCTTGTAGTTGGCTGTAAACAAAATCTTCAGGACCTCCCCTTTTATACAGAAGCACAGTTCTTGTTGTCAGTTACAGACTGCAAAGATTTCGGTGCTGTGTTGAGTGTGGAAATTTCTTTTATGTAGCCGTCCACCTTCGTGGGGAAGAACACCGCATAGGACATCATCCATGCTATCACGACCGAAGGACAGATGAAGTCCAACCACCATACCACTGTGAAGACCCCCCAGACCCCTCCCCAAAAGGCAACAGCTACCAGCCTACTGAACCAGATGTTGCGGCCACTTTTCTTCAATTTCATCACCAACCATATTTGGCGACTCAGCAGTGCTACTGCCATCAACCCCACACAAGCTACATTCACTATGGCGCAGGCAGGGTAAAAGATGGAAAGCATGTCAACAACTACCCAGAAGAGGATTATTACTGCACGGGCTACGCCTTCAGGATCCCACCATGGTGTAATATGGCCCAACATGTAGGTAACGAACAGGGTCAAAGTGTAGTCGTATTTGCCAAATACAGTGTTGACCAAAATGATGCTGGTGATTGCAGCCAATGCTGTCACAATTCTCAGGGTATGCCCCTTAGACCAGGTTCCAGTACAGCAGAAGCATGTCCAGATGGCTTGCAGTACCCAGAAATGTATTTTGGCTCTTGTCAGTGCAGTAACCCAAGCAGGTGAAGGTGATGTACTCACTCTGTATGAACTGTCCACTGCAGTGTAGAAATCATCTACCGTTGTTTCTGTAGTCATGTTGCAGTAGGCTGTGCTGCTGTGCCAGTAGATTCTGATGCCAAAGCTGAGGAGCGGGGGGAAGTTGAGTGTTGAATGGTTGTCAGCCCGAGTCCAAATGACTTCTTTTAGTGGGAAGAGTTTCCCTACCCCTCCTCTCTTCGGCGCCCTCTTTTGACGAAAGATGGATGACACAGCAGCTCGGGCGCCACCTTTAATGATTACCAGCAGAATTATCCCTGCTATTAGCAGGCCTAAACCAAGCAACAGATAGGGCCATACCCAGCTGAACAGCGTTCCCAGCCAGGTAGTGACAACTTGTAGCCCTTCTTCAACTATTTCAGCTGCTCCTTTTAGAACTGTAACCACGGTCCTTTTAATTGTCTTTCCCGCCATTTCTAGGAAAGTGCACTCATGTTCATTCTTACCCTCGCCACAACGAAGCCAATGCTCAGCAGGGGAGTGACAGGTGCCATTATAGATGCCATTCTTGCCCAGCCATTCATAACCATTTTCTTCTTTTCCTTCACAGAGGCTTTTCCTGAATGCATAGCTCTCTGCAACATAAAACTGGGGGTCATCTACGATTTGTGGGATGATTTGACCCAGAATCTACTTCCTTTTGTGCATGGAATGCCCCATAAGTGCTTTGGTGCACCCCACATTCTCAGGGAACACTCTAATCCAGTGTCCATTAATCTTCTTCCAGACAGTTTGCAAACCATATGTTTCATAATCTCCCTCATAGCAATCTTCACAGTCCTTCTTCCAATAAGGGATCTGCCCACAATCCCCTCTCGATAGGCTGATGGTGCAGGTAGTTTTACTTGTGTCGCAGGTCATTTTCCATGGCGCTGGGCTGATGTAATTAATAAAGGTGTATGACCAAGGCCAGATGTCCTGATGCTTTGAGTACACTGTTGCCAGAAACTGATACTTTACCCAATAGTTTGAGGTTTTAGTGAGACATGGCAGGACCCATTTCTCCATCTCTCCCTCTTCCATTCCCCACCATGTCAGATACTCGTCTCGCTTCCTTTCTTGAATGAATGAATGAATGAATGAATGAATATTTATTTCGGATAGATTAAAAGTAAAGATTAAAAGAAAGGAACAGAATAATACAACAAAGGGGGAAAAAAAACATCTTACAAGGTCAAATTAAACAATAACTCCTCTGATCATACAGTTCAACATAAGTTATCCGGAATGGGTGATGGCTGAAGCCGCAGCTTATATTGCCCACCCATATTCCATCCAAGAATTCAAAAGAAAAACAAAACAAGAGCGATTACAATTCAGAACAAAGCTAAGACAAAATGTAACCCTTGCCTTACGTTAATTAGGTAAAAGAAATTATTAAGTGTAGACCAGTTGCTAGGTCCGTAAGGATTACAATAGGGAATTAAAATGAGTGTGGAATGAAATAGCTGGAGGCAAGAAATGAGCAATTCATGGCTGTATTTTTTAAAGATAAAGGGAACAAAATATACAAACAATTTACAAATATACAAATATAACAACGGCTGGCATGAAATAAAACCCCAAAAAATGTCTTACCGAGCTCAGTGTTTGTTTGTCTTTTTGTTTTAGTCGTTTGACCAGTCAAGATATCTTGTATTTCCAGACTCAGGTTTCTTTTCCTCTTTTGAAGCGGCGGCTTAAGTTGTTACCACTTTGAGTTTTGTGCACTGGAGAGAGGAAGGATGTTCTTCAATCGAGATCTGGGTTCAGGTCTCGGTTCAGGCCTTGGTTCAGGTATCGGGTCAGGTCTCGGGTCAGGCTCGCCATCTCCTTTCGGAGAGAATCCAGGATCCAGAAGATTCTTAATCGGCAACCAAAAAAACCTAGCCTGTACAACAATAATGATATTATTGTATACGGCTAAAGTAATTCATTTTTCAAACTCTTCTCCTATAACACTATATCTTAGTGTTTAAATTCTTCTCTCATATTACTATTGTTATAATCCAGTAATATAGTAATATCTTACATTTCACATCTTACATGCATGTTTTTTTTAACTCAAATTCTCTCTTGTAGTACATGAAATACTTTTTTCTCTCATGTAACCAAATAAATGAATTTCTCTTTTTATCTCTACATCATTTAACCATGAAATTATGATTAATATTTTTAACCTTGTCTTTGTAAATCATGAAATGAATTACAATTAATTTATCACATGACCAGGGAATATACTGTCCCATTACTTCCAATATCCCCTTTTAAAATCAGTAAAACCCTGTCTGAGCTACTGGGTTTAGCATAGCTTATGAGTTTACATAGAAACCAACAAAATGTGCTTTTAGCATCAAACTACACATTACATTCGACAGAAATAGTGCAAAAGAACTAAAAGTCCTTCAGCATACTGTTGTGAACTGAAATCACATTTAGGAAAACCATACAAACACAAAAATAGCCTTTTCCATTGCTTTTAAACAGGAACAATCCACTCTCGATTAGCATTAGCATAATGCTAACATTAGCATGGCATTAGCATGCTTCATTTAGTACACACTCGGTTTTCACTCACCAAGATGAGGTATCAGAATGAACACAGCAAAAGTCACAGCCTCACAGCCTCTCAAGCTCGTGCTCCCATCAACTTAAGACAATAAAGGTTTCAAATTAGCATTTGGACAGTGTTTAGATTTATTTATAGCGCCTTTCTGTATTAACTCACCAAGACGACCCACAGGTTTCTACACGGACCGTCTCCAGCCTCTCTCGTTTGTTCTCAGAGCGCAAAAGACTGGAAACCGGGTGCGCGCCTCGGCACTCTGCTTGGAAGGCGGGGCTAATATCGCTCTTAACAAATGAAAAGACACAAATCACCCAACGTGACCATGAAACAGGAAAATAAAAGTTGGATAATGAGGATCACACTTCCTCTTCCCAAGATAACCGTTTTTCAAAATAAAATCACACAATTGCATTAATACAAATGAAATGTGAGAAAATGGGTCATTTTCTCAGCTGGGTTACAAAACCGTGACAAAAAACTAAGCAATAACACAACACAGACTGGATATGACAATCCTTATGTGATTTTACATGTCATCTTGTATATATGTTTGGAGTATTTCTTCCTTTAGTTTTTGTTTAAATTGTCCAAGCGTTGTACATGATTTTAATTCAGGTCCAAAAGCATTCCACAATCTGACTCCTTGCACTGAGACATAGTGTTGCTTGGTGGTAGTTCTCACTGAAGGTTTTTGAAAAATACATGTTCCTCTGAAATGTTATTGTTTCTCCCTTATTTGGAACAACTTTTGGATATTTGCGGGCAGTGATAGATTCTTCACTTTAAACATTATTATTGCAGTTTTAAAGTCAACCAGATCTTTCAACTTGAGAGATTTAATTTAAGAAAAAAGTGGGTTTGTTGGTTCCCTGTAAGCAGCTTTGTTTATTATTCTAATAGCTCTCTTCTGAAGCATAAAGATTGGATATATGTTTGTTTTATATGTATTTCCCCATACTTCAGTACAATATGTCATGTATGGGAGTATTAATGAATGATACAAAGTATATAATGTGGGTTGATTCAGCAAATATTTCACTCTGTGTCGTATTGCAATTGATTTAGATATTTTACCTTTAATATAATTAATATGTGACTTCCAACACAGTTTATTATCAATTATTACTCCAAGAAATTTAGTTTCGGGTACCGTTTCAATCTCTACATCCTTTACACTGAGTTTAGATACTAAGTTGTTCAGGTTCAGGGTCAGGTTACTTTATTTGTACCCGTAGGTAGATTTGTTTTGCAGTCAAGTGACATCCATATTTACAAACCACAATTACACTCAACATAAACACAAACACAGGCACACATGAAGCTGACTATAAACATGATAAAAATACTCAAGGCTCCATCAATCAGGATATAAGACAAAGAGATGAGAGAAAAAACAGAGATAAGAGAGAAGGGTCATATTAAAAAGTGAAAGACTAGTCAGAGGTTAAAAACTCAAAAGTCTAAAACCCAATAAAAGATTTAGAACCCAAATAAAATACCTACAAAAATAAGTAAACATAAAATGAAATTAATAAATAGGTAACTAAATTATGTGCAATATATTGTTACATCTTGTTCAACTCTTTGACAGCAGCAGGAACAAAGCTGTTTTTGTAGCACTGGGTTTTACTTTTTGGGACTGCAAACCTCCGTCTGGAGGGAAGAAGCTGAAAGTGGCAGTGCAAAGGGTGGGAGTCATCATTTAAAATGGAGGTAGCAATCCTCTGTACCTGTCTGGTGTACAGGGATGTCAGGCTCAGCTGTGACTCACCAAGCAAACTATCACGACGGCCCTCACGGACCGTCACAAGACGCCTCAGTCACCAGAGAGTTTGCAGTGGTAATTTATTGTTGAGTAAGGATGAACACACACAGAACACATGCAGTGGCTGGGGGAAGTCTGAGCCGGGGAACACCCGATGCGCCAGACGAGATAATCACAAAGATACAGTCACATAGAGCGTACCTTACAACGGGACCGTTAACAGACGGGTAACGGGGGATTCCCAAGTCCGTTAACCACGATGAGCAAGGAGAATAACAGGAGCACGACGGAACGTGGCTGAACATACAGGTGAACAACAGGATATAACAGAGACTGCGGCGTTGGAGGACATTTAGCACCCGCTTATATCTCTGGTGGCTAATGACCCCAACGCGGCACAGCTGCTGCTAATGACAGCAGAGCAGCAGCTGACTTTGACAGCAGGGAGCTCCCCCGGGCGCCTTCACAATAAGAGCCCGAGGAGCTGGAAGGAATCCTCAGCTGCCAAAGCCAGAGAACAAAAAGATATGAGACCTGAGTGTGGCCAGAACCGACACTCGGGTTATGACAGTACCTCCCCCTCAAGGCCGAGCTCTGAGCGGCCTGAGTAACACCCAAGCCCCCCCCCACCCCCCTAGGGTGGGTGGATGGGGAGCTGGCAGGAGGGAGAGAGAGACAAACAACCAACAAGGCTACAAAGGTAGGGAGAAAAAAACCCCACAATAAGTACAAAATAGGCAACACACCCTTGGGCAAACAGAGTGACACAAAAACACAAAACAATCCCCCCCCCCCACACACACACCCCAACAGTCCCACAGACGAGATCAGGAACCTGGAAAGGGTGCAGTCCAGGCCCGGAGGGATGGGGCAAAAGGTTCGGGGGGGGGTCGTCCGGCAACAAGAGGCCACAGAACAGGGAGGGGAAAAGAGGACAGTTCGGGCGGCCTACCCCAGTCCCATGCTCGGGGGAAGAGAGTTTCAGGTGGCCGGAGCAGGTCGCCGCACAGGAAGATAAACAGGTCGGGGGGCCGGCCCAGAGAACCAAACCAACGAGACAGCCCTTCAGGCGGCCGCCCCGCAACACCAGCCCACCAGAACCGTTGGGAGGAAGCAGCCGGTGATCCCGCAGAAAAGGGGGGAGATGAGGGGAAACCGGGCGGAGCGTTCGGGACCCCAACGGCCCCAGGTGGAGATGGGTAGTGCTCCTCAGGGAGACGAGGAGGATGACTGTGGAGATGAGGGTGATGAAGAAAACGAGCCCGTCCAGCATCCGGTGGCTGGGGATCTGCAGCTCCCTCACCGAACCTAGGACCTGCTGGTGCAGCACCCACGGTGGACCCCGATTGGGCCTCCGGAACCAAACCCACGGTGGACCCCGATTGGGCCTCCGGAACCAAACCCACGGTGGACCCCGATTGGGCCTCCGGAACAGCACTCCCGGTGGACCCCAACTGGACCGGAACAGCACTCCCGGTGGACCCGGTCGGCGTGGCACCAGACTCGACCTCCAACCCTGAAACCGGAACCTCTGGCGCAGCAGGCAAGAGCAGCCCCTCGCCGGCGACCCTGGGAGAAGACTCACACAAGAGAGAAAACCCGGGATCAGGATCACCGGCAGTGCCAGAACCCGGCGAGATAAGCTCGGACGCAGCGGGCGGCTGCACCCGGCTCATCTCCCCTTGAGACAGGCAAAAGTGCTCTAAAAGGTGAAGAAGAAAGATAAAACAGAGCACTTGCCTGAGCTTGGGTTCTGACGCCGTCCAGGACTGCGATGATCCGGGCTCAGAAGTCAGGAGGTTGTCCTCAGGCTCCCACTCAGCTGCGTCGGGCTCCGCAGCTGGCATGATGGTGCGTGCAGCTAGAGAGTCCTCCAGCACCGATGTCCACGCCGGTGGCCCGCACGGCGTGGTGGCAGGAGAATCCCGCCCTGCTGGACCGGACCGCTCCTCCGTGGAACCCCGGGGACGCTTCTTCATCGGCGATGGCTCCACGCTGCAGTCCGCTCTCCTCCTCCGCCCATGGCGTGGCTGCGGAACCGGAATCAGGCTCTCCAGAACCGCAGGCCCCCTCCTCATCCAGCGACGTTGGCCTGACGTCGAGGACCGCTCAGCGGGGGGAGACACAGAGGAAGCAGGGTTATTACTTTCGTCCACAGCGGGTGGAGGGAGCTCGGGGGGCTGCATACCCCGAACTCCACCCCCAGGAGTCAGACAAGGCAAAACAATATCAAAAGAAGAGAAATTATCATGCACTTGCCTTTCCCCTAAGGGTAAGATGGTCCTCGCTGTGGGGGACGTCATTCCTTCCTTTCCCCGCTGGATGGCGACAGAGGGCCCTCTGAGAAGACGAGATGAGGCCACTCGAGGCGGATCCGGGATGAAGCTCGCCGAAACGGAGCTCTCGTGACACACAGCAGCCAGGATAGGCGACGAGGAGGAGGGGGCGACAGCCGGGGTCAGTCGGGCATGAAGCGCTGACGGGACAGCAGGCGAGGGCCCGGGAGAAGACGAGGCTGCGGGGATTCCCCTCTGACGAGGCGCGGGAGTGACAGCTGTGTGGGGGGTTGAGCCCTTGCGGCGACCCGGGACAGCATCCAGACGGGGCTCTAGCCGAGGTTGGAAGCCGGAGTGACGACGGTTCCTTGTAGGGGGTGAGGCGAAGGTGAGGTCCGGAAATCGTCGTTCCTGAGCAGAAACGGCGGCAAGCAAGTCAGCAAACTCAGGAAACTCACGCAGCGCTGGATTCCTCTCCACGAGTCTAACCGCCGCCACCACATGCTTCATACACGCTGGAGGATTCTCAGCGGAGCAAGCAGCTGCCACCCGGTCCCAGATCTTGTCTGCTGTCATCTGCAGCTTCTCTGGGGGAATCCCGAGTGACGACATGCCCGATGGGAAAAGACCTCCGGATGGTGCGAACTCCCGGGCCGGAACAGAGGCAGGAGCGGGATCCCGAAGCGAGGGGCGACGTCTCCTCCGCTTCAGCTTCCTGCCAGGATTTCCCTCCAGCCCTCGGAGTATCTCACGCTGGGCGGCGATGTCATCTCTCCTCACGCTTACCTCTGGATGATTAGTGAAGCGGGGGAGAGAATCCAGAATTTCCTCGGCTAGGTCCAGGTACCAGGGCACTTCGCTGTTGTATTCGAGGAGGGAGGCGGCGACAAGGACTCTGTCCACGCGCTCGAGGGTGTCAGCGAGAACAGCGTCCTGCCTCCGAGCACGAGACCTCCACGATGGCATGCTTCAACACGGCACCCAGACAGGTAGGAACAAACAGCCCACTACTGCAAACTACACGGTGAATGGCGTCTCGATGCAACGCCTCCTCTCCGGGCGTTTGGCGGCAGTCTACTATCACGACGGCCCTCACGGACCGTCACAAGACGCCTCAGTCACCAGAGAGTTTGCAGTGGTAATTTATTGTTGAGTAAGGATGAACACACACAGAACACATGCAGTGGCTGGGGGAAGTCTGAGCCGGGGAACACCCGATGCGCCAGACGAGATAATCACAAAGATACAGTCACATAGAGCGTACCTTACAACGAGACCGTTAACAGACGGGTAACGGGGGATTCCCAAGTCCGTTAACCACGATGAGCAAGGAGAATAACAGGAGCACGACGGAACGTGGCTGAACATACAGGTGAACAACAGGATATAACAGAGACTGCGGCGTTGGAGGACATTTAGCACCCGCTTATATCTCTGGTGGCTAATGACCCCAACGCGGCACAGCTGCTGCTAATGACAGCAGAGCAGCAGCTGACTTTGACAGCAGGGAGCTCCCCCGGGCGCCTTCACAATAAGAGCCCGAGGAGCTGGAAGGAATCCTCAGCTGCCAAAGCCAGAGAACAAAAAGATATGAGACCCGAGTGTGGCCAGAACCGACACTCGGGTTATGACACAAACGACTGGACCATCTAACTCCCTGATCCAAGGATTTCCTCTGTTTCAGTTTTATCTGACCAAACCATGACACTAAAGAAAATGACATGATTGCTTAACCCAGGAGACAGACGCTGACACAAGTAGAGTGATTTGACAATTATTTATTAGCCCCTTGCACTCTGGTCAATTTCCCTAAAAACGCCAAAAAATAACGTACCCAAAGTAAATCAAAAGCTGTTCTTCAATCCTTTGCAGCATCTTCATGGGGTTGGTCTCATTTAAAAGAAAACACTTTGAATTTTTTGGCAAAACAGTCATGATCTCTCTAAGTGCTCCTGCCACTGAGCAACAGTCATCTAAACATACTGAACTTGAAGAAAATAAATTTTGCCTGGGTGTTTTTTTGGATACAAATGCTTGCAAATAACACACAGCTGTCAGATCCGGCTGGAAAATGCAACAGAAATGTAGAGCCAATTGTTATCAAGCTGAGGTCCAAATTTGGTAACAATACCACAAAAAATGAATATATTACACAGCTTTTTTCTCAGGTTGTTCCCAGGCGTTTTTGAACTGTGCCAAACTGTTTGGAAAAACGTCTAGAACTTTTGAATGCTTCAACATAGAAGCTTCATCTTGGGCTCTAATGAAAGGTGACACTTAAGGCGCTTTTCCACTAGCCCCACTCAGCCCCGGTTTGAAAACCCGGCTCTACTCACTTCGGTTCGGTTCAGCCTCAGTTGCTTTTCAACTACTGCTGGCGCACCTGCTGGCACACCTGCTGTTGGTGGGATTTGTTGAACAGCAGGCGGCGCCACACCCTCGTGACGTGAAACACACGCGACTGAATCCTTCACAACAAACATGGCTGATGACTAGGAGAGAAGGAAGGAGGAATGACTGTGACATGAAACTGGTTAAATCTATGATGCTGACTTGTTGTGCTCTGCACAATCTGTGTGAGAGTCATGGAGAGACGTTTGACACTACATTGGATGATGCAGTAGATGAACCAGTGGTGGCAGCAGCACAGAAAGCAGAGGAGCAGGGTGGAGATATTGTAGCGAACTCAATATAAGCACCCTACTTGGCTTGACAAGTGGGTTGACCCTATTGGCGACACAGGTAGAGTGTGGGACTCCAGAGTGGGAGGCGTGAGTTCAAACCTCCTGGTGGGACGTCAAGCTGCATGTTACAATATAATACGTGATGCAATACTTGTCTATTTTGTCCACATTTATGTGCATACATATTTCAAAAATGTTTTTTGTAAATAAAATGTTGTGCATGGTCCATCTACCTGTCCTCTTGTTCATAACGCTTATCTGTTAAGAAGGTGCAAAGCCATCAGCCTAATGATGAGTCCACACTTCTCACTGTTGTGATAATTGCTCACGCTGAGCGCTCTGCCCGCCCGTATGCTGTGGGGGTCACACACGTGTTCCTCCCCACACTCTCAATTTTTTTTCCCGTATATTTTTCTCTTTGGCGTACAGAAATGGCAATACGCCCGTATTTGCTAAAATTGCATTTTCCCCGTATTAAAATACGGCGAAACCATATCACTTGACAGGTATGTAATTACATGCAGAAACACCGCACAGGCCATCTTCACAAAAATCCAGCTCGACAAGCCACTTTTGCTTAGGTGGAAATGCAAATTGAACTACAAATCATGTGCTGATACATGTCATATTTTCCCATGTAAAGGTCTCCCACTTTTACTTACAAATTGATTTTTAATTTTTGGGAAAAGGGAATATAAATTTTGCACTTGTTGGTAACAACAGTTGTGTGCAACAAAAACACAGTTGTGTATCCTTGTCCGATCTGTCTACTGTTATTAGTGCCAAATTTTTGCTAGATTCCTTCTTAATTTATTAAATTTGGACTGGCGATGCAACATTCAACTTACATGTACTTACCTTTATCAGTGTCTACAAGTTCAAGCACACCTGTACAACTGCTTATAACCTAAAAAATGTACCCGTTCAAGAGAAATGGATTCCGCATTGCAAATGTTTAAAATAATAAAAAAAAAACCTACCAAGACATTACGTTTCGTTGTGTTGTTAAAAATTAAATTACCATTAGAAGGCTATACACCTGACCTGATGAACAGCAGCATGTGGAGTGAACAGAGAATGGAATGTGTATGTAATTATTGGCTTTTCTCATACGGTGTCATAACAGATAAACCAGACTTTTGATGCAAACAATACAATTTTATTCCCGAAGCAAAATTTACAAACAAAAAAACAGACTGGGCGATGACATCTCTGCCAGCTCTTCCCTTCATAACGCAGCGTCCTGTTCCAGGGCTTCACGCGCATCTGCCCGCACATCTGCGGCCACCTGTCGCAAATGCTGCATGTACTCCTGATTCTTGCCGCTGGTCATGTTGCCGTTCCAAGAGCCACATCTCTTCATCATGCATGTTGACCATCGCTAATGTAAGGTCAGCGATGGAGTTGTCTGTTTTCGTCTTGCCTAGATGGAAAGACAGAAAGGCATGGTCGTTAAAGCTGGATCACTACATATATTATGGAATTACACAGGTGAAAGTCTGTGGTGGAATGTCACTATTATATTATGCTTCATTGCTGTATATAAGCTGAACTGTCATGTTGCTGCCCCTCAGTAGAGCAGATTTTGCAACAGGCAGTGTGCTGTCTTCGGCTGCAGCCCCCCTGCAAAACTAAAAAGGATTAAGATTAAGAATATGGATGGATGGATGGGTAATGTTTAAACTAGTTGCTTGTAGTGTGGCCGCAGAAATCTGAATGGGTTAATACAGTCAGCTGACGCGAAGCATTTCAATGAAGCATGCAGTTCATGCACTTTGTTTGTCTAAAACAGGAGTTACAACAGCACCAATCACCACACCTAAAAATGGTTGTGGAACACTGATAAGTGAAGACCAAAGAATAACCTTTTTGTACATTTAAAAAGACATTTTCAATTAATTAATATGCAGCTACAGGAAATTGCATTAATCAATTTGGTACATAACTTGTTAGGCTCCAGCCCCCCCCCCCCCCGCGACCTGTAAAGGATTAAGCGGTAGAAGATGGATGGATGGATGGATTTTCGACCCTGGTTTCCGCTGCTGGACCTGTTTCAACCAAAAAAAAAAATTGTGGTTATTGTGCCTTACCGGCACTTGAACGTGATCCAGATGGAGCTGGTGATGTGGAGCTGATCCAGCTGGCGCACAGCCAGACGCACACGCAGACGCAGCGCCAGGAGAGTCCGCTGTGTCAGTCATCTCCACTGAGGTGGACCCCTGTGATATGAAATGCGATTCTAGAAAAAAAATGCACGCAATTTAAAACTTAACACCAAAGTGCAACATGTACACAACACTCTCAAGTTTTTAACCGGAATACAATAAGCGTAATTCAGCGTTTTGTTCGCGCTAATACTTAACACAAAGCAAGCGTGAATCTGCAGTTGGCTGCAAAACAATACGCGAGCCTCAGTAACAACCATTACTCACAATCTAACAACCTTCCTATTTCTTAAAAACAGTGAGCTTGGCACAGAAAGAATCAAGTGACGAACAGATGCGCAATATCAAATAAACACTCACCATCCACGGTTTCCAAGGGCCGTGACCGTGACCGTGTGGAGCCCAATGTCTCTCAGCGAACCACTTCCACTCCTTCCATCCGCTGAACTTCGAGCATTGTGGTCCTTCACTGCTCGGTAATCGCTTTTCAGCTTTTTCAGCTTCTCCCGACACTGTTTGGCAGTACGGATGTGCCCTTGAGAAGCCATCTGCTCGGACACCTGCATTTCAAGTAGATCCGTCCAACTCGCGCTGGATGCGATCGTGGCCTAATATAGAAAGAAAATTGCGCACCTCCTAATATATAATATTAGGAGTATATTATTATATAAGTATATTATACAGTATATTAATATAATATACCGTATTAAAGGGGCGCACTGTGGTCACTGCTGAACAATTACAAATGGCGGTCGTGGAGTAAATTCAGCAGAAAAAGTCGCTTTCATGACGTTACAACCTGACCAATCAGCGGCGACCAGTCTCTTAAAGTCATATCACAGCCCTACTCAGCCCTACTCGGCCCGGTTAGACCCTGCCCTGGATCAGGTACGAAAAAAGTACCTGCTTAACCGGTGCTGGGGCTAGTAGAAAAGCGCCTAAAGCGGGCTGAGTGGTGCGGTGTAGGGCCAAGTGAGGCTAGTGGAAAAGGGCCTTTAGATAGCCCAAACTGTGCCAAACCGTGCCAAATGGCACAGTTTGGCACAGTTTGGAAAAACGTCTAGAACTTTTGAATGCTTCAACATAGAAGCTTCATCTTGGGCTCTAATGAAAGGTGACACCCAGGGCTATCTTGTTAGCTATCCAGAAACACTGTCAGTAGTAATGACGCAGAGAAAATGAAGTTTCAATTCTAAACACGCTTTACTGAACAAAAATGTCAATATACAAAACATACTATTTACAAACAACAAATTCAATTCAATTCAATTCAACTTTATTTATATAGCGCCATTTCACAACAACAGTCATCTCATAGCACTATCAACTGTAGGGGGGACCCCCACAGTTGCAGAAAGACCCCAGCAATCAGGCGATTCCCTGTGAGCAAGCACTTGGCGACGGTGGAGAGGAAAAACTCCCTTTTAACAGGAAGAAACCTCCAGCAGAACCGGGCTCGGGGAGGGGCAGTCATCTGCTGCGACTGGCTGGGGGGTGAGGGGACAGAGAAGATGAAAAGAACAGACATGTAGAGAGCAAACAGCACAATGGGGACTCAATCTATGGGAGAGAACAAACAGATGTTAAATTTAAGCTACGAGTTTCTGTGTTGAACCAAGGAGTTAGAAATCTCTGATTAGACTTTTTCTTTTTTAAGGGGGCCACCAAGTCTAGAGTCTGATGCAGAGAAGCTGTAACACTATCTACCATGCTATCAATTACAGAAGGAGCAAGCTCTCCATAGCTTATTTCCGTTGTGTTGACACATGGCATAGTGGAAACAATCTGCATAAATTTGGTAACATCATCTGAGAGACATCTACTGTAATATTTTTCTTTAGGAGCCAAATAGTCAGAAATAGTAAAATCAAAGTTTAACAGACAATGGTCTGACAGTACAGGGTTATGAGAAGACACTACCAGATTTTCTATTTCTATGCCATATGTCAGAACAAGGTCCAACGTATGGTGGAGATTATGAGTAGAATTTCCTACTTTCTGAGAAAACCCCATCGAGTCTAATATTGAATTAAATGCCAAATTAAGGCAATCACTATCTACATCCACATGTATATTAAAGTCCCCTACTATAATTATTCTATCTGATTTCAGCACTAAATCAGCTAAGAATTAAGCAAATTCAGATAAAAATTCTGAGTAGGTTAATGGAGGGCGATAAACTATGGCAAATAAAATTGGGTTTAGCCTAAAATTGCTATAAAGTGCCCAATACTGAGGACCAGGCCCTCAAAGGAAGTATAACATGTTTTTTGCTTTACATTAACTAGCAATGGTAAATTGTTGCTACTCCTCCTCCACGACCAGAACTTCTGGGGTTTTGACAGTTTAAATAACCAGAGGGAGTTGATTTATTTAAACCAACATAATCCTCTTGCCCTAACCAAGTCTCTGTAAGAGATATTAAATCAATCTGATGATCAATTAACAGATCATGGACTAACAGAGACTTGGGAGTTAGATACCTAATATTTAATAAACCACATTTAATTTTTAAATTATGAGGAGGAACAGAGGCCAAATCATTCAATTTAGAGGCTTCATTTTTAATTTGAGTTTTACCAACTTTTTGTTTAATCGCTTTGGGATGCTTATACATTATATTTTTATTTGCTTTGGAGGGAGCAGACAATGATTCTCTGATGGGGAAGACAGGGGCTACGTTGAGGGGTGGTGGATGAAGAGGAGCTGCAGAGAGGTGCATAAGACTGCGACTCTGCTTCCTGGTCCCAATTCTGAGTTGTCACGGTTTTGGAAATTTGGATAAAAAAGATGCCAGATTGTTAGATAAATGAGACGCACCATCCAAAGTGGGATGGACGCTGTCTCGTCTCATAAGACCAGGTTTTCCCTAAAATGAGTTCCAACTGTCAATGTAGCCCACGTTGTTTGCAGGACACCACACAGACAGCCAGCGGTTGAAGGATGACAAGCAGCTAAATGTGTCATCACTGGTCAGATTGGGGACCAGTGATGGCATGTTTACCCTTGTAAAAATCAGCATGTTGTATATGTTTTGTCCACTAGATGGCCTGGTAGAGAAAATGAAGTCCCACATGAGGCCTTATCTATATGAACATTCATTCATTCATTCATCTTCTTCCACTTAATCCTTTTCGGGTCGCGGGGGGGCTGGATCCTATCTCAGCATCTTTTGGGCAAGAGGCAGGGTACACCCTTGACAGATTGCCAGTCCATCGCAGGGCCAACACAGAGAGACAGACAACCACTCACTCTCACAGTCATACCTAAGGATAATTTAGAATCCCCAGTTTTGATGCCAATTAACCTAACTTGCATGTTTTTGGCATGTGGGAGGAAACCGGAGAAATCCCGGAGTAAACCCATGCAGTCACGGGGAGAACATGCAAACTCCACACGGATCACTGTTGTGACTAATTTTGATGAAAGTCCTCCAGAAAGCCTCATTTGGCCATCACTAGCAGGTAGGTGACCTAATTAACAACTCACAGCTGAGACGACTAGGGAACAGACAGTGAGATAATGACAGGCAGTGATGGCCAAATGAGGCTTTCTGGAGGACTTGAGGCCTTTCATCAAAATGGCTCATATAGACGAGGCCTCATGTGGGACCTCATTTTCTCTACCAGGCCATCTAGTGGATAAATCCTATACAACATGCAGATTTTTGAAACCGGAGAAATCCCGTGCAACATGGGGAGAACATGCAAACTCCACACAGCTCACTGTTGGTCGGGGGCTGGGATCGAACCCACGATCTCATGATCCCCGCGATCCCCCGGCTGAGGGTAAAACTGTGCTGCCACAGTGCTAAACCACTGCGCCACCGTGCAGCCCCTTTATGGCAATTACAGACACACACTGAGTAAGATATCACTGTTTGAGTGTCCTACATTTTGATTTTGATTTGATTTTGTATACTTTATTGATCCCCAGAGGGGAAACTTTTAGAGTCTCCAATTAATCTAACCTGCATGTTTTTGGCCTGTGGGAGGAAACCGGAGAACTCCCGGAGTAAACCCATGCAGACACGGGGAGAACATGCAAACTCCACACAGATCACTGTTGGTCAGGGGCTGGGATCGAACCAGGGATCCCATGGCCAAGGGTGAGTTGCTGTGCTGCTGCAGTGCTAACCACTGCCCCACACATGCTCACATTGTGGTGCCTATACATGGAAAGAGGAGAGGAAAGGATTTTGTTGCGTGTCCGGAAAGATAGACCTCACCTACGATGCCACAAAATCCAAGCCTGGCTCAATCCAACCACAGCCACTAGATGCTATCAAGGACCTTTTCGTTAATCAAAACTTTGTTAAACAAGCAAAACAATACAACAATGAATTGGCAAGTATTGAAATTAAGGAGATCCCTATGCCTGGCTTGAACATACAGGCATACGTATACAAGGCAAAGTTTATCATTACGTTGCTGCTCCTCTTCCTGAACAGGGTCAAAAGCCACTCTTTGCTTAGATCTATTTTCATGATCCTGCCCATGAACTGGAATTACGATGCACCCATCCCTCAACCAGTGGTCTGAATGAACACTTTTTGCTGAAGGCACAACAGGCTATTTGTGAGTCCAACTCATACGTGTGACAATTTCAGTCAGCAAATGAGTATGCCACTCAAAACGACAATGCCAATGAACTGAGAATTGGCCTCACAGCTTGCACTCAACATTGTCACCTTCATGATGGCACTGTGAATCTTCCATCACTACATAGTGATGTTGGTGTCATTGCTCCAGGGACAAGTCTTACTGAGCAGTTTGGGAAGCTGTCTGTCGCCCTTCACCTCAGAGGAGGAACAGTTCAAACTATCGATGCCATGCATCCAGCATATGACCCATTGTCTTATGTGCTTCTTCTGCCACAGGGTTCCCAAGGATATCACACTGGACTTGCAGGTATCACACCTACATGCTTTTACCATTTCCACCTACAAGTGTGCGACACTACTCATCACTTCAATTTATTGCTTCGTGGTGGAAGACTCACACAACAGTATGTATGTTACATGATGGCCAAAATTGAGTCGCAACGTGTTAACTGGATTCGCCACAACCAGAAATCTATCAAGGTAGAAAAGTATAAAGTCATTGTTGATGCCCTGAGTACTAACACTGAGATCATCCCAGGATGCCTAACCATCCCCACGATGGTATGCTAAAGAGTTCCAAGATGCCATGGCCTTGGTCAGAGTCAAAGGCAAATCAGACTTTTTCCTCACCTTCACTTGCAACCCCAACTGGCCTGAAATTACTGGATCACTTTTTCAGGGCCAACAGACAAATCAAAGACCAGACATTATTGCTAGAGTATTCCACATGAAGGTGGAAGCTCTCCTTACAAACCTCCTAAAGTATGATATCTTGGGACATGTGGATGCATACGCCTCCTGTATTAGCCAACAGGTGAGCCGCCTTTGATCCCAGTCAGTCTAGTCCAGGGGTTGGCAACCCGCGGCTCCGGAGCCGCATGTCTTTCATCCCTCTGCTGCGGCTCCCTGTGGCTTTGGAAAATAAATAATGAGTATTTAATTAAAATGTATTTTATTTTAGTTCATTAGTTTTTAAAATGTAATTCTAAATTTGAAGATTATGGTGATCTTGTAAAATCTAAAAAAAAACATGTTAAAGTTTAATCACCGTCAGCGAAAAATCAACACGAAGTTGGAAGTCGTCTCCCGCGATAACCCGGATGTGTTGTGTTCAAGCTACTGCTGTATTGAAGTAGCTTGACAGCCCTGCGATTGGATAGTTGCAAACGATTGGACCAAGCAAATGGCTCGTTGTATGCTTTTTCAAAGATTCATGGGGGCGTGTTCTCAGGGATGTGATTTTCTGTTAATTCGCCGAATTCCGCTTTATTTTATCTTCCAGGAAGATAAAGTACGTTAAGTACGTTAGCGGCTTGTGGTCCACAAACACAGTGAAGCTGCGCCCTTTCAGGCAGGACCGGAAGTGACGTATGGCCACCGGTAATCGATATGGCCAGGTGGAGAGTCATTAACTCTACAACGGCTGTATGAGCTGGGCTGGCGCGAGGGATTAAACGGTAATAAAAGTTAACCATCCCCTTTTATGATTCCAAACAGTTTGAAATTGACAGTGCACAGTGGATATTGACTCATAACTTTTGAATATTTCTAAGACTTGGCTACATCAGTGATTGTGCAAAATGAACTGCTCAAGTCTCAATGGAGATTGAAACTGGTGATCTGAAATGAATGCTGACATTATAAAAAGTAATGGTATGTTGGAATTTTATTTCTATTATGGAACAGATAAAATTAACTGATTTTGATTTGATCAAGTGTTAAAGCATGTGATGGATAATGCTTGTTGGAATATTTTAGGAATGCTCTCTTCTTGGAACATAAGTCAATATTATACAGTAATAAGTGGCATTCAGCTGTTTGTTTTATGTCATTTAAGCACAGTTCTGGTACTTAAAAATCATAAAAACCCAGGAGCTTCGGGGGGCTTTGCCCCCCATCCCACCCCGGACCCCGCTGGGGGACTATGTCCCCCAGACCCTCTGCTGAATTTTCAGATAATTTCCCCAACCCCAAATCACATCGCTGGTTCGTGTTGGAATTCTGAGCTTTCGGTATTGTTTTCAGTGGAATTATGAGATTTTTATCGAAGGATCAGGAGTCATCAGTGCTAGAAAAAGCACTCTCCTTTCAACCCAGTGTCAACCTTCAACCCAATGTCTTTTTTTTTTCGGAGTTCAAAATGTTTTTTTTGCTTGCAGAAATGTAATTTTGTTTTCTCTGCAGGAGTTCCCTGATTTCATAAATGCAACACATTATAGTTTGTTTATACATAGCATAAAGGGGAAAAAAAGTTATATGCAGTGTTATTTCATTTTAAGTGTCAAAAGGGCCTGGACAGATCGCCAGTCCATCGCAGGGCCAACACAGAGAGACAGACAACCATTCACTCTCACAGTCAGACCTAAGGACAATTTAGAATCCCCAGTTGATGCCAATTAACCTAACATGCATGTTTTTGGCATGTGGGAGGAAACTGGAGAAATCCTGGAGTAAACCCACGCAGACACGGGGAGAACATGCAAACTCCACACAGATCACTGTTGGTCGGGGGCTGGGATCGAACCCAGGATCCCCCGGCCAAGGGTGAGTTGCTGTGCTGCCGCAGTGCTAACAACTTCGCCACTGCGCCACCCACAACCAATCCACTAGTTGTCAAATTGAGAGTCTGGAGAACAAGTGAAGGATACAGATTTATATTATATTAATACATTTGAACAAGGAGCATTATGAGGAAACAGGATGAAAAGTAGCTTCTTCTAAATAAAACTTTCATCGCTAATTTATGAAAATATCAGGAACTAAAGCTGTGTGATCACTGTTGAAAGTAGGAGATGGGTGATATTTTTCAGATTTAAACAATTTATGAATGTGCTGATAATTAAAACTATGCAAAAATTATGGTCAGATATTCAGAAATTTATTTTTCAGCACAAAACAATTTATAATATACTGTATATATAACATTTATTTCATGAATGAAGCTATATAAATGAAGCTATAAGCAGTTTTTTTTCCCACTGCTGTAGCAGGAATTCATTAATGCCACATAATATTCAGAGCTATGTACAGTATATAAAAAACTTTATAAGCAGCATAATCTTTATTTTAAAGGTCAAATTGCCGTTGCGGCTCTCAGCCACGTCTGTTTTAGTCAGAGACGGGCAAAACGGCTCTTTGGCTGGCAAAGGTTGCAGACCCCTGGTCTAGTCAGTATGCCACCGAAAAGGAATCAGGTAAATGGAGAGGAGTTGGAGGAGATCAAACTTTAATTAAATTTCATGACTGAAGAAATATCTAAGATAGCAAAACAACAAACTTTGCTTATTGGCCTTATGGACCAAGTGCGTGAATTAAAGGCTGAATTTCTTAGAAAGACGTGTGGATGAATTAGAACAGTATACGAGAATGGATGATGTCATTGTGAATGGTCTTTACACCAGACACCGCTCCTATGCACGTGTGACAGCAGGAGTTGATAACCAGGATGGGGAGGATGAGACATTGGCAGAATCACACACTCTTAAGCAGCAGGTACTACATTTTTTTCAACTCTAAAAACATTGTTGTCGACAATCAGACTATTTCAGCTTGCCACACGTTACCTAGAAAAGACAGTAAAGGAAAACCAGCGATCATCATCCGATTCGTCAGCAGGAAAGCAAAAACTGATCTTCGGCGACAAGCAAAAAAACTGAGAGGAACGGCTGTCTATATAAATGAACATTTAACAAAAAAGAACTCTGAAATAGCTAGACAAGCCAGGGCTCTCAGAAAACAGGGAAAAATACAGTCAACATGGACAAAGAACTGTAAGGTGTGGATAAAACTGCTTGGCACTCCAGAAGAAGCTAAAGTAATAATGATTAGAGAAACTGAGGAATTGGACAGATTTAAACCTTAGCTCTGATTCAAGAATAACGGTGCAGTAGGATCATGAGTGGAGATTCTTGTGTTGTTTTTCCTTTTTTTCCTTTTGGTGTACATTGTTGACATAATTTATGATTAGTACTTTAACCAATCATCCTTCCTCATTTGATGATGAAAGTGTATTGGGGCAAACTGAAGCCGAAATCTTTGTTAATACTGAACAGCAACCACAAGACATTTTAGGAGATATTGACCCAGACAATAACTATTTTAATCATATTAATAATAAGTGTGTTTATTATGATGAACAACAATTAAATGGAATTATGAATTTGGATCAGACATTGACAATAATACATATTAACAGTAGGAGTCTCTATGCAAATTTTGATAGTATTAAGGAGTTTTTAAATCAATTTAACACACCATTTAGGATTATTGCAATAAGTGAAACATGGATTAATGAAGAAAAAGATGTAAATTTTGAACTATATGGATATGAGATGTACACACAAAATAGGAAATGTAAAAGTGGTGGTGGAGCAGCACTGTATGTTGATAGAAAATTAAAAAGTAAAAAAGTGGACAGCATGACATCAACAGTGAATGAAAGTATGGAATGTTTAACAATTGAGATTACGATGGAAAATAGAAAAAACATGATAGTAATATATAGAGCACCGGGATCTGATATGGAAAAATTTAGAAATGGGATGGAAAAGATGTATGCAAAAATAAGATAAAAAGATATCTTTATTTGTGGTGACTTTAATATAGATTTAATGAAAACAAAACAACACAAACCAACTGAAGATTTCTTAGATACAATGTATAGCTTAACCTTATTTCCAAAGATTACAAAACCTACGAGAATAATGACACACTGTGCTACCCTGATAGACAACATTTTTACCAATGTTATTGAATATAATTGACATAACGTTCGGCTCAGGAGACGCACACACACAGGTTCAGAGTAGTTCAAACTGTTTATTAACAGCAGGGGTGTATGGGTGTGTGTCAGTGGAATGTTAATGTATTGGTGGTGGCGTCTGCTTCGGGCACAGAGGCAGGAGACCGTTCAGCCGGCAACCCTATGGGAGAGAACAGACACAGGGTGACAGGCACACACCAATACAGGAGGAGAATAGGCGAGGGAGAGAAGCTTACTTGAGTTTGACAGATGGCAGGCACTACAAGGACGGAACCCCGGGAGACAGTCACCTGCAGGACTCGGTGCAGCAGCGAGGAAGGACGAGGGACGGAGTTGTCCGCCGCCGAGGAATCCACCTGTGCACAGGGGAGCAGACTGGAAGAGGTAAGGAAAGGAATCTTCTTACCACTAGCTTGACGCTGAAGAGAGGGTTGACGCTTCGCATTGAAGGCGACGAAGTCTAACGGCTTCAGGCCGAAGCTCAGGGCGAGGCGGCTTTTATCCCTCGCCGCTGACGAGTAGCAGGTGCGTGAGCAGGTGGCGCCGCTGATGAATGGCGCGGCGTGACAATAATATGGTGAGTGGTATACAGTGATCCCTCACTTATCGCGTTTAATGGGGACCAGAATCGACCGCGAAAAGTGAAAAACCGCGAAGTAGCGTCACCCCCCCCCAAGGGCGTCACAAGCACTATTTTTTTTTTTTTTGTTACTTATTTGTACCCGTAGGTAGACTTGGTTTGCAGTCTGGTGACGAGCCACCGGCTGCTGGTCGCTGCGTGCGCGAGCGCCCTAAACCTACATGTTTTTGGTGTGCGGGAGGAAACCGGAGAAATCCCGGAGTAAACCCGCGCAACACGGGGAGAACATGCAAACTCCACACAGCTCACTGTTGGTCGGGGGCTGGGATCGAACCCACGATCTCATGATCCCCGCGGTCCCCCGGCCGAGGGTAAAACTGTGCTGCCACAGTGCTAAACCACTGCGCCACCGTGCTCTTGTGCCTTTTTTGCACAAAAAGGCACAAGAGAACAGCGAAAAGTGCCACTAAGCAACACGAGCGATAAAGAACAATGAACGCGGTCTTCCTCCGCTGGGTATGGGCGCTCTGCAGGGAGGGAAGCTGGGTAAAACATCTCGGCCAATCAGCTTGCGAGGTAAAACATCTCGGCCAATCAGCTTGCGAGATTCCCGAGCGGTGAAGAGGTGGGCGGAGAGGAGTGGAGCGGTGGTCAGAGAGGTGGATTTTGAGTTGTGCGGGCTCTCCGTGTTGATACCTAATGTTCTAATGTAGTCTCCCTGCCTTCTGCTAGCGCCCGGGCAACTTTCGTGCCATTTTTTCTCAATTTTGAATTTTTGATAAATATTTTTGAAAAATCCGCGATGCACTGAGGGCGCGACAGGTGAAACGCGAAGTAGCGAGGGATCACTGTACTAATAAATGATATTAGTGACCACCTGCCTGTATTTGTTTCTTTAGACGTTAACCTGTTCAACTCTGTTCAACTTCCCTAAAAACGTCAAAAATAACATGCCCAAAGTAAATCAGAAGCTGTTCTTCAACCCTTTGCAGCATCTTCATGGGGTTGGTCTCATTTAAATGAAAACACTCTGAATTTTTTGGCAAAACAGTCATAATCTCTCTAAGTGCTCCTGCCACTGAGTAACAAGAAAGTTCTCCTGGGTGTTTTTTTAGATACAAATGCTTGCAAATAACATACAGCTGTCAGATACTGGCTGGAAAACACAACAGAAATGTAGAACCAAGTGTTTTCAAGCTCAGGTCAAAATTTTGTAAAAATACCACAAAAAAATGAATATATTACACAGCTTTTTTCTCAGGTTGTAACAAGGCTGTGTCTGTACTGGAAGACCGGAAATACAGCTTTTTTTTTTCAGTGCGCACTGAGACGCACTAAGACACAGAGATGTGACCGCCCGTGGAATTCACAGAGTTCAACAGGTTAATTATGGGGCTAATGAGAGTAAGAATAATAATAAATCATGTAAAAAGATTATTTATAAAAGAATACGAACAGAAGATAGAATCAGTGATTTAAAAGAAGACTTAATGTTACAGAATTGGGATGTTGTCTATAACGAGAAAAAAAGTGGACTTGGCATATGATAAATTTATTCATCTTCATTCATTCATTCATCTTCTTCCACTTAATCCATTTTGGGTTGCGGGGGGGGGGGGGGGGGGGCTGGAGCCTATCCCAGCATCTTTGGGCGAGAGGCAGGGTACACCCTGGACAGATCGCCAGTCCATTGCAGGGCCAACACAGAGAGACAGACAACCATTCACTCTCACAGTCATACCTAAGGACAATTTAGAATCCCCAGTTTTGATGCCAATTAACCTAACTTGCATGTTTTTGGCATGTGGGAGGAAACCGGAGAAATCCCGGAGTAAACCCACGCAGACAAGGGGAGAACATGCAAACTCCACACAGATCACTGTTGGTATAAATTTATTGATATATTTAAATCATTATATGATAAAAAACTGTCCAATTAAAGAAATTAATAAAAAACATATATACTGTGGTGAACACTCAATGGACCTGTTGGACCGGTTCTGTGACTCGCATTTTAGGTCAGAACAAAGGCAGGAAGCTTAGCCTTGTTATGCAAGGATGGAGACTGTGGGGGGTCAATTAAAAGATGCGTGGGAGACAGTGGAAGTGATATCATGGAGGGAAATGCATTGTGACTGTCTTTATTATGCAAGGTGGTGAAATGCATTGTGACTGTCTTTATTATGCAAGGTGGTCTGTGGGACATGTGATCTATGAGGTGTGAAGTCCCTGATATTTAAGGACGAGAGTTTACTGTTTCATTCTCTTTTTTTTCTGCTTTGAAATGATGGAGATGTGAATAAAGCTGACTCTGAGAAAGGACGCTGCCTCGTCATTTTCACATTTTCCACACTGGTGACCCCGAGACGTATCATGGAAGAAAGAAATTCCCCCAGGCCAGCCGCGTCAGGAGCCCCCAGCCAAGCGAACGCCGCTACAGTCCAGCTACCGGACTTCTGGCAGAACAATCCGCGCTCCTGGTTCAACGCAATTGAGGCGCAGTTCAACCTCCAGGGGATATCGGTAGATGTCATGAAATTCTACCACGTAGTCGCAAAGCTGGACAACAACACGGCCCAGCATGTGGAGAGCCTGATCAACCAGCCGACGGAGAGCGACAAATACGGCGCGTTGAAGGCTGCACTCATCCAGCAATTCACCCCCTCGGCGGAGGAGCGAGCAGAGAGGCTCCTGGCGCTGACGGAGTGGGAAAACGACATGCCCGCGAGCCTGATGGAGAAGTTGTTGAGGTTGAAAGACTCTGACGATGATCACTTCATTTTCACCCACCTCTTCCTCAGGACTCTACCGTCAGCAGCGAGAGCGGTTCTGGCCAGTTCGCCACTGTTGGCCCTACGGGACTACCGCGCGCTGGGCCGAGAGGCGCAGCGGATTGTCAACGCCACCAAGCGGCGCGCAGCCATGGCCGCTGCAGCGGAACTCAGCGCGACGACCACAGACAACAGGAGGCCAGAGACAGCGGTGCCAGACTCACCGACGCGGCGGCAGCAAGGGCCAGGGAGCGTGGACCAGACGTCTTTTGTTTCTACCATCGCCGCTTTGCAGAGAGGGCATGCAAGTGTGTACCGCCGTGCCAGTTCGGGCGTTCGGGAAACGCCAAGACCGGAGGTCGGTAGCAGCCGCGGCCCTCGGGGAAGAGAACAAGCTGCTCTACTTGTCGGACGCACGCTCTGGGAGGCAGTTCCTCGTCGACACAGGCTCCCAGTTGAGTTTCATCACTCCTTCCTATGCGGACAGACTGGCGGGTTCCGGAGGTCCCCTGGTGACAGCGGCGAACGGCTCGGAGATTAAGACCTTTGGTGAGAAGACTCTGCTTCTGTCTCTACACGGCCATGCATATGAGTGGACTTTTGTTGTAGCAACAGTAAATTTCAATATGCTGGGGGCTGATTTTTTGTGCTCACATGGGTTGTTGGTTGATCTCGCTAACAGGCGCCTGGTTAATGCACTTTCTTTTGATTCTGTCCCCTGTGCAGCGCGAGTGGCCCCGCCTACAGCACAAGCCAACGTCACAACAGCAGGCGGTAAGTTCCACACACTGCTCACTTAGTTCCCAGCACTCACGGTCCCCACATTTTCAGCAACAGTCGCTAAGCACAGGGTGGAGCATTTTATTACCACTACCGGACCGCCCATTTTTGCAAAAGCTCGGCGCTTGGACACAGTTAAACTAGCCATAGCATGCGAGGAGTTCGCCAACCTGGAGAGGTTGGGCATTATCCGACGTTCAAACAGTCTGTGGGCTTCCCCCCTACATACGGTCCCGAAAGCTGACGGATCATGGAGCCCTTGCGGGGATTTTCGCAGGTTAAACAACGCTACAGCGCACGACCGCTACCCAATCCCACATATCCAAGATTTCTCGGTTCATTTGGCAGGGGCGCGCATTTTTTCTAAAATAGACTTGGTCCGCAGTGACCACCAAGTCCCAGTGCGCGCTGAGGACATACCCAAAACAGCGGTAATAACTCCGTTTGGTTTATTCGAGTTTTTATGCATGCCATTCGGACTTAAAGGGGCTGCTCAGACGTTCCAACGCATGATGGACGCGGTGCTTCGCGATCTCCCTTTCGTGTTTGTCTACCTAGACGATATTTTAGTAGCCAGCGCGTCCGAAGACGAACACGAAAAACACCTGGCCACAGTTTTCCGAAGGTTGGGAGATCACAGGTTAATAATCAACCCAGCGAAGTGTCAGTTCGGGGTGGCACAGATCGATTTTTTAGGACACCGCGTCTCCCCCAAAGGAGCAGTCCCGCTGCCGGACAAAGTGCGCGCTGTGGCAGATTTTCCCCGGCCGCAGACAGTCAGGGCATTGCAGAAGTTTTTGGGAATGGTGAATTTTTATAACTGTTTTCTCCCCCGTGCGGCGCAGCTCATGCATCCGCTGTATGCCGCGCTCAAAAAAAAGAAACCTGCGGATAAGATCGAGTGGTCCCCGGAGCGGGACCAAGCGTTCTCGGAGGTGAAAGCAGCCTTAGCAAAGGCTGCATTGTTGACACACCCAGACCCAACGGCCCGCATAGCGCTCACCACTGACGCATCAGATGTGGCCATAGGGGCGGTCGTGGAGCCACACATAGCCAGGGTTTGGCAGCCCCTCGCCTTCTTCAGCAGGACCTTGCGCGATAGCGAACGTAAATACAGCGCGTTTGACAGGGAGCTGCTCGCTCTCCATTTGGCCATCCGCCACTTTCAGTTCTGGCTGGAAGGACACGCTTTCACCACGTTCGTTGATCATAAACCACTAACATTCGTGATGGCCAAGGTCTCGGAACCGTGGTCAGGCCGGCAGCAGAGACAGCTGGCCGCGATATCAGAGTTTACCACTGATATTCAGCATGTGGCGGGCAAACTCAATGTAGTGGCAGATTGCCTCTCACGTGCTGTGGCAGCCCCAGTCAGAATAGGGTTAGATTATGCAGCCATGGCCCCAGAGCAGGTTAATGACGCGGACGTGCACACGCTCCAGTCTGGACCAACAGGGTTAAGGCTGGAGAGCAGGGTGCTGCAAGACGGTATGCCCCCCCTAATCTGCGATGTCTCCACTGGACGGTCGCGTCCAGTAGTACCGGCTGCGTGGCGCCGCCGCGTTTTTGACTCGGTTCATTCTTTGGCGCACCCTGGAGTGCACGCGTCGGTCAAAATGGTGGGAGAGAAATTTGTTTGGCCGAGCCTCTGCAAACAGGTCAAAGAGTGGGCTGCAGCCTGCACGGCGTGTCAACGAGCCAAAGTACACAGGCACACGAGAGCTCCTTTGGAACCGTTTCACATTCCGGCCAAGAGGTTCGATCACGTTCATGTGGACCTCGGTGGACCCCTCCCGCTGTCACAGGGGTGCACACATCTTCTGACAATGGTGGACCGCACCATGCGCTGGCCTGAAGTGGTCCCGCTGGCATCAACCATGGCCGAGGAAGTGGCACGCGCATTTTTAACAGCTTGGGTGGCGCGCTTCGGCGTTCCATCGGATATTACGTCCGACAGAGGCCCTCAATTTGTTTCCGAGCTTTGGTCGACAATGGCCCGCAGCCTGGGTGTCACAATTCACCGCACAACCGTGTACAATCCGCAGGCTAACAGGTTATGCGAACGTTTTCATAGGTCATTGAAAGCGGCTCTCAGAGCGTCACTGACGGATACAAATTGGGTTGACAAGTTACTATGGGTGTTATTGGGGTTGCGTTCTGCACCTAAAGAGGATCTAGAAGCCTCCCCAGCGGAGCTCGTGTTTGCGCAGCCACTCCGGCTGCCTGGGGAGTTTCTCCCAGATAACCCTGCGCCAAACGCCTCCCCGTCTCAGCTGTTGTGGAGTAACATAGAATCAAGCATGCTGCCCGGCCCCGCGCACCACAGTTTTCCGCGCGTTTTTGTGCCTAAAACTTTGAAGAACACAGAGTTTGTTTTTGTTAAACACGATGTGCATCGAACCCCACTGCGACCACCTTATGACGGACCATTCAGAGTGCTAGAAACAGGGGACAAGCAGTTTTTGCTAGATTTGGGGGGTAGGAAAGAGAAAATTGGCATAGACAGACTTAAACCCGCTTTTGTGTTGGCAGAGGAGGAAGTGCTGTTGGCAAAGGCCCCGCGGCGAGGTAGAGCACCACGGAGGGTTTCACACAGTAATGTTTCCCAAAGTAATGTTTCCCCAGAACACCCGCAGAGACTGACAAAGGGTTTCCGCCCCCAGACGGCAAATCCCCAGCGGGACAGCGCCGCAGAGACGGTGAACCCCAGCTACAGCAGATTCGGCAGGAGGCTGAAGCCTATCCAGCATGTGGACTGATGTGTACTGATGCTATCATGGCATGCATGTGGTTATTTTCTTGTTGTTCTGTTTTTCTAAAATGCTGGGGGGGCTTGTGTGGTGAACACTCAATGGACCTGTTGGACCGGTTCTGTGACTCGCATTTTAGGTCAGAACAAAGGCAGGAAGCTTAGCCTTGTTATGCAAGGATGGAGACTGTGGGGGGGTCGATTAAAGGATGTGTGGGAGACAGTGGAAGTGATATCATGGAGGGAAATGCATTGTGACTGTCTTTATTATGCAAGGTGGTGAAATGCATTGTGACTGTCTTTATTATGCAAGGTGGTCTGTGGGACATGTGATCTATGAGGTGTGAAGTCCCTGATATTTAAGGACGAGAGTTTACTGTTTCATTCTCTTTTTTTCTGCTTTGAAATGATGGAGATGTGAATAAAGCTGACTCTGAGAAAGGACGCTGCCTCGTCATTTTCACATTTTCCTCAGTACAAAAAATGCCCATGGTTAACCAAGGGGCTACAAAATGCTTGTAAAAAGAAAAATTATCTCTATAAAAATTTCATTAAATTAAGAATGAAAGAATCTGGAAAAAGATATAAAACATATAAAAATAAATTAACTGAAATAATATGAACTAGTAAAAATTATACTATAGGAAAATGTTAAATGAAAATAAAAATAATATAAAAGGAGTCTGGGATATATTAAATAAATTAAGGAAAAATGGAACTAAGAAAATGATATATCCAGAGTATTTTACTGATAATTGTGATAATTATGATAAGAATATGGTAGTAAATAAAATGAATAAATTTTTTGTAAATGTTGGGCCAGAGTTGGCAGCAAAAATTCCAAACCAAGGAAGAGACACCGCGAGTGAGACATTGATTGGAAATAACCCTCGGCCAATTTTTCTTACAGCGGTGGATGAACTAGAGGTAAAATCTGTTGCTGAAAAGTGTAAAAATAAATTATCTACTGATTGTGATAGTATTGATATGGCACTAGCAAAAAGAACTGTTGATGGCATATTAAAACCATTCACATATATTTGTAATCTATCATTTCAAACTGGCTCATTCCCGCAGAAAATGAAAATAGCAAAAGTAATACCATTATTCAAGCAAGGAAATAAACACCAATACACAAACTACAGACCAGTATCGCTTCTCCCACAATTTTCAAAGATTCTGGACAAACTTTTCAACAACAGATTAGAAAACTTTTTAAATAAACAAGATGTGCTTAATCAGAACCAATATGGATTTAGAGCCAAGAGTACAACATCGTTGGCGATAATGGAAGCAACAGAGGAAATAATAAATGCATTAGATCAAGGAAAATATGCAATTAGTGTATTTATAGATTTTAGAAAAGCATTTGATACAATAAATCATTCAATACTTCTTAATAAACTGCAAATGTATGGTATTAGGGGAATGGCTCTGAATTGGGTTACAAGTTATCTATCTGAGAGACAACAGTTTGTGAAGATAGGAGAATATCTGTCTGGGTGTATGGAAATTGCCTGTGGGTCCCCCAGGGGTCAGTATTGGGCCCAAAATTATATAAATGATATATTCCAAGTTTCTAAATTATTAAAAATAATATTATTTGCTGATGATACTAATATATTTTATTCTGGAAATAATTATAATCAACTAATCCATACTCTAAATAATGAATTAAATAAGCTTAAAAAATGGATGGATTGTAATAAATTATCACTAAATATAGATAAAACTAAGGTAATGATATTTGGTAATTGTAAAAATAAAGAAGATATACATATTCATATAGATAATGTAGTTATTGAAAAAGTTAAGGAGATCAAGTTTTTGGGTGTAATACTAGATGATAAAATTAGTTGGAAACCACACGTCAGATACATACAAAACAAAGTTGCAAAAAATATTGCAATTATAAATAAAATTAAGCAGGTCCTAGATTGCAAATCACTTCATATCTTGTATTGCTCATTAGTACTTCCATACTTGACCTATTGTATAGAGGTCTGGGGTAACAGTTATAAAAGTAAACTTAATTCATTGCTAATATTACAAAAAAGGGCAGTCCGTGTTATACACAAAGTCGGGTATCTCGAATATACTAATTTATTGTTTTTACATTCAAAGTTATTGAAATTACGGGATCTGGTTCATTATTATACAGCACAATTAATGTTTAAAGTCAGTAAAAACCTTTTGCCACACAATATACAAAATCTTTTCAGTGAGAGAGAAGGGAAATCTAATTTACGGGGGAACACAAAATTTAAAATGCACTTAGTAAGATCTACTAGGAAGGGTTTTTTGTGTGTCTGTGTGTGGGGTAAAATTGTGGAATGGGTTGGGGAGAAACACAGGCAATGTCCAAACATCCATATATTTAAATCAACATATAAAGAAATGATTTTTGAGCAGTATGAGAATGAAGGGCAGTGATGTTACAATGTGTCTTCAGTGAGGGAAGGTTGTTGTTGTGTGTGTTGTTGTGTTATGTTGATTGTGATGGTGATGGTGTTGTCTGTGTTAAGATAAGATAAGATAAGATAAGCCTTTATTAGTCCCACAACGGGGAAATTCCAGGATTGCAACAGCACAGGGATAGCAACACTCAGAGCAACAATCAGAAGGCAAGAAAAAAAACAAGCAAGCAAGAGCAGCTAATATACATATGTACATATTACTATAAAATATATATACACACACACACACACACACAGACACACAGTGCAGAGCATTGTAGCTGGATGGAATAAATATATGAATATATGAACACACAGTGCAGAGCATTGTAGCTAGATGGAATAAATATGTAAATATATAAACACCCACAGTACGGAGCATTGCAGCTAGGTGGAATAAATATGCAAGTATATAAACACACACAGTGCGGAGCAATGTAGCTAGATGGAATAATATGTAGATATATAAAAACACAGTGCGGAGCATTGTAGCTAGATGGAATAATATGTAGATATATAAAAACACAGTGCGGAGCATTGTAGCTAGATGGAATAAATATATAGATATATAAATATAAACACACCCAGTGCTGAGCATTGTAGCTAGATGGAATAAATATATAGATATATAAATATAAACACACCCAGTGCAGAGCATTGTAGCTAGATGGAATAAATATGTAAATATATAAACACACACAGTGCAGAGCATTGTTGCTAGGTGGGATGAAACAGCATAACCGTCTATTTAGTTATCCTACATGGTATGATTATGTGCCCATACATATTCTCACCCTCCATAGCGACCGGTATGTTCCTAGTTGTATGCCGGAGAGGACCATTGTGTAAGTCTATTGCATCTTTTGCATTCAAAAAACTATTAGTTTGTTACGTCTTTTTGCTATCTCTGCGAGCAGCCCTGCTTAGGTTGTACAGTCTGACAGCCGTTGGTAGGAAGGACCTACGAAACCTCTCGGTTGTGCACCTGGGATGATGTAGTCTGCTGCTAAATGAGCTCCTCAGTGCATCCAGTATGTCCTGCATAGGGTGGAACTCGGACTCCAGCAGAGATGACAGTTTAGCCACCGTCCTTCTCTCTCCTATCTCCTCCATCGGATCAAGGCGTTGCCCCAGGACAGAGCTAGCTTTCTTAATTAGTTTGTTCAGTCTCTTCCTATCGGCTGCAGTAATGCCACTGCCCCAGCAGACCACTCCAAAAGTGATGGCTGATGCCACCACCGTGTCATAGAATGACTTCAGCAGCGCCCCTTGTACACCAAAAGACCTGAGTCTCCTCAGCAGGAACAGCCTGCGCTGTCCCTTCTTGTAGAGTGCGTCAGTATTGTGTGACCAGTCTAGTTTATTGTTCAGATGAATACCCAGGTACTTGTAGGATGTCACCATCTCGATGTCTGTTCCCTGTATATTTACTGGTGCTGTGAGGGGCTGCCCATGCCTGCGGCAGTCCACCACCAGCTCCTTAGTTTTCCTCGCGTTGATCTGGAGGCAGTTCCGATGGCACCAGTCCACAAAGTCCTGGATAAGCCCTCTGTACTCAGCTTCATCTCCGCTGGAGATGAGACCAACGATCGCAGAGTCATCAGAGAACTTCTGTAGATGGCAATGTGTTGTGTTGTGTGAGAAGTCCGCAGTATAAAGAGTGAACAGGAAGGGAGCCAGCACCGTTCCCTGGGGGGCCCCCGTGCTACTGATGATCGTGTCGGAAACACAGTCCCGGGTTCTCACAAACTGAGGCCGGTTCGTGAGGTAGTCCAGGATCCATGATGACAGGTGCTGGTCCACCCCTGCGCGCAGCAGCTTGTCCTTCAGGATCATCGGTTGGATGGTGTTGAAAGCACTGGAGAAGTCAAAGAACATGATCCTCACCATATTCCCGGGCTTCTCCAGGTGGGACAGAGAACGGTGAAGGAGGAAGATCACCGCATCCTCCACCCCAATGCCATGCTGGTAGGCGAACTGGAGTGGATCCATCGCTGGTTCCACCAGGGGGCGGAGATGAGCAAGGAGCAGTCTCTCCAGGGTCTTCATCAAGTGGGACGTCAAGGCCACCGGTCTGAAGCTGTTCAGGTCTTTGGGGTGGGAAGTTTTTGGTACAGGTACCACACAAGATGTTTTCCACAGCTGTGGTACCCTCCCCAGTTTCAGGCTCATGTTGAAGATATATGTCACAATCCCACACAGCTGGTCTGCACAGGACTTGAGGAGCTTTGCGCTGATGCCGTCCGGTCCCGACGCCTTCCTCGCCTTGATCTTCCTCAGCTCCGTCCTCACCTGGGTCTTGGTCAGGGTCAGGATGGGGGGCTGTGTGTTGGGAGTGGGGGGGGTGTCGGTGGAGTGGGGAGTGGGTAGCAGGACTTGATTTCTTAGAGGCAGCAGTGGTTGTTGTGCAGACAGGGGGGAGGGCGGTTGGTCAAATCTATTGAAAAATAGATTCAGGTTGTTCGCCCACTCCCTGCCCCCCGTGGCCTGGGGGGAGGTATTCTGGAGCCCCGAGATGGTTTTGAGGTTTCTCCAGACCCCGCTGATGTCGCTCTGTTGCAGCTTGTCCTCCATCTTCTTCCTGAAGCTGTCCTTGCCTTCTCTGATCTTTCTCCTCAGCTCCCTCTGTACGGACTTCAGCATCTCCCTGTTCCCCGACCTGAAGATCCTCTTCTTCTCTCTCAGAAGTGTTTTTATCTCAGGGTTGATCCAGGGTTTGTTGTTTGAGTGACGCCGTATGGTCTTGGTGGGAACGGATTTGTCCACACAGAAGCTGAGGTAGCCCGTGAAGGTGTGAATGAGGCCATCGATGTCCTCACCATGTGGATCGCAGAGCTGCTTCCAGGCAGTGGCTTCAAAACAGTCCTTTAGAGTGTCCATTGTCTCCTCAGACCATAACTCCACAGTGTGCATGGCCGGAGGTTGTCTGTGCACTAGGGGTTTGTACACCGGTCGGAGATGAACCAAGTTGTGATCCGATCTCCCAAGTGGGGGGAGTTGTGATGAGGTGTACGCCTCCTTAGTGTTTGCGTAGAACAAATCCAGTGTTTTATTGTCTCTAGTGTGGCATGTGACATACTGGGTGAAAGTGGGCAGAATGGGAGACAGTGAAACGTGGTTGAAATCGCCTGAGATGAGGAGAAGAGCATCTGGGTGTTCTGTCTGCAGCCTGCTGGTTACTGAATGGATGACGTCACGCGCTGTCCCAGCGTTCGCCGTCGGATTTGCATAAACAACAATGCAGATCATGTGTGAGTGTTCTCTCGGGAGATATGTAGGCCTCATGCTAACAGCTAGCAACTCAATGTCTTTGCTGCAGTGTCGTTGTTTAACAGTGATATGTCCCGGTCTGCACCAGTTGTTGTTAACATACATTATCACTCCACCTCCCCTAGTTTTGCCACTCTCTGGTGTTCGGTCAGCTCGTATCATGTGAAAACCCTCCAGCTCAATGTTAGCATCTGCTGCTAGTTCAGTTAGCCACGTCTCAGTAAACAAAAGGAGAGAGCACTCCCGGTAAGTGCTATCATAACGGGAGATAGCCGCTAGCTCATCTAACTTTCCCAGTATCGACCGTACATTTCCCATGACAACAGATGGAAGGGAGGGTCTGTACCTTATATTTTTTGTCCTCCGCCTTACTCCAGCCCGGCAGCCGCGGCGTTTTCGCCTCAGTTCTCTCGGTATGTCGAGTTTTTCCAGTGGGACCGGGTGGCGGTTAAATGCTAGCAGCTCTTCCCTGTTGTATCGAATCCTGCTATAAACAGTGGCTCCGTCCACCGGCTCAGGAGACATTTGGGACGATCTGTGTGTCCGTGATATAAGTGGGGTGAAAAAAAAAAAAAAAAAGTGATCAAAAGAGAGAGGAAGGGAAAAAAAAAAAAAAAAACTCGGAATCGAGCCGCTGTTGCAAAAGGCAGCCGACTGGTGTGGCGCCGAGAGATGAACATGCCAGAAGTGTTGTGTTGAACATGCCAGAAGTGTTTGTTTATTGTTGCTGCAATATTGTTGGATGTTGGTATTGTTGTCAATATGGACTGTTGTTGTTGTGTCATTTCTGTTGTATAATTTGACTATGGGGTGTATTATGGTAAATGTGGTTGTGGGATGAATGATGACTAAGAGTGATACTGTAATTTGTTGGGTATGGAAAAGGGGTGGGACTATATAAGTGTTGGCTTTATCCCACTCCTTTTGAACATTTTATTTTTGGCTTGTTTTTTGTTTTGTTTTAAATTCTTTTTTTCTTTTTCAGAATGTTCAAATAAATAAAATCAATCAATCACTCAATCAATCAATCAATCAATCAATCAATACGTCATGGTGAAAGAAACTCAAAAGAGACATCTTCCACATATACATATGCTCATTACGATGGTACGGTACCATGAGACAAACCCAAGACCTCCACTGACATTGATCATGTCGTCTCTGCAGAGATTCCTGACATGG
Organism: Pholidichthys leucotaenia; assembly: GCA_020510985.1. Lineage (NCBI taxonomy): Eukaryota > Metazoa > Chordata > Actinopteri > Cichliformes > Pholidichthyidae > Pholidichthys > Pholidichthys leucotaenia. Next base: position 99,369,980 of record CM035836.1, on the reverse strand, counting down.
AAAAAAAATCGGGAACTATATCGCATTGTCATGTCACACATGTTTCACGGCCCATGTGGACAATGGAATCCTGACAGTCCATGCATGGGAAAAAAGTGCTCCAAGGATAACCCAAAAGAACTGAGACAACACATAAGCTTTTCAGACAGCTCTTACCCGCTGTACCGCAGACGTGCAGAAGGAGCTCCTGGCTTTCCAATTACAAAGACCATCAGAGGTGGCAGTGTGTCTGTTGATAATAGAAGGGTTGTGCCGTACATTCCATACATCCTGCTATGATACAATGTGTATATTAACCTTGAAATTGTCTGTGCTGTCTCCAGTGTCAGATATCTCTACAAATACTTAGAGAAGGGGCCAGATCAGTGCCTGGTGAAGTTGGACACCCCTGAGGAACTTCAACGTGATGAAGTGACACGTTACGAATTAGGACATTACATCACTGCATCTGAGGCATACTGGCATATATATGATTTCCCCATCCAGTGGAAAAAAACACCAGTAAGGATGCTGGCAATTTACCTAAAGGATGAACAGGTCATCACGTTCAATGATGAAGGCACTGCCCAGAACCTATTGGACACAGGGCCACCTGCCACTACATTAACTGCCTTTTTTGAAGCCATGGATCTACATCCACACATGCAACACATTGTATACCCAGATGTCTTTCAACACTTCACATATACACACAAGAAATTTCAGTTGAGGAAGAAAACATTAAGTTCCCACCATGACTGCATGGCTGACACTGTTGCACGAATCCCAGTGATTGCCTTCAACCCACACAATGCTGAACTTTTCTATCTCAGAATGCTTTTGTACCATGTGCCAGGACCAACATCCTTCACAGACCTCCGGAAAGTTGGACATGTGGTCATGGACACCTATCTGGCTGCCTGCATTGCACATGGCATTGTTGACAATGATCAAGAAATAGATTCCGTTATGGAAGAGGCAGCAAATGTAACATTTGGCCCAATGTTTGGCCAATACTTGTTGGCAAGTATTTGCCAACATGCTCATGTTTGTACTTACAGGACAGCACTTGCAGTTCTGGGAAAGGCACAAGCATGTTCTTTGTGAAGATTTCATTCACAGAGCCAACGCCAATGAGCTAGATGACTATATTGTGAATCAAGTGCTGCTAGACCTTAAGGACCATGTTGAAAGACATGGCTTCACCCTACATGACAACTTTGGAATCCCTGAGCCTGATCCACTTCACATCAACAGTAGAATTCCTAACATTATACAACACGAGACTGAGCACAACATGGAGGACCTTCAAGCTCACATTACTGTCACAGAGAACAGACTTAATCATGAGCAGCAAGCAGTTGTTACAACAGTGATGAAAGCATGGAGCAGGGACTTGGCAAAATGATAGCAATTGATGCAAGTGGCGGGACTGGGAAAACATTCATATTATGCCACATTCTCAACAAAGTTCGCACACAGGGCAAAGTAGCTCTTGCAGCAGCTGCAAGTGGCATTGCAGCTACCCTGCTGCCTAAACACGCCATCTTTCACAGTAGAACAAAACATCCTCACATTCTCAGTGATGACTCAGCTTGCAGTGTCAATGAAAATGACAGCACTGCAACACTCAAATTAGGATGACAAATCTCATGGTCGTGGATGAAGTGTCCATGATGGATTGGCATGCACTGGAAGCAGCAGATCAAACGTTTCAGTGATTCTGGAGGTCACACAAGCCATTTGGTGGCATCACAATGGTCTTCAGTGGCGATTGGAGGCAAATTCTTACTGTTGTACCACATGGTAGCAGAACAGAAATCATAGGAAGGTGTTTCAAGAGCTCATACCTATGGAAAAATGTTGAAACTATTTGTCTAACAGAAAACATGAGGATCTGTCAAGCTGTAGAAGATAAACAAGCTGAAGGACATGTTGCTAAATTTCTCTTGGACCCTGGGGAAGGAAAAATTCCAGTAGTTCCAGAACAGGGTGAATCTGCAATTGAACTTGATTTCAGATCCAAGATGGTTATGTGAGCGTGTCCTATTGTGCCCGACGAACTCTGAGGTTGACACAGTCAATGAGTACATGACAAAGATTTTCACAGGAGAGGAACACGTTTTCAACAGTGTTGACACTGAAGACTCAGAGGGTGATCGTGCATACCCAACTGAGTTTCTAAATACACTCTGCCCATCTGGAATGCCTCCTCATCGCATCACTTTAAAGGTGGGAATGCTGATTATGCTACTGCAAAACTTTGACCAACAAAACGGACATTGCAATGGCTCAAGATACAGCATTGAACAAATACAGCCTCACCTGTCGGTTGCAACATCTGTGATTGGTGTCAATGCTGGACGCACTCTCCTGATTCCACGAATCACACTCACACCATCTGACAACATGTTTCCATTCACCTTGCAACGTAAAGTTTCCAGTAAGACCCTGCTTTGCCATGACTGTGAATAGGGCACAGGGCCAGTCTTTACAGCAGGTTGGTGTTTTCTGCACAAGCAATTTCCTCAGCCATGGCCAATTCTACATTACCACGAGCAGAGTTGGCAAATCAAGCAGTCTTCGTATTCTTGCTCAAGATGAAGAAACTAAGCAAAATCGTCACTTTCTGAGCAATTCAGGTTCAGGTTACTTTATTTGTACCCGTAGGTAGATTTGTTTTGCAGTCTGGTGACATCCATATTTACAAGCTACAAATTACATTCAACATAGACACAGACACAGGCACATATGAAGCTGACTATAAACATGATAAGAATACTCAAGGCTCCATCAATCAGGGTATAAAAGACAAAGAGATGGGAGAAAAACCAGAGGTAAGAAAGAAGGGTCATATTAAAAGTTAAAAACTAGTCAAAGAGGTTAAAAACTCAAAGGTCTAAAACCCAATAAAATATTTAGAACCCAAGTGACATCCTACAAAAATAAGTAAATATAAAATGGAGTTAATAAATAGGTACCTAAATTATGTGCAATATATTGTTACAGCTTGTTCAACCCTTTGACAGCAGCAGGGACAAAGCTGTTTTTGTAGCGCTGGGTTCTACTTTTTGGGACAGCAAACCTCCGTCTTGAGGGAAGAAGCTGAAAGTGGCAGTGCAAAGGGTGGGAGTCATCATTTAAAATGGAGGTAGCCATGCTCTGTACTTGTCTGGTGTACAGGGATGTCAGGCTCAGCTTTGGCTCACCAAGCAAACGACTGGACCATCTAACTACCTGATCCAAGGATTTCCTCTGTTTCAGTTTTATCTGACCAAACCATGACACTAAAGAAAAGGATAAAACAGATTCAATAAAAGCCCGATAAAACATTGTCATTATGGTTCGGTCAACTTGGAAGCGTGCAAGTTTTCTCAAGCAATGCAAATGTTGCTGCTGACCCTTTTTGCACACCCTTTCACAGTTCTCTTCAAACTTTAAATTACTATCAATAATCGTCCCAAGATATTTGTAAGATTGTACACATTCGGTGGTCTGGCCTTTTAGTACGGTGACTTTGTGCCTGGGATTTTTCCTCCTAAAGTCAGTAATCATGTCTTTAGTTTTTGTCGTATTCAGCTGCAGGTAGGAATCCTCACACCAGTGAACAAAATCATCAACTACTGGGACGTGGCCACTCTCACCATCCTGGAGGAGACTGACAATAACTGAGTCATCAGCATACTTTATAATGTGTCTGTTGTCATGTCTGCTCCGACACATGTTTGTGTACAGGATGAAGAGTAGTGGTGACAACACACACCCCTGAGGAGAGCCAGTAGAAGAGCACTTTAGGTCAGACAGTGTACCATTGACCCAATGTGGTTTTTAAAGAGGTTCTGACACACTAAAAATGTGGAACCTTGAACAATGGCAGGCAACACTACAAATGTGTAAAATAACAAGCAAAGGCTGATTTTCTCCGGGTGCTCCAGTTTCTTGGTTTCTATGCACATGCAGGGGTCTTCCTGAACAGGGTCGAAAGCCACTTTTGGCTCAAATCGATTTTCATGATCCTGTCCATGAACTGCAATTACCACACACCTATCCCTCAACCAGTGGTCTAAACATAGAAGAAGAAGAAGAAGACCCACCAGATGGAAAGCAATACAGTGAGGAGAATTGCAGCATGTCAGAAAAGTGGCCATGAGGACAAACACCTCAGGCTCGAGCAGTATGCCGCAGGCATGACTGTGAACAACACAGCCGTGTCACACAGGAGGAAACCCTTCAGCAACAAGCATGCAGAAATACTGGCTTATACTTTGTTTCTACGGGCATGGATGGGTATGCACAGGTGTGAGTATGTCTGCCAGTGTGTCATGGTCATAGAAATCGCTAAAAGATCATAGGACCGCCTATGATGTTCCTATGATGTCTACATCATGTCTACATGGCGTCATATAGACACTGTCACGACCACAGGACTCGTTAAAAGAGCATAGGATTGTCTATGATCCTATGATTTCTACATGCTGTCTATATGACGTCATATAGACACCATAGTATACAGTGATCAAAGGCAGGCATTACTGAACAAGTGGTGATGTGCTTGCTTACACCTGCTATCTACGGGCATGAAGAAATACTTGCTTGTACTTGGTTTCTGCGGGCATGCACGAGTATGCACTATCCATCCATCCATCCATCTTCCTCCGCTTAATCCTTTTTGGGTCGTGGGGGGGCTGGAGCCTATCCCAGCATAGTCATATTATAATTCAAGAAATCTCTGTCTGTGTGTGTGTCTGTCTGTCTGTCTACATGTGTGTGTGTGAGACGATCATAGGACTTTGTGTTGCCATGGTAACTATGTCAAAGATCAAAGGCAGTCTTCACCATGGTTACTGTTGCCATGGTAACCATGTCAAAGATCAAAGGCAGGCATGCAGCATGGGTTATACGGGCATGCACGGGTACCATGTCAACATCCCCGAATTTCAGCCTCCCTGGATATGCGGAAGTTTGGGAGGGGAAATCTTTAGTGAACGTCCATAGGGGATCCATAGGGGAGCTGTGGGCGTTCATAGCTATGACATCACAGGCACACACTGTGTTTCTATGATGTCACATGACCATATAAAGAGTTCTGAACAACTCCTTTGAACAACTCCTTCTATGATGTCATACAGACATCATAGGCACCCTGTGAGGTCAGAACACTCTTTTTACAGGCATGCAGGAATGCTTGCTTACACTTGCTTTCTATGGACATGCGGAAGTACTTGCTTAATCATGTCAAAGATCAAAGGCAGGGATCACCATGGCACTGTTGCTATGGTAACAGTAACTTTCTACAGGCATGCAGAAATGCTTGCTTACACTTGCTTTCTACGGGCATGCAGAAATACTTGCTTATACTTGGTTTCTACTGGCATGCACGGGTATGCACTAGTATAGACAAAAGGATGATGCTGTCATATACACAATAGGACACAGCACTTTAAACCACACCCTTCCAAGCAGTAAATCTGGAAATCTTAAAAAACATCACTCTATAAATTCAAGAAATCTGTCAGTTTGTGTGTAAATCTGGAAATCTTACTCATTGCCGGATTAACAATAGGACACACTACTTTAAAGCACACCCATTCAAAGTAGGACATCATGTCTGTGTCATGATCATAGCACATCATAGGATGGCCTATGATGTCTGCATGATGTCCTGTGATGATCCTATGATATCAGGCAGCATAGGACTTGCGATGCCGTCATACAGACAATAAGACTGGCTACCTGTGATGTAGGCATAATGTCCTATGATGCCTACCTTGATGTCTTTATGATGTCATATACTGTAGATCATCAATCACAATGCCTGCCTTGATGTCTTTATGATGTCATATAGACCATCACTCACCAAAGAAGAGATACTCATCACCCGATTACGAATAGGACACAGCACTTTAAACCAAATGGGAGTTGCCAGAAACAGGAAAGAACAGATGCTCATCATTAAGAATAGGACACACTAATTTAAACCAGGATCAAATGCAGGCATCATAGGACTCGCTATGCCATAATCAAACATAAGACATGTTCAAACATCAAACACAGGCATGTCACAATCATAGCACTCGCTATAACTTCATCAAAGATCATAGGACTCACTATGACACCATCACAGATCAAAGGCAGGCATCACTGAATTAGTGCTGATGTGCTTGCTCACACCTTTGCTTACACCTGCTTTCTATGGGCATGCCAAATTACTTGTTTATAATTGGCTTCTATGGGCATGCACGCGTATGCACGGGCATGCACGGGTATGTACTAGTTTCAGTAAATGCAAATAAATGACTACAGTGAATGTGCTTGTGGTACACTCATGTAGGGCACAATAGTGCCTCAGCATAATGATGTGTTATTGTTGTATCCAAGCTCTTTGAAACACAACAGACACTTCACTGTGCAAATAAAAATAAATTATAAAAATAATTCAGCTGGGACTTGAACCCCAGCTTCCCAGTTGCAGGACAGACAGTTTCCCTCTAAGCTACTACTTAGTCGTGGAATACAGAGGCTTTATTGAACACTTGAGCCTTTCATCAAAATGGCTCATAGATGAGGCCTCATGAAATTTGATTTGCTCAACTAGGCCATGTAGTCATGGCAGTCATGTACAAAAAGTACACAGCATGCAGATTTTTGCAAGGGTATTACTGGTTTAATGTGTATTTTTCCATTTCAATAAATGTGCTGTCTTTTAAGAAATATCAATGATAACAAAGGAAAAAAGAAATAATAAAACTGGGGTGACTCCAGTGAATGTGTCTGTGTTACTCTGTGTGCTCGTACTACTTATCCATTTTTATTAAGAAATAATAAATTTTCAACAGTCTTATACTCTCCCAGTGTATTCAACTCTGGCCTTATTCTCATGCAGGGCACAATAGCAATAGTGTCTCAGCATAATGATGCGTAATAATGATCCAAGCTCATTGAAACATAACAGAAACTTCACCTTGCAAATAAAAATAAAATGATAGGCATTACACAACTGGGACTTGAACCCAGGCCTCCTACTTAAAGGACATATGCTTAACCAGTAAACCATCACTTGAGCTACATTTCATAGACACTATTTGTGGAAAATACATCAATGGGAGAAATGTGCTCAAAATGTTCCCAAACGGGAGAAGTCCGTCTTTTTGCTGCTGCCTCCATATGAAAATTGGCTGTGACAAATCCCTTACACAGTCAAACATGACTACACAAAACGTGAGGAACAGGGATTTCCATTGGGTATCGCTGCTGACTTTATTTCATGGTGCATGCAAAATCATGAACGGCTTCCTGACCCAGTCATTTGGTCCAACATCAACACATATGTCAAAATCCACACCTTGCCAAACATTTCCTGGATTAGCTCGGATCACCACTCAGAGCTCCAGAACTGGCTTTCTCATCACTAATGACAGGGTTGGAGTGTCTGGAAGGGAAGGGAAGGCACTCATGTCATATAGAAACAAAATATAAATTTCTAAATTTATACCCTTTTTAAAGGGTACAAATATACTGAGCATAAGCCACACAGTGTTGAATATGAAACCGATCCTGAAAATCACTTTTTCAACAGTATAAAACATCAGTGTAAATACTTTAGCTCAGACCAACTAAAAAATACAATTTCTGACCAATCATTGTCAATAATACACTTTAATAGTAGAAGTCTAAACATGAATTTTTCCAAAATCCAGGAGTTTGTTGCAATATAACCCAAATTTTTCTGCTGTTGCAATTTCTGAGACTTGGCTAAAAAATGACCAACTTCATATAGTATAAATGAGAGGCTATGATTTATATGCCACAAGCAAGTCAAAAAAAGGGGTGGTGGTGTTGCTTTATATATCATGTCCTGCTACCAAAGCCAAATTGTAGAAAATATGTCTTTTGAAATGGAAAACATCATGGAGTGTGTAATTGTGGAATTAATTACAACTACAAATGGAACCAACCTTGGAACCAGTCATAGCCAGGAGCGGCACTGGGGTTAAGCTCCCAGTGCTCATAAAATGCTCCTTATGGCGTGCGTCTCGAAAAGCCTCTGACAACTAAGTCCAACTCCTAGCCTGCCTGTGTGGTTTAGTCTCTAAGCCTGGCGGAACTGCTTTTACTAATAGGAGAAGGGGCGAGGGCGAATCTCTGGCGCCTTAAAACCAGATGCTTCGGGTAGATGGTGGCTCGTCAACCTGGGAAGGTAGCCCATCTAGGGGAAGGTAAACCCTGATTTTAAACCTTCGCTGCCTTGCGGCACACCCAGTCACGGGAAAGGCTTCGGGAGTCAACCCTGAGGAAAAATCCGGAGACGGAGCCCCTAAGGCAGTTCTCTGTTGTGCTCAACATCGTTCTGGCAGCTCCTGCGACGGCGCTGGTGCCAAACTGTAGCAGCCCTGCTGTTCCTTTGGATTCATCAGTGACGTGGAGAGGGGGGACATGCTGCATGGGCAACATTTTGTCCTCCATATCTTCCTGCCCAGGCTTGAATCCTACCAACGCCCAACGCTGGAAGGTAGAACACCGGATCACTGGAGAGGACACTCCAGCTTCGCCTTTGGCGTAGACAAAACACGGGGAATGACAGTTACCGGTTATAAGCCACCGCTCAATTGGCGTAGAGCGCGGCGCCAGGGGTTGTTCCCGACGGTGGGAGGGATCATCGAATCTCACTGGACAGCTACCGCCCGCCTCAAGCTGGGCAGCCCCCAGCCAATAAGGTGTTGTCCCGCCACAGCTTGCTTTCGTCATTGGGTGCATGGGGATGAGGAGAAGTCCGAACGGCAGGCTGAGAACCTTCGCACCAGGCAAGACAAAAAAACAAAAGAGACCAACTCGAAAACTGGGAACTTGGAACGTCTGAACTATGATGACAGGACTCGTTGCTAACCTCAAGGACATCAACGACACCAGGAAGACTGCCATCATCAATAATGAGCTGAAGAGACTGGAAGTGGATATCGCCACTCTCCAGGAAACACGGTTGGCTGACGCAGGCACACTAAGAGAGAAGGACTACACGTTCTACTGGCAGGGAAAGGGCAGTGACGAACACAGGGAACACGGAGTGGGCTTCGCAGTGAAGAACACCTTGCTGAAGATGGTGGAACCGGGCAGCACTGGCTCTGCACGACTCCTTACCCTCCGCCTGATCACCACTCAAGGCCCAGTCACCCTCGTCAATGTGTATGCCCCAACACTGACAGCCACACCAGAGGCAAAAGACGAGTTCTACGAGAATCTCGCAACAACTGTCAGGACCATCCCCAACTCTGAACAACTCATTCTCCTTGGAGAATTCAATGCCAGAGTGGGTGCTGACCACGACTCCTGGCCCTCCTGTCTTGGACCTTTTGGCGTGGGAAGAATGAACGACAACGGACAGCAGCTGCTCAAGTTCTGCACATATCACGATCTGTGCATCACAAACTCATTCTTCAAGACCAAGCCCCAACTCAAGGTTTCCTGGCAACATCCGCACTCAAAGAACTGGCACCAGCTGGACTTGATCCTGACCAGGCGCACCTCACTGAAGAACGTGCTAATCACCCGTTCGTTCCAGAGTGCAGATTGTGACACAGACCATTCATTGGTGTGTTGCAAGGTCAAGCTGCAGCTGAAGAAATTCCATCATGCTAGACAGCCTGGAAAGGCACGGATTGACACCAGCAAGATGGCTCAGCCAGAACTTGTTGAGCAGTTTGCCTCCACCTTTGAGAAGGAACTTGGTGTACCACAAGAAGGAGAATCTGCAAAGCAGAAGTGGGAAGAGCTGCGAAACACCATCTACCGCACAGCCTTAGCTACCTTTGGGAGGAAGACCTCGAAGTCACAGGACTGGTTTGATGCCAAGTTGACCGAGATGACCCCCGTCATTGAAGCCAAGCGCTCAGGACTTGCTGAGTACAAGAAGTACCCAAACGAGAAGAATCTCCAGATTCTCAGGGCTGCGAGAAGCAAAGTTCAGCAGACTGCTCGGCGCTGTGCCAACGAGTACTGGACTCAGCTCAGCCAAGACATTCAAACCGCTGCCATAACAGGGAACATTCGTGGCATGTACGATGGCATCAAGAAGGCACTTGGTCCGACTCAGAGCAAGACGGCCCCCCTCAAATCCTCCACTGGGGTGATGATCACAGAAAAGAACAAGCAGATGGAGAGATGGGTGGAAAACTACTCCGACCTCTACTCCAGAGAGAACACCGTGACACCGTCAGCCCTTGATGCCATCGACTGCCTGCCATCCATGGACGAACTTGACGCCGAGCCAACCATCGACGAACTCAGCAAGGCCATTGATAGCTTGGCCGCTGGCAAGGCACCCGGCAACGACGGCATACCCCCTGACCTGATCAAGCACTGCAAGACCGCCCTACTGCTGCCATTGCATGACGTCCTCTGCCAGTGTTGGAAGGAAGGTGCCATACCACAGGACATGAGGGACGCCAAGAACATCACCCTCTACAAAAACAAAGGGGAGAGAAGCGACTGCAACAACTACAGGGGCATCTCCCTCCTCAGCGTTGTTGGTAAAGTCTACGCACGAGTTGTTCTCGTTCATCTACAGAAGCTTGCCGAACGTGTCTACCCCGAGTCTCAGTGTGGCTTCCGCGCTGCGCGATCGATGGTAGACATGATATTCTCCATCCGCCAAATCCAGGAGAAATGCAGAGAACAGAACATGCCCCTGTACGTCGCCTTCATCGACCTCACCAAAGCATTCGATTTGGTCAGCAGAGAGGGCCTTTTCAAGATCCTGCCAAAGATAGGATGCCCACCAAAGTTGCAAAGCCTCATCGAATCATTTCACACCAAGATGCAGGGGATTGTGCAGCACGATGGCAACGTCTCAGAGCCATTCAACATACGCAGCGGAGTGAAACAGGGCTGTGTACTTGCGCCAACCCTCTTTGGGATTTTCTTTGCTATGCTCCTGAGGCATGCCTTCAGCACAGCAACAGAGGAAATCTACCTGCACACAAGATCTGACGGCAGGCTTTTCAACCTCGCCCGCCTGAAAGCCAGAACCAAAGTACGCGAGGCTCTAATCAGAGACATGCTGTTCGCAGACGACGCTGCAGTCGCAACCCACACACAGCAGGAGCTTCAGACCCCTATGGACCGCTTCTCTCAGGCATGCAAGGACTTCGGGCTTACCATCAGCCTGAAGAAGACTAACGTCTTGGCGCAAGGCACGGAAGCACCACCAACCATCACCATCGACGACTACGAGCTGGAGGTCGTGAATCAGTTCACGTGCCTGGGGTTCACGATCAGCAACAACCTCTCCCTTGATACAGAGATCAACAAGAGGATTGGAAAATCAGCCTTCACACTCGCTCGCCTCACCACATGAGTGTGGGAGAATCCCAAACTCTCTGTCAAGACGAAGATGGCAGTGTGCAACGCCTGCGTCATTAGCACACTGCTCTATGGGAGTGAGACGTGGACAACATACGCCCGGCAGGAAAAGAGACTGAACTCCTTCCACTTGCGCTGCATTCGCCACATCCTGGACATATCCTGGCAGGACAAAGTGCCCAACACAGAAGTTCTGTCCCACGCCGGCCTTCCCTCCATGTTCACTCTACTCAGGCAGCGCAGGCTCCGCTGGCTAGGCCAAGTTCACCGTATGGAGGGTGGCAGAATCCCCAAAGACGTCCTCTACGGGGAACTGGCAACTGGCAGGAGAGACGTTGGCCGCCCACAGCTGTGCTTTAGAGATGTCTGCAAGAGAGACATGAAGGAACTGGAGATCAACACAGAGCGCTGGGAGGACCTTGCAACGGACCGCTCCAAATGGAGAGGCACCCTGACCAGACAGCTCAAGGCGGGTGAAGAGAGACTGACTGCTGCAGCAGATGAAAAAAGGACCCGCAGGAAGAACCGCCACAGACCCAGCAGCACGGAGACCACCCACAAGTGCGACCTGTGTGACAGGGACTGCCATTCGCGCATCAGCCTGTTCAGCCACAGGCGGTGCTGTTCCAGCAGAGTAGACGTTTAGGATTCTCTTCCATGGTCATCATAGACCGACGGAGGCCAACGATGTGGAACAACATTTTAGTAATAAGTACAAGATTCCAGCAATACAGGCACTAGCTTGGCCTACAATAAAATCTGAGGATGTTGATGCCATACAAACCTATGCTTTGTTCTTGCATGGTTGCTCTAATGTGATGATAGATCTTCTGTACATGCAGGGGTTGGACATGCCAGCCAACATGAGAAAAACTGTTTCAAAGCTACCATTCAAATTCAGAGAGCGATGGAGAACTACAACTCATGACATAATGGAATTCTCCAATAACAGAGCTCACTTCATTGATTTAGTGAAGTTTTTGGAGAAGCAAGTCAAGATCCTCTCTGATCCAATCTTTGTAAATGTTGGAAATGTGTCACAAAGTTCAATAAGTCCATATCCTAAGTTCAAGTCACCATCATAGAACAAAGTAAAGGGAAGCAGTTTTGCCACTACAGTAGCATCAGTTGAGTCTGTGAATGGAAAAAAAATAACAACTGGTATGAAGAAAAGTGATTGTCCTATCTGTTATTATTGTTCATGCTCATCATTTAGAGACATTTACTGGCTTGCCCAAATGTTGTGTAGTAAACTTTAACTGAGCTTCAACATGCTTTTCTTCAGCAATGGAGTTTTGCAAGGTGAGTGAGCATAGAGCCCATGTCGGTTGAGTGCATTACTTATTGTTTTCATTGAAACAGCAGTACCTGCTAACTCCAGGTCTTTCTGGAGCTCTCCACAAATGCTCTTTGGCTCTTGGATAACTCTTCTGATAATTCTTTTGACTCCTCTGTCAGAAATCTTGTGAGGAGCTCCTGGTCGTGGGCCATTTATGGTAAAATGGTGTTCTTTCCACTTTTAAATGATGGCTCCAACAGTGCTCACTGGAACATTCAGCAGTTTAGAAATATGCCGGTAACCAATACCATCATTATGTTTTGCAACAATAAGGATGCAAAGGTCTAGAGCAGGGGTCGGGAACCTATGGCTCGCGAGCCAGATGTGGCTCTTTTGATGGCTGCATCTGGCTCGCAGACAAATCTTTAAAAGGAACTCCGACTATATTCATCCGTCACACTGGTGCGCAAGATATTGTACTTTATCATAGCGTGATTAATATATATGTCAGCTCTATCAAGTGTTGTGGGATGTCTGGTGCGTGTGTTTGGATCATAGATATAAAAGCCTTTTATATCTATGGTTTGGATGGGCAGCTCGGTGCGTGGACGTGAGTGATGGCGTTTGCGCAGCAGAGGCGCCCCCCCCCCCCCCGGTGTGTGTGGCCAACAGTGTGTGATTTGGTGCGGATAAGTAGAAAGAGCGAGGCGACCAGAGCAGGTAGAATTTGTTGCTGACAACAGTGCGGTATATAAATACAGCCCCAACGCTTCAGCAAAACGGCCTGTGCTTCTGTGTACCACAAGAGTGAGATTTACTCGGGAATTGACCGCGGAGGAAGATGCATCTCCCCTGCGTCCCAAAACCACGGTTAGGAGAGGAAAGGCAGGAACGGTCAACACAAGCGTGCGATCACAGACATGTCTCATGCGCGCGCTTTGAGCGATATAGTGCTATTATCACAGCGTGATTAATACATATGTCAGCTTTATCAGGCATGCGTTACAGCGCGCAATCACAGACCCAGAGTGAGGGAAATGTGGCTGCCAATCCACGCCAATGGCCTCTCCGGCCACCATCGAGCATTTAAACATTTTTACACATTCATACCCAGTGTTATGGGCACTGGAGGCAATGCGGGTGAAGTGTCTTGCCCAGGGACACAACGGCAGGATATCTGGGGAGAGCGTGATGCGAACCGCCAACCGTCGGGTTATTAGACGACCTGCTCTACCTGCTGAGCCGCTGCCGCCCCACTTTTTCCTCCACTTTCCCTCTTTAGGAAAGCTATGGAGGCTCACCCCGCTCTCTTTATTTCCCTTTGATTGGAAATTACATCCAACAAATTACATCCAACATCCGCAATGTGGCATTTTCACTGACAAATGGCAGTAGTTAGGAGCTTCGCTTCTTGGCTTGTATAAGACAGAAAAAACGGCTGCAACCCTTCTACGTCACTACCCAGAATGCATTGCGACGTAAACAAAAATCGTAATAAAGTTTTTTAAAAATATATAAAACTGGGAATTATTTTCAAAAAAATTATATTATAGTTATGTTAGTAACATAAAAATAAAGCATATAGAGCTAACATGCCAATATAATCGGAGTTCCTTTTAATTATAAGGTTCAAGTTCAAGTGGGGTTGCCATATGGCTCTCAAGGAATTACATTTAAAAATATGTGGTGTTCATGGCTCTCTCAGCCAAAAAGGTTCCCGACCCCTGGTCTAGAGAGAGCTCTTTGCTTCTATTCATTATGAGTTATTATTACCTCCGCAAAGGGGGAGGTTATATGATCATCGGCGTTGGTTTGTTTGTTTGTTTGTCTGTTTGTTTGTTTGTATGTGATCATCGGCGTTTGTCTGTTTGTTTGTTTGTTTGTTAGCAAGATAACTCAAAAAGTTATTGATGGATTTTCATGAAATTTTCGCAGATTGTCAGAAATGGGGTAACCTACAGATGATTAGATTTTGGTGGTGATCCGGATCACCGTCTGGATCCAGGAATTTTTTGTTTGTTTGTTAGCAAGATAACTCAAAAAGTTATGGACGGATTTTAATGAAATTTTCACATATTGTCAGAAATGGGGTATCCTACAGATGATTACATTTTGGTGGTGATCCGGATCACCGTCGAGAAGAAAGCCGCCATTACGGAAAATGCCATTTTCGTCAGTAACTAATGAACCACTAATCCTATCATTGTGAATCCAATTGCTTGTCATATGTTTTCATGGTCAAGGAATCTGAAAACGTACACACAAACACTGTATGGGGGGAACTGTGGCGCTAAACCGCCATTACGGACAATGCGATTTTCGTGAATAACTACTCAACCACTAATCCTATCATTGTGAATCCAATTGCTAGTCATATGTTTTCATGGTCAAGGAATCTGAAAACGTACACACAAACACTGTATGGGGGGAACTGTGGCACTTGGCGGAGGTCTGCGCTCTCCGAGTGCTTTTCTAGTTTGTGGTGTGACAATCTGATATCCAGAGACCCTTTTAAAGGCTATCATTCAGAACTTAACCAGCTGAAATTAATTTGCACTGATGGGGGATGGGAGTGCTTCATAATTTCTGACAGATTTCATCTGGTTTCTTGGCTTTCTATGTCTTTTTGCACCGCTTTTTCTTCATGTGCTCAATACTTATTCCCTGTGTCATTGTACTTGATTAAATATAACTTGTTTTGTGGACAAAGTTGCCTTGATTTCTTTATAAGATAAGATAAGATAAGATAAGCCTTTATTAGTCCCACAGTGGGGAAATTCCAGGATTGCAACAGCACAGGGATAGCAACACTCAGAGCAACAATCAGAAGGCAAGAAAAAACAAGAGCAGCTAGTATACATATGTACATATTACTATAAATATATATATATATATATATATATATACATACAGTATATATATATATACTGTATATACTGTATATACATATATATATATATATAGAGAGAGAGAGAGACATACAGTGCGGAGCATTGTGGTTGGTGGATGTGCAGCAGAAAGTCTAAGCTCTCTCTCCACGGATGCGGCGGGCCAGCTGGATGTCTTTGGGCATGATGGTGACCCTCTTGGCGTGGATGGCGCACAGGTTGGTGTCCTCGATGAGACCCACCAGGTAGGCCTCGCTGGCCTCCTGCAGAGCCATGACGGCGGAGCTCTGGAAGCGCAGGTCGGTCTTGAAGTCCTGAGCGATCTCCCTCACCAGGCGCTGCAAGGGCAGCTTACGGATGAGCAGCTCCGTAGATTTCTGGTAGCGACAGATCTCTCTCAGAGCCACGGTACTGGGCCTGTAACGGTGAGGCTTCTTCACTCCGCCGGTGGCCGGAGCGCTTTTCCGAGCAGCCTTGGTGGCCAGCTGCTTCCTGGGGGCTTTTCCTCCAGTAGATTTACAGGCGGTCTGCTTGGTTCTTGCCATCGCTCTTTATTATTCTGTCTTATATTTCTTGCACGCCGCCTAAACTCCGGCCCGGCACCCGCATCATTTTTGCTTCAGTTCTCCCGGTATTTCGAGTTTCTCCGTTAGCACCGGGTGGCGGTTGAGTGCTAGCTAGCTCTTCCCTGCTGTATCATCTCCTGCTGTAAACAGAGGCTCCGTCCGCCAACTCGGGAGACCTTTGGGGCGGTCTGTGTGTCCGTGATATATATAGAGTGAAAGGTGTGCCGGATCAGAAAGTTATCACTGGGTCAGAAAGAAGAAGGAAGATAAAAAGACTCAGAATTGAGCCGCTGTTGCAAAAGGCAGCCAACTCGTGTGGCGCCGGAACCGGAAGTCCGGTTATATGTATGGATTTCTTGGGTTGTTCCTGATATCTGGTGAAAATCTCAGATCAATGGTGCCATCAGAAATATGTTTAGTGAGAAAAATGTTGATGTGTTCAATACTTAATTTCCGTTCTCCATGGATCGCCACCTTGTCGCAGTGGAGAACCTTGTGTGTTCCAATGATCCCGAGAGCGATGCCGTCAGGGGCCTTTTGGCTCCTGGTAGGGTCACCCATGGCGGTAAGGTTGAGGGGGAGGTCCCAGATCAAGAGCCATCCAAAGAAAGAAAGACCTCAACGGTGGGAGTGGCGGAGGATGACACCATGAGTCACAACGGCACTGAAGGCGGATGAAGGCTGCAACAGAGAGTGGTCTCCAGTCGTTTTGGATTCCATGCCACTGGATTCAGGCCCCTCTCTGCCAAGGACTGTGTGGTGGCTGCAGGCGCATCAGTCTCCCCACGATAAAAGACGTCACACGCAGGCGTCCTCCCGAAGGGAGCCCATCCACTTTACATCTTGGATAAGATAAAGTCCTGTGGCGATCAGGAAGTGGTAACAGGGACAGGACAGTGAAGTCTGGGAGTTCTTAGCCACGACCTGGCACACAGGCAATGGGTGCGTGATACAGTCGTTAAGCTCTTGGACTGAGGCAGAAAGAGCTTCTCGGCAGCAGCACTCATGACTGAGCAGCCCTATTCAGGATCCACTCTGCTCACCCCAGTAGGGGAGGGGGTTAGAAAAGGTACCCCAAACATAGCCTGCCTCACAAAATCCTGTCTGGAATACCGTATCCAGAGGGATCACCACCACGCGGTCAGAAACATACAAAACTACATATTGGAGCCTGGAATGTGCGAACCCTTGTGGACAACCAAGCCAGTGATCGACCTGAAAGGAGAACTGCCATCATCTCCAGAGAGCTAAGGAAGTTCCGGATCGACATCGCAGCACTCTCAGAGACCCGACTGGCTGATGAAGGGCAGCTGAAGGAGGAAAAAGGCGGGTATACTTTCTTTTGGAAGGGAAAGCCTGCAAATGAGCCACGAATCCATGGTGTGGGATTTGCTATTAAGAACTGCCTCATCAACCACCTCCATGAACTCCCTGTGGGCATCAACGAGCGCCTAATGACCATTCGTCTGATGCTTGCCTGCAGTCAAATGGCCACCATTATTAGTGCCTACGCTCCAACGCTTGATGCACAGGATGAAGTAAAGGAGGTCTTCTATGCTGACCTGGACAAAATACTATCTGAAGTCCCAAAGGAGGATAAGTTAATCCTGCTTGGAGACTTTAATGCCAGAGTGGGACGAAACCATCATCTATGGAGCGGCTGGGGAGAGAAGGGGTTGGAAACACAAACTCCAATGGCATACTACTGCTAACCAAGTGCTCAGAGCACAACCTGGTCATCACCAACACACTTTTTCGTCAGAAAACCAAGTTCAAAACGTCATGGATGCATCGCCGCTCCAAATTATGGCATCTCATTGACTACATCATAGTCTGCTCCAAAGACCGCCGCGATGTCCTTAACACCAGAGCAATGACCAGTGCAGATGACTGCTGGACTGACCACCGCCTCATTCGCTCCACTATGTCTATCCGCTTAATGCGGAAAAGAAGGTTGCAGAAAGGACAGAGCCGGCCAAAGCTTAACATCGTGCTGCTGGACGACATTATCTACCAACAACAGCTGCGGGATACTCTTAGGGCAGCTTTGCCCAAACAGTACCCAGAGGATACTGAAAAACACTGGAGCACACTTTCCACTGCCATCGTGGACTCCTGCGAAGCATCCTCGGTCATAAAAAGCGGAGACATCAAGACTGGTTTGACGAGAATGACAATGAGATCCAACAGCTCATTGACATCAAGAGGCAAACTTTCATCACCTGGCAAAACAACATTCACTGCAAGGTTAAAAGAGCAGCCCATGCCAAAGCGAAGGCAGCCGTACAAACACTTGTTAGGAAATTGAAGAACCAGTGGTGGACAAAGAAGGCCCTGGACATCCAGCAGCTTGTCGACTCTGGAGACACGAGAGGATTCTTCGATGCCACAAGAGCAGTATATGACCCCAGCCACCGCTGCCTAACCCCCCTTCGCTCCAGAGATGGGCTCTCGCTTCTGAAGGACAAGGAGGCAATTGCAGACAGGTGGAAAGAGCATTATAAGGACCTCTTAAACAGGGACACCACTCCTGAGATGGAGGCCCTTGATCAACTCCCTCAACAGCCCATAGAGGAAAGCATGGGAAAACCACCTAGCTTGGATGAGGTACAGGACGCCATCAGGAAGATGAGAAACAACAAGGCTGCTGGACCTGATGGCATCCCAGCAGAAGTCCTGAAGAAAGGCGGTCCTGATCTTCTGAAGCACATCCATGCCCTGCTCCTGAAAATATGGGAAGTAGAGGAAATCCCTGCACAGCTCAGGGATGCTTTGATTGTCTCCATCTTTAAAAAGGGGGACAGGGCAGTTTGTGGGAATTACCGTGGCATTTCTCTCCTGTCCACCATAGGGAAAGCCTTTGCCCGGGTCTTGGCCAATAGACTCACCCCCCTGTCAGAAAGCATTCTTCCCGAGTCCCAGAGTGGTTTTCGCCCAAACAGAGGCACCACAGACATGATTTTCATTGCTCGCCAATTGCAAGAAAAATGCCGGGAACAAAATCTAGCATTATACATGGCCTTCATAGACCTCCACATGCGCCCACTGTGCGCATGTGGAGAGGAGCAAACTATGGAACACATCATAGAGGCTTGCCCGCTCCAAAGACTGGAAGGAGGATTACACACCCTCCATACAGCAAACCAGGAGGCAACTGCTTGGCTTAAGGACTTTGCATTCGCTAAATAAATAAATAATAGACCTTACCAAAGCCTTTGACTCAGTAAACCGTCAGGCCCTTTGGCTGGTTCTGGCAAAGATTGGCTGCCCAGAAAAATACATCCGGGTACTGAGACTGCTGCATGACAATATGTCTGCCACGGTACTCAGTGGCAGTGGAGACAAAACAGAACCCTTCAGGGTTGACACAGGAGTCAAACAGGGATGTGTCATCGCTCCAACATTATTCTCCATCTACTGTATATTGCTGCTATTCTCCATCTCACGAACCAACATCTGCCCCCGGGAGTCAAAATCACGTACAGAATCGACAGTCAACTTCTCAATATCAACCGATTTAGAGCTAAAGGTCAAACCACCACCATATCCATTATGGAGCTGCAGTATGCTGACAACAACGCTCTCGTAGCCCTCTCAGAAGAGGACCTTCAGTGCATCTTGTCTGCCTTTGCCAAAGCATACAAACAGCTCGGTTTGGCCGTCAATATAAAAAAGACACAAATACTCCACCAGCCATCACCAAACTGCAGTACACTTGCCATACCCCCAAACATCTCCATTGATAACATCCGACCGGAAAATGTGGACCACTTCTTATATCTTGGCAGCCTCCTCTCATCAAAAGCCGTCATCGATGATGAAATACACCACCGCCTCAGCAGTGCCAGTGGGGCTTTCTCAAGGCTAAGGAGGAGAGTCTTTGAGAACCACGATCTCCAAGTGAAAACCAAAATCCTGGTTTATAAAGCGGTGGTGCTCCCCACTCTCCTGTATGGATCAGAAGCCTGGACTACATACAGCAGGCACTTAAAGGCACTTGAGGCACACCATCAGAGATGCCTCCGAAAAATCCTCAGGATTAGTTGGGAGGATAGACGCACCAACACCAGCGTCTTGGAGGAGGCTAACCTTCCCACCATCACTGCCACCATTGCCCAAAACCAGCTCAGATGGACTGGTCATGTTATCCGAATGCCTGACTCTCACCCCCCGAAACAAGTCCTGTACTCCCAGCTAGCTGAAGGGAAGCGGGCTCCAGGAGGCCAGAAGAAGAGATTTAAGGACAACATAAAAACAAACCTAAAGAAGTGCCACATAGACCTAAAAGCTTGGGAAAATATGGCAACCGACAGGACGACCTGGAGAAACATTGTCCGTGAGGGTGCCGCACAGTACAATGCCGACCTCCATCATGCTGCACAAGACAAACGCAGACTCAGGAAGGAGAGAGCAACCAACAATCAGGACCAACCCAAACCCACCACCATTACATTCCCCTGCCCACATTGCAGCAGAATAATCAGGTCCAGAATTGGCCTCTATACCCACCTGAAGACCCACAAGGACCAAGAGGGGGGACAGTCATACTCGACTACGAGTGACCGCCGATGATGATGATGATGATGTATGTCACATCAATCAGCTTTCTGGAGTTACCTGATTATTCAAACTGTCATGTAAACAGAGTAATCTGACTACCTTTATCAGTTTACTCCAGTAATCAGTTTACTCGTGACCATGTAAACAGGGTCAGTGTTCCCGCTTACTTATATGATAACGATAAATTTGTGGTGTTGGAGTTATCATGTTAATCGCCCATTAATGCTTTTCCCCCCTTAATAGCAACAAATTTTGTGATCGCGGCTAACGGCAGAAAGCGCAAACAGTACTTTTTGGCCTAGTGGCTCTCTCGCTCTGGCTACAGACTTTGTGCAGGCCATGCAGACATTGCGAAGTCAAACAAGCTGGATTACAATCATGGAAATCCCAAAGTGTTATCATGATTAAGTTTACGTTATCTGTCGGAACACTCACCTGGATAATTGTTACAGCCTCCTCCAAAACTTCATCTGGATGTTGAGTTGTTCTGTCAAGTGCCATCAGCTGCACTGTCACAGGTGCTCACAAACATACACACACCCACACGCACACACACACTTGCACACCGGGCTTTGCGTGGCAACCCTGACCCGGTTTCTTTTTTTCTCCCTTTGGGCTTGTAGCCTCCGGCCGGGGTCGCCAATGAGCTGCTGGAGGCAACCGAGGATTGGGGTTCAATGCCTGAGGACGTGAGGAGCATCACCTCCCTCGCTGGGGAAGCCACCGTGGGAGCAATGAGGCCCCCGATGGGGGTCACCGCAGGTGCAATGGTGCTCCCAACCGGAGCCCACCGTGGATGCAGCAGAGCCTCAGCCGGGGTCCATCATGGGTGCAGCAGAGCCCCAGCTGGGGTCCACCGCCGGTGCAGCAGAGGCCCAGCCGGAGTCCACCGCCGGTGAAGCAGAGCCACAGCCGGAGACCACCACCAGTGCAGCAGAGCCACAGCCGGAGTCCATTGCCGGTGCAGCAGAGCCCCAGCTGGAGTCCACCACCAGTGCAGCCACGTCCCAGACTGGGACCATCACGGGTGGAGCCATGTCCCAGACCGTGACCATTGCAGGTGCAACCATGTCCCAGACCGGGACCATCACAGGTGCAACCCATGTCCCAGACTGGGACCATCGTGGGTGCAGCCACGTCCCAGACCGGGACCATCGCAAATGCAGCCACGTCCCAGACCGGGACCATCGTGGGTGCTACGGTGCCCCTGCCCCAAGCCTCGAATGGCAGGGGGGCTCCTGTTCCTTGGTTTGACCACCGATGTTCCTGAGTATGGAGGCTGCCTCTCCGCCTTCCTTCTCAGATCCTGGTGGCTCCACCACGCTAGTCGGCCACCCGAAGGACTTGGTGTATGGTTTGGGTGGTCCATCGGCCCGGGCAGGCTGCCTGACAATATCCCGCGGGCCGCCTGCTGGACTTGGGACTTGGGCAGGTCACCCTATCTGCCACTCCTCACCATGCTGGGGGCCTGGGACTCTGGTCGACCCCCTGAACTTTGGAATTCTGGAGAGGGGGGTTAGTGTTCCAGGTTGGGGGTCATTAGGAGGAGTTTGCTCTTTATTCTGTTTTTGTACTGGTTGTGTTTTCACTTGTTGCTTCCCTCCTAACCGGTTTTCCCCCACCTCCCACCTTGGGTTAGTGCTTGTTGCCGTGGGGGAGGGGTTCCCTTGAGGGGTGTTGTTTCTTTTCTTTTTGGCTGATGGTACTGGGGTGTGTGGCATCCACCCCTACGGGGGGGGGGGGGGGGGGGTCTGTCATGAATTTGGGTTTGGAAGCCAAACCCAGTTCTGACTTATTGTTATGCTTTGCTGTAGTTTCCTCCTGACAGCTCTGGGACGCTCCCTCCTCCTGTCAAGTGCCATCAGCTGCACTGTCACGGGTGCTCACACACATTCACACACTTGCACATGCTCCATTCACTCTCATTCACACGCTCTCTCACACACCCGATGCTAATCAGTCCTGCCCATGCATTCTCGCACCGGCAATCTCTTTTCTCGTTAGCTTCAGGAGTATTTGCCACTTCGGAGGGAAGAGATTGTTGGAGCATTCACCTCCATACACGACAGCCAGTTCTTCCCATATGTGAGTCATTCCCTGCATTGTTCTCCAGCCCGTCACTTCAAGCCTGGTCCTCCTCTTGGTGTTTCGGCAGGCCAGCTTCTCTGTCTTCATCCTCCAGACTGCACGGGTCACCCTGGATTAGCTCCAGCCCTGTAAGTGTCTGTTTCGCCTTTCTCCTGTGCTAAGCAGCCCTGCAGCACTAGGCTGATTACCTTTCTGTTTTTGTGCGAATCACAGCCCTGCAGCACGAGGCTCCATTTAGACTGGGCTGTAGAGCATCCGGTAGACACCCTGTATGTCTGGTGGCCTTATCCCGTCATTGCACCTCTCCGTATTTGTGTGTAGCTAACTGAACTGTAACTTTTGTGAACTTTAATAAACATGGCACTCTCTACTCCTGCAATTGGGTTTCTCATTCTCTCCCTCGTGCACCATGTTATGGCATGTTATGTTAATCTGTGGACACTTCAATATTGATTTACTAAATCCATTTCAACAAAATGTAATTACAGAGTTCATGAATTCTATGTACAGTATGAGTCTATATCCCACAATAACACATCCCAGTAGAATCACAGTTCACACTGCTACACTTACTGATAACCTGTTTGTTAATATTATTGATAAGAAAATAGAAAGTGGATTATTGATAAATGACATAAGTGACCATTTGCCAGTCTTTGCACTTATCCATGGCCACACATGGGCCAATACAGAAAAACTTTAAAATCTTTCAGATACAAATCACAAAATGAAATCAGCTCTTTTAAAGAAGACCTGTTGAAGCAAGACTGGACAAAAGTCTATGTATCAGATGTAAATGAAGCCTATGACACATTCATGAACATTGTAACCACTCTTTATGAAAAAAATTGTCCTTTAGTAAAAACAAAAGCTGAAACAGAAATTTGTTAACAAGCCATAGTTAACCAAAGCATTACAAAAAGCGTGTAAAAAGAAAAATTCATTATATAAAGCTTTTCTAAAGAAAAGGACAAAAGAAGCAGAGCAGTGGTATAAAACATACAAAAATAAGTTTATATATAATGAGATGGTAGTAAAACAGACTATTACAGTAAAGAACTGGAGAAAAACAGAGATAACATTAAAAATACATGGACAATGCTCAACAATATTCTTGGAAATAAAAACAGAAATACAAGCTACCCAACCAATCTTTCAAAAAAAAAAAAAAAAACAACTCAGAGTGTGAATGCAGTCTCACCTGCAGATGAATTTAATAAATTTTTTGGTAACATTTGTCGTAATTTGGCATGAGAAATACCCATTACAACTCCTATAGGTGATACAATAAGCAAAAACATTGCTATAAAAGACTCCCATTTTCATAAAGAACACAGACAAGAGAGAGGTCATTGAAATTGTTAAATCGTTTAAAAGTAAAACATCTACGGATTGTGATGGTATTGACATGCTTTTAGTCAAAACTATCATTGAATGCTTAGTGAAGCCACTGACGTACATCTGTAACCTGTGTCTCCAAACAGGTATATTTCCCAGTGCAATGAAAATAGCTAAAGTAATTCCGATATACAAGACGGGTGACAGAGGGGAATTTTCAAACTATAGACCTATTTCACTATTGCCGCAATTTTCCAAGATACTTGAAAAAATATTCTGTGAGAGAAGTGACAACTTTATAATGAAGAATAATTTATTGTGTGAGCAGCAATACGGGTTCAGACATAAGGGGACAACTGCATTTGTTCTAATGGAATTTAAAGAAAAAATGTCAACTGCCGTAGAAAATAAAGAGTATTCAGTTGGGGTATTCCTACATCTTAAAAAAGCATTTGATACAGTGGATCATAAATTATTGTTAAAGAAACTACAAAATTTTGGTATTAGGGGGGTAGCACTGTCCTGGTTATGTTTTTACTTAAAGAACAGATATCAGTATGTATGTGTTGGTAGCAAAAACTCACGGTTACTGAAGGTTACTTGCGGAGTCCCACAGGGTTCAGTTTTGGGGCTATTGTTATTCAATATGTATATAAATGGCATGTAAAGTTTCGGGAAAAAAATGGATTTAATATTGTTTGCAGATGACACTTATTTATGTTGCAGTGGAAGCAATTTGGAATAACCTTTGGATACACTCGGAAAGGAATTAGGAAAGCTTAAACTGTGGTTTGATTCAAACAAATTAACGCTCAATTTAAGTAAGAAAAAATTTATAATTTTTAACAATCATGACAACAACTCAGTATCTAAACTCAGTGTAAATGGTGTAGAGATTGAAAGGGTATCCGAAATTAAATTTCTTGGAGTAATAACTGATAATAAACTGTGTTGGGGCGATGCGGTGGCGGAGTGGTTAGCACTGCGGCAGCACAGCAACTCACCCTTGGCTGGGGGATCCTGGGTTTGATCCCAGCCCCCGACCAACAGTGATCTGTGTGGAGTTTGCATGTTCTCCCCGTGTCTGCGTGGGTTTACTCCGGGATTTCTCCGGTCTCCTCCCACATACCAAAAACATGCAAGTTAGGTTAATTGGCATCAAACTGGGGATTCTAAATTGTCCTTAGGTATGACTGTGAGAGTGAATGGTTGTCTGTCTCTCTGTGTTGGCCCTGCGATGGACTGGTGATCTGTCCAGGGTGTACCCTGCCTCTCGCCCAAAGATGCTGGAATAGGCTCCAGCCCCCCCGCAACCCGAAAAGGATTAAGTGGAAGATGAATGAATGAATGAATGAATGAATGGAAGTCACATATTAATTATATTAAAGGTAAAATATCCAAATCAATCGCAATACTACACAGAGTGAAATATTTGCGTAATCAACCCACACTATATACAGACTAACTGGTACCTCACATTTTCACTCTGCTCCTGAGAGTTCTTCTTGTGCAATAGGATGATTCATGTGTTTTTACGGGTCATCATATATTAAGCTATGATGTATATAGTTTTGTTTTTGTTTTGTTTTGTTTTTTATAGTCGTGTCCCTTTGTCTGTCATGTGTGTGTTTCTGTTGTTTGGTTGTCTACTGTCATGCTGCTGTTACACTGTAATTTCCCAGTTTGGGATCAATAAAGTACATCTATCTATCTATCTATCTATCTATCTATCTATCTATCTATATACTTTGTATCATTTATTAATATTCCCATACATGACATATTGTACTGAAGTATGGGGAAATAGATAGATAGATAGATAGATAGATAGATAGATAGATAGATAGATAGATAGATAGATAGATAGATAGGTGTACTTTATTGATCCCAAACTGGGAAATTACAGTGTAACAGCAGCATGACAGTTGACAGCCAAACAATAGAAACACACACGACAGACAAAGGGATTACCCATGGAAAGTAAAAACTAACACAACTATAGAGCCTATATACATCATAGCTTAATATATGATGACCCGTATAAACACATGAATCATCCCATTGCACAACGAAGGACTATCAGGAGCAGAGTGAAAAGTGATGTACCAGTTAGTCTGTAAGATGCAGTGTGGCAGCATAGCTATGACCAGAATACAACATCATAGTGAGTTATTGTACAGTGAAATTGCATGTGGCAGGAAAGATTTCCTGTACCTGGTCATTCGACAACGAAGCTGTAGTAGTCTACTGGAGAAAGTGCTTCGCTGTCTATCTAGTGTGTGGTGGAGGGGGTGATCAGGATTGTCCATGATGGATCACAGTTTATTTAGTATTCTCCTCTCCACCGCTGTCTCAGAGGTCTCCGGTCTGAGACCAATTACAGAGCCAGCCCTCTTGATAATCTTGTCAAGTCTGTTGGTATCTCTGGCCCTGATACTGCTACCCCAACAGACCGCAGCAAAGAAGATGGCACTGGCGACAACAGTCTGATAGAAAAGCTCCAGCATCCTGCTGCACACGTTGAAGGATCTCAGCTTTCTCAGAAAGTAGAGTCTGCTCATCCCCTTCTTGTGCGCAGCATCGGTGTTGGATCTCCAGTCCGACCCGCTGCTGATCCTGACACCCAGATATTTGTAGTCCTCCACCACTCCCACATCCTCCCCCCTAATCTGCAGTGGCTGAAAAGGAGCCTTCCTCCTCCTGAAGTCAATCACCATCTCCCTGGTCTTGCTGACATTCAACCTCAGGAGATTCTGCTCCGTCCACTCCACAAATCTGTCTACCAGTTCCCTGTACTCCCCCTCCTCTCCTCCTCTTATACACCCCACAACAGCTGAGTCATCAGAGAATTTTTGCAGGTGGCATGACTCAGTGTTGTACTGAAAGTCCGTGGTGTATAAGGTAAAAAGAAAAGGAGAGAGCACAGTCCCCTGTGGCGCTCCCGTATCACTAGCCACCACTCCAGACAAGACACTGCCCAGCCTGACAAACTGTGGTCTGCCTATCAGGTAGTCGGTAATCCAGGAGATCACAGAGCTGTCAACCCCCATCACCTGCAGCTTCTCGCCCAGCAGCAGTGGCTGGATGGTGTTAAAGGCACTGGAGAAATCAAAAAAAGTGATTCTCACAGTATCTCCTCCACCATCCAGGTGCAGATGGGCTCGTTGCAGCAGGTAGATGACAGCATCTTCAACTCCTAAATGGGGCTGATATGCAAACTGCAGAGGGTCCAGCCACGTCTTCACCTGCGGCCTCAGGTGGGCTAAGACCAGTCTCTCCAGGACCTTCATCACATGAGATGTGAGGGCAACTGGTCGGTAGTCATTCAGATCCGATGGAGATGACTTCTTGGGGACAGGAACCAGGCAGGATGTCTTCCACAGCATATAATACATATTAAACAAACATATATCCAGTATTTATGCTTCAGAAGAGAGCTATTAGATTAATAAACAAAGCTGCTTACAGAGAACCAACAAACCCACTTTTTCTTAAATTAAAAGCTGTCAAGTTGAAAGATCTGGTTGACTTTAAAACTGCAGTAATAATTTTTAAAGTGAAGAATGTATCACTGCCCGCAAATATCCAGAAGTTGTTCCAAATAAGGGAGAAACAATATCATTTCAGAGGAACATGTATATTTCAAAAACCTTCAGTGAGAACTACTACCAAGCCAACACTGTGTCTCAGTGCAAGGAGTCAGATTGTGGAACGCTTTTGGACCTGAATTTACAGACGTGGGCAAAATTGTTGGCACCCCTCTGTTAATGAAAGAAAAACCCACAATGGTCACAAAAATAACTTGAATCTGACAAAAGTGGTAATAAATAAAAATTCTATGAAAATTAACCAATGAAAATCAGACAATGCTTTTGGAACTGTGGTTCCAGGCCTGGACAAAAATGATGGTACCCTTAACTTAATATTTTGTTGCACAACTTTTTCAGGCAATCACTGCAATCAAATGATTTCTGTAACTGTCAATGAGACTTCTGCACCTCTCAGCAGGTATTTTAGCCCAATCCTCATGAGCAAACTGCACCAGTTGTCTCAGGTTTGAAGGGTGCCTTCTCCAGACGGCATGTTTCAGCTCCTTCCACAGATGTTCAATTGGATTTAGATCAGGGCTCATAGAAGGCCACTTTAGAATAGTCCAATGTTTCGCTCTTAGCCATTCTTGGATGTTTTTAGCTGTGTGTTTTGGGTCATTATCCTGTTGCAAGACCCATGACCTACGACTGAGACCAAGCTGTCTGACACTGGGCAGCACATTTCTCTCTAGAATACCATGATTGTCTTGAGATTTCATTGTACCCTGCACAGATTCAAGACACCCTGTGCCAGATGCAGCAAAGCAGCCCCAGAACATAACAGAACCTCCTCCATGTTTCACAGTAGCCACAGTGTTCTTTTCTTGGTATGCTTCATTTTTGTGTCTGTGAACATAGAACTGATGTGCCTTGCCATAAAGTTCCAGTTTTGTCTCGTCTGTCCATAGGACATTCTCCCAGAAGCTTTGTGGCTTGTCAACATGCAGTTTGGCAAATTCCAGTCTGGCTTTTTTTATGATTTGTTTTCAACAGTGGTGTCCTCCTTGGTCGTCTCCCATGACATAGTCCACTTTGGCTCAAACAATGATGGATGGTGTGATCTGGCACTGATGTACCTTGACCTTGGAGTTCACCATAAATGTGTTTAGAGGTTGTTCTGGGCTCTTTTGTTACCATTCGTATTATCCGTCTCCTCCTGCGGCCACGTCCAGGGAGGTTGGCTACAGGTCCGTGGATCTTAAATTTCTGAATATGTGCAACTGTAGTCACAGGAACATCAAGCTGCTTGGAGATGTTCTTATAGCCTTTACCTTTAACATGCTTGTCTATAATTTTCTTTCTAATCTCCTGAGACAACTCTCTCCTTTGCTTCCTCTGGTCCATGTTTAGTGTGGTACACACCATGTCAACAAACAGCACAGTGACTATTTGTCACCCTTTAAATAGGCTGACTGACTGATTACAAGTTTGTAGACACCTGTGATGTTAATTAGAGGACACATCTTGGTTGAACATGTCCCTATGGTCACATTATTTTCAATCTTTTCTAGGGGTACCATCATTTTTGTCCAGGCCTGTTTCATGATTTTTTTTTAAATAATTCTGTTGAACGACAATTCAAAAGCATTGTCTGATTTTCATTGGTTAATTTTCATAGAATTTTTATTTATTACCACTTTTGTCAGATTCAAGTTATTTCTGTGACCATTGTGGGTTTTTCTTTCATTAACAGAGGGGTACCAACAATTTTGTCCACATCTGTAAATCATGTACAACGCTTGGACAATTTAAACAAAAACTAAAGGAAGAAATACTCCAAACATATATACAAGAGGGCATGTAAAATCACATAAGAATTATCATATTCAGTCTGTGTTGTGCTGTTGCTTAGTTTTTTTGTTTTTGTTTTTTTTTTCATTTTTTGTCACGTTTTGTTTTAGTTTTCTTCTCAATTGTAATTGCTCCTGTTTTGTTTTTCTTTTGAATTCTTGAATGGAATATGGGTGGGCAATATAAGCTGCAGCTTCAGCCATCACCCATTTCAGATAACTTATGTTGAACTGTATAATCAGAGTTATTGTTTAATTTGACCTTGTTAGATTTTTTTCCTTTTGTTATATTATTCTGTTCCTGTCTTTTAATCTTTACTTTTAATCTATCCAAAATAAAGATTCATTCATTCATGGTGCACAGGGGTTTGTGACACATGCAGCCACTTTTGAGAATTTTCTGGAGAATATTCTGGATAGTTTTTGTCTTTCTGGATATGTTAAGAGCTTTAATAAACCTGCAGGTGAAGACAGCAAGCATATTTGTCCACTCCCATGTTCATAACAGTATGACAAACTTGAAAAATTACCGACTTAAGGTACATTGTATCTGTATGGAAAAACACAGGTTTAACACATTATTAATCATGATTAACTCAACATTAATCGCGATTAAAAATTTTAATCGTTCAACACAACTATGATAAATACAACGAATTGTGGGGAACCTAGACGTTACATTCTCCACTCAGACTGAATGGCACAGGAGGAGAGAACCCGACGGGGGGTTGAGACGGGATAGCGGAGGTGGAGACACTAAAGGACTGTTAGGCGGATGCGCCGGGCAGACTGTGGCTTCTCCACCGGACTGCATGATAATGTGCCAACAGGCTTTGTGATGATGCACATTGTCATTGCATGTATTGTGGTGGGAACCACCGGACAGTATGTTAATGTGCCGACAGGCTTGGTGAGGACGTGTATTGTGATTGTGTGTATTGTGGTGTGAACCTCCCAGGTCACTAGGCGAGGATGTAAGATATAAAAGAGAGATGCCCAGCGACCTGGGTTATTCTTGTTGACTTATGGTTAGAGAGAATAAAGTCCACTCTGATCCAGCTCACTGCCTCGCCTGCTCATTTCTCTCTACACTGGTAACCTTTGACTGATAATGGAACTCAAGGCAAACACCCCGGAGATGTCCCGGACTGGAGGCGCCATTTCGGTCAAGCTCCCAGACTTTTGGCTACATGACCCGAAGGCTTGGTTCCTCCACACCGAGGTCCAGTTCGCGCTCCACGGAGTGGCGGCGGATGACACCAAGTACTACTACGTGGTTGCAGTGCTGGACGCACCACAACACAGCAGGTGGCGAGCCAGCTCCAATGGCCCCCAGCCCACAGCAAATATGACGCTCTCAAGACTGCGCTGACCCAACGCTACACACTTTCGGACTGTGAGAGAGCGGAAGGGCTCCTGATGTGCTCCGAGTTGGGAGACAGGTCGGCGGTCAGATTAATGGAGAAGATGTTGGCATTGATGGACACAGATGGCGAGCAGTTCCTCTTTGCCCACCTTTTTCTCCGGAACCTCCCAACAGCGGCCAGTGCGGTCCTTGCCAATTCGCCGCTGCTGGCCACGCAGAACTACCGGGCGCTGGCACAAGAGGTGGATCGGATTATCCTGGCGACCAGAACTTTTGCTGTGAATGCAGGGGCATCAGAACCCAGTGAGACAGCCAGCAAGGGTGAGGAGCCATCGATGGTTGCTGCCGCGGAGGCCAAGAAGCACCGGAGGGGCACGCCCTGCTTCTACCACCATTGCTTTGGAGAAGACGCATGCTGATGAGTGCCACCGTGCCAGTTCAAGTGCTCGGAAAACGCCAGCACTGGCAGTCAGTAGCAGCTGCGACCACCGATGACACAACCAAGCTGCTCTATGTGACGGACTCACGCTCGGGGAGACAATTCCTTGTGAACTCTGGCTCTCAAAAGAGCCTCATCCTGCCGTCTGACGCAGACCGGCTGGCTGGAAGTAGCGGCCCCGAGCTGGCAGCCGCAAATAGCTCAGACATTAAGACTTTTGGTGAGAGAACACTGACCATATCCTTGCACGGCCATACCTACCAATGGTCCTTCGTCATAGCGGCATGTAACTCCCCCATTTTGGGTGCAGTTTTTTTGTGTGCACATGGACTATTAGTCGATGTGGCTAACAGACATCTGATTAACACTATGTCTTTTGATTCTCTGCCCTGTACAGTTCGAGGAGCCGGGTCCACAACACTGGCCAATGTCACAGCTCCAGGGGGTAAGTTCCACACACTACTCACCCAGTTCCCAGCACTCACTGTTCTGACGTTTTCCGCGGCCGTCACTAAGCACGGGGTACAGCACTTCATTACCACCACAGGGCTGCCCGTTTTCGCACGACCTTGGCGCCTGGACGTAGCTAAACTGGCCAGTGCGTGCGAGGAGTTTGCCAACTTGGAAAGGTTGGGCATCATCAAGCACTCAAATAGCTCATGGGAGTCCCCACTACACATGGTGCCTAAAGCCAAGGGATCGTGGCGACCATGCAGAGATTTCCGCAGATTAAACAACGCCACAGCGCACAATCACTACCCAATCCCCCATATTCAGGATTTTTCCCTCCACCTCACCGGGGCACGCATTTTTTCCGAGGTGGACCTGGTCCGCGGGTACCACCAGGTACCAGTGGGTGCAGAAGACATACCCAAAATGGCAGTAATAACCCCGTTTGTCATGGCTGGCCCTCGCGAGCCAACATAAGACGCCACACAGTCACCAGTGAGTTGCACAGATGTTTATTAATAACACAAGATGGGAGATGGTACAAAATAACATACAAAGTAATAAGCCTCGGTGGGCTGAAACACACTACGACGGAGAACAGAAGATACCAATAGGAGATGAATACACTCTTACGAGTAAGGAGGGATAATGGATAGCGTCTGAGCCGAGGGATGCTCACTCCGTCAGACAAGAAGTTTCTGACGAGTTTCTGACAAGACTGCTGCATCACACTGCTCCCAGCACCCGCTTAAGTGCGGGGCTGCTGATGAGCCATAATACGGCACAGCTGTCAGGCTTTGACAGCAGGAAGCTCCTCCAAGCGCTGTCACAATAAGGGCCCAGGGAGGCAGATGGCAACCCCTGCTGTCAAGCCTGGCGGAGATGATGTATGGCCCGAGCGCGGACGACATTGGCGCTCAGACCATGACACCGTTTGGTCTTTTTGAGTTCTTACACATGCTTTTCATGATAAAAGGCGCGGCGCAGACCTTCCAACGCATGATGGACGCGGTGCTGCATGATCTGCCGTTTGTGTTTGTTTACCTGGACGACATCCTGGTGGCCAGCACCTCCGAGGACAAACAGGTAGCCCACCTCAGGACGGTTTTCAAGAGGTTGGAAGAGCACGAGTGAATAATCAACCTGGTGAAGTGCCAGTTCGGGGTTACAGTGATTGACTTTTTGGGCCACCGCATTTCACCGGAGGGCGCGATACCCTTACCGGACAAAGTGCGCGCAGTGGCAGATTTTCCCCAGCCTCAGAGGGTCAGGGGACTGCAGAGGTTTTTGGGAATGGTTAACTATTACAACCGTTTCCTCCCCCGTCGCAGCCCAGCTCATGCAGCCGTTGTACGCTGCGCTTAAGAAACGGAAACCGGTGGACAGAATCGACTGGACTCATGAGCGGGACCAGGCATTTTCTGATGTCAAAACAGCCCTAGCGAACGCCGCACTACTGGCGCACCCAGACCCGGCGGCTCGGACAGCGCTCACTACCAACGCATCGGACATGGCCATAGGGGCCGTCATGGAGCAGTGCGTCGCCGGTTCTTGGCAGCCGCTCGCCTTGTTTAGCAGGTCTTTGTGCCACATAGAGCGTAAATACAGTGCGTTTGACAGGGAGTTACTGTCTCTCCACCTGGCCATACGCCACTTCCAATTCTGGCTGGAACGGCACAGCTTCATTGCGTTTGTGGACCACAAGCCGCTAACGTACACTATGGCCAAGGTTTCGGAACCATGGTTGACCTGGCAGTAGAGACAGCTGGCTGCTATCTCGGAGTTTACGACCGACATTCAGAATGTGGTCGGTAAACTCAACATGGTGGCAGACCATCTCTCGCACGCATTAGTGGCTCCAGTCTACATAGGGATAGATTACACGGCCATGGCCGCCAAGCAGGTTGACAACGCGGACGTTTGTGTGCTCCAGTCTGGACCAACAGGGTTAAGGCTGGAGAGAAGAGTACTGCAAGATAGGGGGCCCCCGCTAATCTGTGACGTTTCCACAGGCCGCCCACGCCCGGTGGTCACACGCGCTTGGCGCCGCCATGTTTTCGAGTCAGTTCACTCCTTGGCGCACCCGGGAGTGCGCGCTTCAGTCAAAATGGTGGGAGCAAAGTTCGTCTGGCCGTGCCTGCACAAACAGGTGAAAGAGTGGGCTGCAGCCTTTCGCAAACCCCAAGAAGCGTTGCAGCTCCTTGCGGGAGTGGGAGGTTGGCCAATCTAGCACAGTCTTCACCTTGGCTGGGTCAGCCCTCAGTTCTCCCTCCGCTATAATGAAGCCAAGGAAAGAATGAATGAATGAATGAATGAATGAATGAATCTTTATTTCGGATAGTACAGGTTAAAAGGAACTGAATAGTATAGCAAAAGGGGGAAATAAAATCCAACAAGGTCAAATTAGGCAATAACTCCTCTGATTATACAGTTCAACAAAAGTTATCCGAAATGGGTGATGGCTGAAGCTGCAGCTTATATCGCCCACCCATATTCCATCCAAGAATTCAAAAGAAAAAAACAAAACAAGAGCGATTACAATTCAGAACAAAGCTAAGACCAAGTGTGACAGAAAAAAGTAGAAAAAAAAAAAACTAGGCAACAACACAGCACAGGCTGGATATGACAGTCTTTATGTGATTTTACATGTCATCTTGTATATATGTTTGGAGTATTTCTTCCTTTAGTTTTTAAGCGTTGTACATGATTTTAATTCAGGTCCAAAATCGTTCCATAATCTGACTCCTTGCACTGAAACACAGTGTTGCTTGGTGGTAGTTCTCACTGTAGGCTTTTGAAATATACATGTTCCTCTGAAGTGATATTGTTTCTCCCTTATTTGGAACAACTTTTGGATAATTGCGGGCAGTGATAAATTCTTCACTTTAAACATTATTATTGCAGTTTTAAAGTCTACCAGATCTTTCAACTTGAGAGCTTTTAGTTTAAGAAAAAGTGGATTTGTTGGTTCCCTGTAAGCTGCTTTGTTTATTATTCTAATAATTCTCTTTGGAAGCATAAAGAGTGGATATATGTTTGTTTTGTATGTATTTCCCCATACTTCATTACAATATGTCATGTATGGGAGTATTAATGAATGATACAAGGTGTATAGTGTGGGTTAATTCAGCAAATATTTCACTCTGTGTAATATTGCAATTGATTTGGATACTTTACCTTTGATATAGTTAATATGTGACTTCCAACACAGTTTATTATCAATTATTACTCCAAGAAATTTAGTTTCAGATACCCTTTCAATTTCTACACAATTTACACTGAGTTTAGGTACTGGGTTGTTGTGATGGTTGTTAAAGACTATAAATTTTGTCTTACTTAAATTGAGCGTTAATTTGTTTGAGTCAAACCACAGTTTAAGCTTTCCTAATTCGTTTCCGAGTGTATCCAGAAGTTGTTCCAAATTGTTTCCACTGCATAATAGATTAGTGTCATCGGCAAACAATATTAAGTCCATTTTTTCTGAAACTTTACATATATCATTTATATACATATTGAATAGTAATGGCCCCAAAACTGAACCCTGTGGGACTCCACAAGTAACCTTCAGTAACTGTGAGTTTTTGTTACTAACACATACATACTGATATCTATTCTTTAAGTAACTACTTAACCAGGACAGTGCTACCCCTCTAATACCACAATTTTGTAGTTTCTTTAATAATAAATTATGATCCACTGTATCAAATGCTTTTTTAAGATCCAGGAATACTCCAACTGAATACTCTTTATTTTCAATGGCTGTTGATATTTTTTCTATAAATTCCATTAGAGCATATGCAGTTGTCCTCTTGTGTCTGAACCCATATTGCTGCTCACACAGTAAATTAT
The DNA here is from genome assembly GCA_020510985.1 of Pholidichthys leucotaenia. NCBI lineage: Eukaryota > Metazoa > Chordata > Actinopteri > Cichliformes > Pholidichthyidae > Pholidichthys > Pholidichthys leucotaenia. The sequence goes on along the minus strand of CM035836.1, from coordinate 99,334,443 downwards.
TCTTCAGTATGAAGTTGTCAATTCTCTCATAGAATATTTTTTCAAGTATCTTGGAAAATTGCGGTAATAGTGAAATTGGTCTATAGTTTGAGAATTCCCCTCTGTCACCCGTCGTGTATATCGGAATTACTTTAGCTATTTTCATTGCATTGGGAAATATACCTGTTTGGAGAGACAGGTTATAGATATACGTCAGTGGTTTTACTAGGCATTCAATAATAGTTTTGACTAAGAGCATGTCAATACCATCACAGTCCGTAGATGTTTTACTTTTAAACGATTTGACAATTTCAATGACCTCTCTTTCATCTGTGTTCTTTATGAAAATGGAGTCTTTTATAGCAGTGTTGTTGCATATTGTAGCACCTGTAGGCACCGTAGTGGGTATTTCTTGAGCCAAATTAGGACCAATGTTAACAAAATAGTTATTAAATTCATCTGCAGGTGAAGCTACATTCACACTCTGAGTCGTTTTATTATTTTTTGGAATATTAGTTGGGTTGCTTGTATTTCTGCTTTTATTTCCAAGGATACTGTTAAGTATTGTCCATGTATTTTTAATATTGTCTTTGTTTTTCTCCAGTTCTTTACTGTAATAGTCTCTTTTACTACATCTTATTATATATGTTAACTTATTTTTGTATGTTTTATACCGCTGCTCTGCTTCTTTTGTCCTTTTCTTTAGGAAAGCTTTATATAATAAATTTTTCTTTTTACACGCCTTTTGTAGTCCTTTGGTTAACCATGGCTTATCGGCATATTTCTGTTTAAGCTTTTTTTTTTACTAATGGACAGTTTTTTTCATAAAGAGTGGTTACAATGTTTAGAAATGTGTCATAGGCTTCATTTACATCTGATACATAGACTTCTGTCCAGTCTTGCTTCAGCAAGTCCTCTTTAAAAGAACTGATTGCATTTGGTGATTTGTATCTGAACGATGTTGAAATTTTTTCTGTATTGGCCCCCGTGTGGCCATGGATAAGTGCAAAGGTTGGCAAGTGGTCACTTATATCATTTATCAATAATCCACTTTCTATTTTCTTATCAATAACATTGACAAACAGGTTGTCAATAAGTGTAGCAGTATGAGCTGTGATTCTACTGGGATGTGTTATTGTGGGATATAGACTCATGCTGTACATAGAGTTCATGAACTCTGTAAGTACATTTTGTTGATGTGGATTCAGTAAATCAATATTGAAATCTCCACAAATTGCTACCATTTTCTTACTAGTAATATTATTGTACAGCTCGACTAATTTATCTTTGAATGTCTCAATGCAAGTTCCCAGTGTTCTATATATACAACTTATAATTACATTTTTTGTTTTATCTTGGTCAATCTCAACAGTAACACATTCCAAGATCCCTGGTAGTGCAAAGGACATTCCATTTACAAGCTTACACCTATACAGGTCATCAATATACAGTGCAACACCACCACCCTTTTTTTGAGATCTGTTAATATGAAACATCTGGTATCCCTCTATTGCCATCGAGGGAGCCTGCTCTTCATTAAGCCAGGTTTCAGAGACTGCAATTGCTGTAAATTTTCTGTCTAGCTGTTTTAAATAGTCCTGAATCTGTGGAAAGTTTTTGTTAAGACTTCTGCTGTTGAAGTGTATTATTGATAATTTACCATCTAGTTGCACTTGACTTTTGAATTGCTTTTCAGTGTAATATTCACAGTGGTTATGAATATTACTGAAAAAATGGTTATCAGGATCAATATCATTCTCCATCTCTTGTGGTTTATGTTCAGCATAATGGCATATTTTCAGAGTTTGCGTTTCCTCACTCTGTGTTAAATGACTTCCTCCAACTGGGGATAATTGATGTCTACTCAAGTCAGTCATAAGTTTTTGTTTGTTTTGCTTATTTTTTTTTAAAGTACTTTGGCATGGTGTATCAAAAGAACTATTCTTATCGTGTGTGTGAATATGGATTATCATTGACTCATGATTTTCTTAATCAGTGTTCATCTGTATTTATCTAAGTCAGTAGCATCTCTAATCATTATACTCTTTGCTTGCTCAGGTGTTCCATTTAGTTTAATCCAAATTCTACAATTTCTTGTCCAGGTTGCCTGTATCTTATTTTGCCTTTTCAGCATCTGTGCTTGCCGTGCTATTTCAGCGTTTGTTTTTGTCAGGTGTTCATTTAGGTAAACTTGTGTATCCCGTAGCTTTCTGGCCTGCCTCAGTGTGTCATTCTTTACCCTTCTGTTCACAAAGCACATCACAATTGATTTCTTTGTTTGGTTATCTTTCTTCGGTAAAGAATAACAGGCTGAAATTGCATTTGCTCCTACCTTAATATCTCTGCTATCCAGGAACTGAAGCACCTGGTTTTCTAGTGAGACTGATTCACTCATGGGAGCATCCTCACCTCTCAGTCCTGTTATGGCATGGGCGTATGACTGATATTTGATGTCTAGTCCGCTTATAACTAGGTCATCCATACGAGAACCTTGTTCAAGATCCTCGATGCGTTGCTCCAAGCCCTTAATTTTTTTGTCTTTTTCCTGAATTGTTAATTGTAGGGCTCGTACATCTTCCATTAGGCCTATTATTTTGGCCTGCTGGCTAACCATTTTGGCCAATTCTTCTGTCACAAAGTTCAGAGCTTTTTTTATCTCTTCCATTTCCTCCTTCTTTGGTGGCATTTTACTGACCTGTGGATAGTAAAAACAATGAATCCAGCTGGGCCTCCGCTCCACTGCTGGTCCCTCTGCTCACCGCTGTTGCAACCGAGCTCCTGTACAGCTCCTCCACCGCGTCACGCCGCACAACGCCGGTGCAGCCGAGCTCCGCTGGGGTTACGGTAGATGCTCCGCTGATCACCGCCGCCTGCCGCCGTCTTCCTGGGTGGCACCTCCGCTAGGCCCCGTCACCAACCGCCGTCAGTCTGGTAGTTCCTCAGCTGGGCCTCGCAACTGGGCTCCGACTCAGGCTATTGTTTTGCTGGGTCCAGGTGGCCCCCGTCTCTCACCAATGCCACGCCCGAGCTCCGATCCGGCTCGCGTCCAACTGCTGCCTTGGTTAGTTCCTCCGGTAAGCCCTCACCGGGGACTGAGTTGCTTCATGTTGGAGTTTGGTTGCGCAGTGGGGCCAGCGTTAAGCTAACTAGCGTTAGCTTAGCAATCGCTTCGGGTAGAGCGCAGCAGTTCTACCCAATTAAAGGGGTATTCCAACGGTGTTCTGACGGAGGTGGAAATTCAGCCCGTGGGTGTCCGTCACGAGCACCGATCGCTGTTGGTTAGGTACTTTTAATGGGAAAATCAGTGACTTTGTCTCAGCGCTGAAAAAGTGTGACCATCCCAGTCGCCATCTTGTTTTGTAGTGTGGAGAATGTGTTCAAGGATGAGGCTGGGTTTGTTCCTCAGATTCAGCTTTATTCACAGAGCATATCTCCAAGAAATCTCAAAGCAAAATTAAGAGGAAGAAGAAGAAGTGGAAGATGTAGAAAATTCACACTTCTCTGCCTTGACGTATAGTTGGTTCTCTAAGAGCCGTTGTAATACGGCTCTAACATGGGTCTCATGCTCCTCTGGGGTGCGAGAAAAAATCAGGATGTCATCTAAATAGACAAAAACAAACCGATTAAGCATATGGCAGGGGACGTCATTGATTAAATGCTGGAAAACAGCAGGGCCATTCGTTAGACCAGATGGCATAACTAGATATTCAAAATTCCCCAGATGAGTTTCAAATGCTGTTTTCCACTCATCCCCCTCACGTATTCTAACTAGGTGATGAGCGTTATGTAGGTCGAGCTTAGAGAATACACGTGAATGCTACAGGAGCTCGAAAGTGAAGTTCATCAGGGGCAGAGGGTATTTTTCTTTGACAGTGATGGCATTAAGCTCCCGATAGTCAATGCACAGATGCAAAGGCCTGTCCTTTTTGCCTACAAAGAAAAAACCCGCTCCTAAGGGAGCCGAGGATGGCCGAATGAGGCCGGTGTTCAGCGAATCCTTAAGGTACCTTTCCATCACCTCTCTCTCAGGCACAGAAATGCTATAGAGTTTGCTGGATGGCAACCTCGCACCCGGAAGGAAGTCTATGGCACAGTCGTACGAGCAATGCGGGGGAAGCGCTAACGCTTGCGACTTGCTAAACACCTCCCCAAGGTCGTGATAGACCTTGGGTACGAGGCTGAGGTCCGGTGCACAATGTGAGTCAGCTTTTTACTTGTAAATTTGCAGGGTTTTTTCTCTTAAATCTGCAACTTTTTTAATCATAAATTGGCAACTTTTTCCTTGCAAATTTGCAACTTTTTTCCTCATACATCTAAAACTTTTCTCATACATTTGCAGCTTTGTTCTTTTAAATCTACTGTGGGGGCATGGTGCTGGACTTCTCATCCCAGGGAACAAGCGATCGAAAGAGGAGGTGTCACCGAGGGGTATCAGATGGGACAGTAAGGACTATGCGCCCCCCCGGGGAGAGGAGTAAATGCCGGAGTTGCTGGGAGAATAAAGGTGTGAGTGCATCGCCAGCATTATGTCATGTTAATGTGCCACACAGTTCTTTGTGCAAATAACAATATCTTATGGTCGGAAGTGCCTGAGGGTCAAAATTCACACACTACCACGTACAACCCCCAGGCTAACGGGTTATGCGAGCATTTTCATTGGTCGCTTAAAGCAGCATTCAGAGCTTCGCTCATCGACACAAATTGGGCAAACCACCTGCCCTGGGTTCTTTTAGGGTTGTGCTCCGCACCTAAGGAGGATTTGGCAGCCTCCCCGGCAGAACTCCCTTTTTTCTCAGCTGCTGCGGATCCCCAGAGAGTTTTTACTGGAAAACCCCATGCCCAAGGCTTATCCGCCCATACAATTTTTACATAGTATGGAGGCTGTGAGCATACCGGGCCTGGCCCACCATTGTTCTCCCCGCACATTCGTCCCAAAAAGCTTACAGAACGCCAGTTTTGTTTTTGTCAGGCACAATGCGCACTGGACACCGCTGCACCCACTGTACGATGGACCATTCAGGGTGCTGGAACAGAGGGGAGAAGCATTTTGTGTTAGACTTGGGGGGGGGGGGCATAGGTAAACCATCTGCATCGACAGGCTGAAGTCAAGCCCAAGTCGGGCTTGACTTGGGCTTGGGCTTGGTGGCCCAAGCACCCCGGCGTGGATGCCCATGGACCTGCGCTCGCGAAGCTGATGTATTTTCTCCCCCTCCCTTTTTCCCTCCACAGACTGACGTGTCCTCCTGTACACCCCACCAGCAAGGCGGTTTGACTGGATCAGCGACCCCCCGCTACAGCCACTATGGGTGCCAGCTCAAGCCCAAGGGACGGGGGGGGTGGGGATTACTGCCCTTTCTGGGTGTTGGGGGGGCTGTGTGGGGGCATGGTGTTGGACTTTTCATCCCAGGGAACAAGGGACCAAAAGAGGAGGTGTCACCGGGGGGTATCAGATAGTATAGAAAGGACTAAGCGCCCCCCCCCACCCCCCACCCCCGGAAGAGGAGTAAATGCCAGAGCTGCTGGGAGAATAAAGGTGTGAGTGCTGGCGTTATGTCATGTTAATGTGCCACACAATTCTTTGTGCAAATAATAATGTCTTATGATCGGAAGTTCTCGATCGGAAGTCTCGATGCATGTGAATAAAGAGATGAAAGAGGAATGCACAGAGACCCGGGATTCTCTTTTGCTGTAAATTATGTTGGAGAAGGAATAAAGTGTCTGTGTCGTCTAGCTCATTCCCTCACCTGCCTCCTGTCTCCACATTACAACTTTTTATCATAAATTTGTGACTTTTTAATGCAAATTTGCAACTTTTTTGTCATACACTAAAATTTTTTTTGCAAATTTCAAGCTTTTTTATTGTAAAGTTGCAACTTTTTCTCGTAAATTTTATTTTTTTTTCGTAGAAATTTGCAGCCGTTTTCTTTTAAATATGCAACTTTTTTATGATAAATTTGCAACTTTTTTCAAGTAAATTTGCAAATTTTTTCTTGTAAATTGTCATTTTTTCAGTTACATTTAAAACAGCTTTTCATAAATTTGCAGTGTTTTTATTGTAAATTGGCAATTTTTTTGTCATAAATTACTTTTTTGTCTTGCAAATTTGCAACTTTTATCTCAAAAATTTTCCATTTTTTTCTTGTAAATTTACAACTTTTTCCTCGTGAATTTGCTATTTTTTCTTCATAAATTCACTACTTTTTTGTCATAAATCTGCAATTTCCATTCATCCATCCATCTTCTACTGCTTTTCCAGAGGTCCAGGTCATGGAGGCAGCAGTTCAAGCAGAGAAGCCCCGACCTCTCCCCAGCCACCTGTTCCAGCACTTCAGAAAGGATACCAAGGCGTTCCCAGACTAGATGGGAGACATAGTCTCTCCACCGAGTCCTGGGTCTGCCCCGTGGTCTCCTCCCAGAGTGACGTGCCTGAAACACCTCAAATGGGAGGGGTCCAGGAGTCATCCTGATCAGATGCCCATACCACCTCAACTGGATCCTTTCAATGTGGAGGAGCAGCGGTTCTACTCTGAGCCTCTCCCGGATGACTGAGCTCCTCACCCTATCTCTGAGGGTGAGTCCAGCAATCCTATGAAGAAAGCTCATTTCAACCGCTTGTATCCGCGATCTTGTTCTTTCGGTCATTACCCAAAGCTCATGACCATAGGTGAGGGTAGGAACGTAGACTGACTGGTAAATTGACAGCTTTGCTTAAAGCTTAGCTCCCTCTTCACCACAACAGACCAGGACAATGTCCGCATCACTGCAGATGCTGCTCTGATCCATCTGTCAATCTCTCGCTCCATTCTCCCCTCACTCGTGAATAAGACCCCAAGATACTTAAACTCCTCCACTTGGGGCAGAAGTTTGTCCCCAACCCGGAGAGGACAATCCACCTTTTTCCGGCTGAGGACCATGGACTCGGACTTGGAGGTGTTGATTCTTCCCAAGCCGCTTCACACTCAGCAGCAAACCATCCCAGTAAGACCTGTAGGTCAGTGATGGATGAAGCCAGCAGGACAACATCATCCGCAAACAACAGAGATGGGATCCTGTGGTCACCAACCATGATACCCTCCGTTCCCTGGCTGTGCCTAGAAATCCTGCCCATAAAAATTATGAACAGGATCAGTGACAAACGGCAGCCCTAGCAGAATCCAACTCTCACTGTGAATGAGTCCAACCGAGTGTTGGCAATATGAACCAAACTCTCACAATGGTCATACAGAGACCGAATAGCTCGTAACAACAAGCCTGATACCTCATTCTCCCGAAGTGACTCCCACAAAAAACCACAAGGGACGCAGTCGAATACCTTCTCCAAGACCACAAAACACATGTAAACTGGTTGGACAAACTCCCACGAACCCTCGAAGATTCTCGAGAGGGTAAAGAGCTGGTCTGATGTGCTATGGCCAGGATGAAAACCACATTGCTCCTCCTGAATCCGAGGTTCGACCAGTGGCCGGACTCATCTGTCCAGTACCTTGGCATAGACCTTCCAAGAGGGGCTGAGGAGTGTGATCCCTCTAAAATTGGAGCACACCCTCCGGTCCCCTTTTTTGAAGAGAGGAACCACCACCCCGGTTTGCCATGCCAAAGGCACTGCCCCTGACCTCCACGCAATGTTGCAGAGGCGTGTCAACCATGACATCCCTACAACATCCAGGGCCTTGAGGTACTCAGGGCAAACCTTGTCCACCCCCGAGGCCCAACCACCAAAGAGATTTTTAACCACCTTGGCGACCTCAGCCACTGTGATAGGCGAGTTGTCCCCCTTGTCCACAAACCCTGCTTTGTCTGTGGAAGGCGTGTCAGTGGGATTGAGGAGATCTTTGAAGCATTCCTTCCACCACCCGACGAAATCCCCAGTCGAAGTCGGCAGTGCCCTATCTGTACCATACACAGTGTGGACAGGGGGCTACTTCCCCCTTCTGAGCCGCCGGACAGTTTGCCAGAATGTCTTTGAGGCTGACCGAAAGTCTTGTTCCATGGCCTCACCGAACTCCTCCCATACCCGAGTTTTTGCTTCAGCAACCACCCAAGCTGCACTCTGCTTGGCCTGCCGGTACACCTCAACTGCTTCAGGAGTTCCACAAGCCAACCAAGCTTGATAGGACTCCTTCTTCAGCTTAATGCCCCCCCCCCATTAGTATCCACCACTTGGTTCGGGGGTTGCCACCATGAGATGCTCCGATGACCTTGTGGCCACAGTTCTGGGCAGCCACTTCAACAATGGACATGGAGATCATGGAATATTCAGACTCCATGTCTCCAGAGTCCTTCAGAATGTGGTTGAAGTTCTTCCGGAGGTGGGAGTTGAAGATCTCCCGGACAGGGGCCTCAGCCAGACATTCCCAGCACACCCTCACTATACGTTTGAGTCTACCAGGTCTGAATGGCATCCTCCCCTGCCATTGGATCCAACTCACCACAAGGTGGTGATCAGTTGACAGCTCTGCACCTCTCTTTACCCGAGTGTCCAAGACATATGGTCGCAGGTCTGATAACATGATAACAAAACCGTTCATTGACCTGTAACCTATAATGTCCTGGTGCCAGGTGCACATATGGACACCCTTATGCTTGAACATGGTGTTCGTTATGGACAAACTGTGGTTAGCACAGAAGTCCAATAACTGAACACCACTCAGATTCAGATTGGGCTGGCTGTTCCTCCCAATCACGCCCCTCCAGGTTTCACTGTCGTTGCCCACGTGCGCATTGAAGTCCCCCAGTAGGACAATGGTGTCTCCAAGACGAGCGCTCTCCAGCACCCCAGTCAGAGACTCCAAAAAGGGTGGGTACTCTGAACTATCATTTGGTGCATATGCACAAATGATGGTCAGGACCAGTTTCCCAACCCAAAGGCACAGGGAAACAACCCTTTCATCCACTGGGGAAAACTCCAATATAGAGGCAGCAAGGTAGGGGGATAAAAGAATACCCACCCCTGCTCGTTGCCTCTCGCCCGGGGCAACTCCAGAGTTGGCCAAGCTCCAGCCCCTCTCCAGGAGACTGGTTTTGGAACTGGAGCTGTGTTGAGGTGAGGCCGACTATATCTAGCCGGTATCGCTGAACCTCATGCACTAGCTCAGGCTCCTTCCCCACCAGAGAGGTGACATTCCATGTCCCAAAAGCCAGTTTAGGAAACTTGGGATCAGACCTCCAAGGTCTCCACCTTTGACCGCCACCTGATCAACTCCCTTCTGCAGGTGGTGAGCCCACTGGAGGGTGGACCCATGTAACTCCTTCGGGCTGAGCCCGGTCAGGTCCCATGGACGGAAACCTGGCCACCAGATGCTAGCCAATGAGCCCCTTCCCCAGGCCTGGCTCCAGGGTGGGGCCCCGGTAACCCCATACCAGGCGGGGTATACTGAATCCTTGTTCTAGCATTCCTCATTAGAGAATCTGCAACTTTTTTCTTGTAAATTTATGACCTTTGTCTTCTAAATTTGCAACATTCATATGGACGCTGGTTTAATTTTTATTCTCTGTAATTGGTTACATTTCCTCTGCTCATCTAGACAGTGGCTCAAATTCCTATAAGGTTTTGCTTAAGGTGACAGAGTTTCTAAATCTTCGCTCCCCTAAATTATATTGAAAATACATGGACTCTTATCAAAACTTGATGAGACAGTATCTCTTCCAAAATCAAAATGGGCGACAGACCTATCAATCAGTAAAGATTAAAGCTTCTGGACACAAATATGTTTAAACACTTTTAAGATGACTAAAAACTCTAATTTACAACTCATACAGTACAAAGTTTTACATAGAGGTCATTACACAGGACAAAGGATGTTCAAAATGGGCCTGAGTCACACAAGTATCTGCTCCAATTGCACCACCAACATCCCAGATAGTTACTGTATATGCATGCTATGTGGTCCTGTGTACCAGTTCAAATGTTCTGACAGAAGACATGTGAAGACTTATCGGCATGGCTTGGGTATTGTTTCCCATCCTCTCCCATACTTTGCATACTGGGGGATTTAAGTGAAATGAAAATGGAGGTAAGGATGTCACACATGGTTCTCACTGCCTTATGCGTCACAAAGAAAATTAACTCCATGAACTGGAAATTAAGAAATAATTTGCGTACAACTCACTATAATAACTTCCATCCATCTTCTTCTGCTTAATCCTTTTCGGGTCACGGGGGGACTGGAGCCTATCCCAGCATCTTTGGGAGAGGGGCAGGGTACACCCTGGACAGATCGCCAGTCCATTGCAGGGCCAACACAGACAGACAGACAACCATTCACTCTCACAACCATAGCCAAGGACAATTTAGAATCCCCAGTTTGATGTCAATTAACCTAACTTGCATGTTTTTGGCATGTGGGAGGAAACCGGAGAAATCCCGGGGTAAACCCACGCAGACATGGGGAGAACATGCAAACGCCACACAGATCACTGTTAGTCGGGGGCTGGGATCAAACCCAGGATCCCCCAGCCAAGGGTGAGTTGATGTGCTGCCGCAGTGCTAACCACTCCGCCACCGTGCTGCCCACTATAATATTAGCCTGGAAAGCATGTCTGACTCCTCAAAAAATCAGCTAACTGAATTGAATTCTCTCTAGTCCCCCGCTTATTAATTCTATAACCTGATGGGTGGCGGCTGGCTGCGCCCTGACCATGAAGAGTTTCTGTGACCCACTGGGGCCGGTGTCTGGGGAGCCTGTTCTGGGGTGTCTGTGTGTCTGGCCTGGGGGGGGTTGTGGGGGACTGTGGAGTGGGCTGGGTGGGGCGTGGCCCCGAGCCGGCTGGCCTTGCCTCCTGGGTAGGGGCTGGGCCTGGTCCTGGGCCCCTGGTGCTGGGGCGGCATTCCCCCTCTGAGTCGGGGTCAGGTGTGCAGTCGTGCCCTCCCCATGGCCCTGGCGGGGCTCTGGGGACTGGTGCCTGGGTCTCAGGGGGGTTGCCCCCCATTCTCAGGGGCCTGTGGGTGTTGGTGTGCGTGTGAATGTGTGTTTGCATACGTGTGTGAATGTGTGTACACATGCGTGTGTGAGTGTGCGTGTGTGTGGGTTTGTGTGTGTGGTGCAGATTTGGGTGTGTGCATGTGTGTGTGTGTCGTGTGTGGGCATGCGGGGTTGTGTGTGGGGTGTAGGTGGGCATGTCTGATGGTGAGTGTGTGTGTGCACATGAGGGTGGGCGTGGGTGTGTGTGTATATGGGTGCGGGTACCTGTGGGTGGACCTGCAGGGATGGAGGATGTGTGTGTGGGCGGGGGGACCTTGTTGGGTGGCGGGGGTGGGGCGGGCCATCAGGTGGCCTGGAGGTTGGCAGTTCGGGATCTGCTTTTCCTGGCCATCCTGCCATTGTGTCACGGGGCGGGACGCTTTGTCGCATTGCCTCCGGTGTCCAAATAAATGAATAACAAATAAACAGATAAAAGCTCTGAGATAATATCAAAGCATTGATATATTATATCAATGTCTCCACCGCAATAAAGTCGGAGGCATTTTGTTAAAATCTGTTGGACATAATCAAATTTACCTCTGAGCAGACGTAGAATTCAGTCAGAGCCACAAAGAACCACAACACTGTGCTTGGATGTTTTAATGTCGGGGTAAATACAAACGGCTGCAGCTGTTTGTTCTGCCCTGAAATTAAAATGCTCATGCTGCTGTCATGCCATAAATGCTTGTTATTTAACTTAACACGTACAGACATTTTCTGACAACTGTTCAGAATTTTATTGACCTATATTTTGTGATAATTTAAAAATTAATGCATGGTGAAGCATGATGAAGTCCATATTGTTCCAAGGCAGTGCAACGAATGCAACCCTCCCCCCCCCCAAAAAAAAGCTATTTGATATCTTTCTTAAATCGTTAAGACTTAGGAAGCAAATTGTTACTATTTTTTATTTATTATTTTAATTCATGCAGCCTTCATTCTGGTGACATATATAACACATAAATGTCAGATCTGTGACATTCATATACTGTACGTGAAAACATACCTGGTGCTGTCATGTCTGTCCTGTGTCTGTACCACCGATCACACCAACAGTCCTTTTTCGTTCAGTGCATCATCTACGCATTGCCGGTGAGAAGCCTCCATTTATACAGTCTATGGTACAACCACGAACACCAGCAGCAAGTACCAGAACTATGCCAAAACATTCAAAAAATACAAAAACTATAAGTGCTAAAATTAGCTGAAACTTGAGTGTAAAACATGTATGTGGACTATACATTAAAATGAATTTGAAAAACTTTTAAAAATGCTATTTTAAATGCCCCTGTTACTCCACTCTTACTGACTGATTTAACACTACCTCAGCTGAAACCAGAAGCTCCGCCCATCATCGTTCCTACAGCGGCACCCCCAGGAATAAGGGGGATAGCAGTGGCTAGCGGTGCTCCAACCACCTTCCCCCCAATTTTAACTGCACTCTGGTAGTTCACACACCTGCACACAATCACATCACACAACTAACACACACCCATCATAATTCAGAGAGTGGGGGTGGGGGTCTTCCTTGTAGCGGTAAGTGATTTATTATTATGATCAGGTATAAAAATTATTTAATTTGTATTAATGTATCGGGACCTGAGATTTACTCCGGGTCCACACACACAGAAAAAGTTAATAAACACTCGTGGGGCACCAGCTCACCTCTTTAGTGAACACTTTGATCATTAATTTCCACTTTATACCTGTATAATCACTCAATAAATTAATTAATAATCAGTCTCAAAATTTTAGTGAATTCGATACTGGGGCTTTGAAACCAGACTCAAAATGAAATAAATTTCCATCTTCTCTCATTTTCATGTATTTATTAAATGAAATGAGGATTAAAGGACAGTGAAATGATTTGAATGAACCATTAAATTAAACTTGTAAATGATAGAGAAACAATGTGAACATTTGCAGAACCGGGGTGAAAATGTAAGCTGAATTTAGATCAGTTTGAAGTTGACAGATTATGGAAAACTGAATGCAAATTTATGGGGAAAATTAAACTAATTATATGGAAAATTCTGGATTACTCTTCTCTTTCTCGGCCTTGACAAATAACTGATTCTCCAGGAGGCGTTGAAGGACCCGTCTGATGTGCACCTGGTGCACTTCCAAAGTCCGCTAGAAGATAAGGATGTCATCCAGGTATACAAACACGAAGGAATTCAGGAAATCTCGGAGGACGTCTTTATTTAAGCGCTGGAAGATGGCCGGCGTGTTGGTTAACCCAAACGGCATCACTAGGTATTCGAAGTGGCTGCTTGGGGTCCGGAAACCCGTCTTCCACTCGTCGCCCTCCTTGATTCGCGCCAGATGATAGGCGTTTCGAAGGTCCAGTTTTGTGAACCATGACGCCCCCCAGAGAGAGTCAAAGGCTGAGTTCATCAGGGGCAGCATGTACTTGTCCTTGATGGTTATATCGTTGAGCCCCCGGAAATCAATGCAGGGACAAAGAGAGCCATCCTTCTTCCACACGAAGAAGAATCCGGCCCCCACCGCAGAGGAAGATGACCGAATAATTCCGGAGCTGAGGGACTCCTTAATATAAGTGTCCATGGCTTCACGCGCAGGAGCTGAGAGACTGTATAGGCGGCTTGCCGGAAGCGGGGCTCCAGCCTGGAGATTGATCGCGCAGTCATAAGGGCAGTGGGGGGGAAGGGACAGCATCCGTGACTTGCTGAATACTGCTCCCAGATCGTGGTAGATCTCTGGTACCTTGGATAGATCTGGGGGCAGTGACGTGGGCTGAGTTATTGGCACCGAGGGAGCACACGCTGCAGACTGGAGGCAGGCGCTGGGGCAGAAGGAGCTCCAAGCGGTGATATTCCCTGCCTGCCAGTCAAAAGTGGGATTATGTAACCGTAGCCATGGGTACCCCAGGATAACAGGAGAGGTGGAGGTGGGCAGCACCAAAAACCGAATGTCCTCCCAATGATTTCCAGAAACAATCACTGACACGGGGGCCATCTGGTGGGAGACAGCGGTTAGCGGGGCCTTTGACAGTGTGATGAGATTGACAGGAGGGTGAAGGGGTTGACAGCTGAGGCCCAGGCGGGTTGCCAGGTCTCCTGAAATGAAGCTTTGCTCAGCTCCAGAGTCAATGAGGGCATGTGTGGTATGTTCTCTGTGATTATAAATAAGTCTGATGGGAACAAGGCAACTGGTGAGGGGCTTTGACTGATCTACGTCCGTGAGTCCTCCTACTGTGACCCACGGACCTCCCCTTTGTACCCGATTAGTACACTCAGCTACCTCATGCGACTCACTGCCGCAGTAGAAACACAGCCCTAAATTCCTCCGGCGCTGTCTCTCAGCCGCCGAAACTCCTGATCGCCCAATAATCATCTCCTCCTGCCCCGGTAGTTCCTCTGACGGGGGCAGAGCCAGCAAGGGAGAACGAGAGGAGAGGGGGCGTGGCTTGCCCGAGCGGCCAGCAGCCCTTCGCTCGGCTGCCTGCTCCTTCAGTCTGTTGTCTAAACTAATGGTGAGTGAGATTAATTCACTTAAACAATCAGACTTATCCCGTGTCGCTAGTTCATCTCTTAACTCTGAGCTGAGGCTACGGACAAAAATGCTACAGAGTGAAGGATCCCCCCACCCCACCTCTGCAGCTAACACCCGGAAGTCCACAGCGTGATTGGCAGCAAATCTACTGCCCTGCCGAAGGTTTAACAAGCGATCAGTTGACACTGCATCCCTATCGGTGTGATCAAAAACTTCAGCAAAATCGGCTACAAATTGTTGGTAGGTTAAGGCGGCGTAGCTGGGCTTAGCCATAACCGCATAAGCCCAAGCTAACGCTCTACCCTCAAGTAGGTTGGAAATATACTCGATCTTGCTGTGATCTGAGGGGAAATCTCCCGGGACACGGTGAAAGACCGTCTCGCACTGGAGCAGAAAACCCCGTGCCTCCCCGAGTTTTCTGCCAAAGCGAGAGGGAGTGGGCACGGGCGTGAGGCGAGATAAGGGAAGTTGATGTACCTGGCTAGCAGGAGGGTTAGTGGGGGCAGGAGACGCCCCAGCAACCGGGTGGAACGCCTGGTTTCCTTCCAAGCGATCCAGCCGGCTATTAATCTGAGTTAATTGATTTAGTATAACTGTCTGTTGGTGAGCAATTCGGTCTACTCAAACGCAAAGGGTGTTAAGACTGCGCGTCAGTACTCTGTCTGCTGGGTCATCTTGACGGAGTTGTACTGACATGATTCTTGACCCAGGAGACAGACAACAGACACGAGTAAGACAGTTAACAGTAATTTATTAACTCAATGAGTGGTGTGGGTGTGTGAATGTGAGAGTGAGTGTGATGCTGGGGCAGAGCTGGAGCTGATCGAGTCCCGCTGCGACCTGGCAACCCTGGGGACACACAAAGCACAGGTGTTAATACTGTTTGCAGCTGAGAGGTGGGATGATAACTGCTGCTTACTTGCAGGTGTCGCCAGGAGACTCTTGCTGGCTCCGAGAGCGAGTGCTGGGAGGTGAGCGGGAAGCTTGGTGTCGTGACGAGGTGGAAAGGTTCCGAGGAGGAGGAGGCGCAGCCCCGCTGCTTTGGGGAATTGGTCCGCCACTAGGGAGGTCCACCTGTGTACAGGGGAGAATACTTTGGCAAGGTAAGGATGAACGTGGCTTACGTGACAAGGCTCGATGCACTGGAGCTTTGGTACGAGGTCAAGAGCCTGGAGCGTTGCGCTGTGATGATGACAGACGACTCCGTGCTGAGCTGTCAGTGGATCTGGCTTTTATGGTCTGCTGAGGATTGGAAGCAGGTGTGTGCACAGCCGGGGCTGATGACTGCCCAGCGGCCGCCATAACACCCACTGCCAAACCGGTCATGCTGGAGGATGTTGCAGGCAGCAGAACGTTCTCCACGGTGTCTCCATACTCTGTCACGTCTGTCACATGTCCTCAGTCAATCAGTGTTGCTTCCAAAGTGGACAGTTTGATTTCATAGAAGTGTGATTGACTTGGAGTTACATTGTGTTGTTTAGTGTTCCCTTTATTTTTTTGAGCAGCATATATGTATATATGGACTGAATGCAACTTCAGCATGCATTAATTTTATATATATATATATATATATATATATATATATATATATATAAAGTCCATATCATTCCAAGGCAGTGCAATGAATGCAAAAAAACAACAACAAAAAATTTGATATCTTTCTTAAATCGTTAAGCCTTAGGAAGAAAGCTGTTACTATTTTTTATTTATTATTTTATTTCATGCAACCTTGCATCTGGTGACATACATGACACATAAACGTCAGATCTGTGACATTCATACAAGTGAAAATAGACCTGGTACTCCTGTGTCTGTCCTGTGTCTGTACCACCAATCACAGTCTGTTGGGTATGAATGTGTGTGTGTGAGATGCCGTGCCCACCCCCAGGGTGACGCCAGGTGGGCACGGCCCACTCTGTATACAAACCCCAGTTCTGTGTAATAAAGTTAGTTGTTAGCTGCATGAAGACTCACTTCCTGCCCGGTCATTTACAGACATAACATTTGGCAACGAGGTGAAAAATGAATGCGTTGTGGAGGGTAAAAGGGAATGGATGTGGAAGCGAGGCACTAACGTAGGTCGACACAGATTCTTTATCGACCCTCTAACATATATACAGCCTATTGGATCCCAGTGTGGCCCGCTGGGGCCAAGTCATGTAGAAGAGCTTCCCAACTCTCTCTGCATTCTGCTTATATAGCTTTAATACTCATGCATAGAGAGCTGGGCTGGTGCATATTACATGGGGTTTGACAAAGGCAATGTGTGGCACGATTATCGTAACACATGTTACCTTCATAATAACACATTCGCTCCCTGTGCTAGAGCTTAGAGCAGCAGGTGGCGAAGGCGCTTTATAGTCTGGTCTAATTGCCCCTGTGGTGGGCTACCCCCCTCAGTCCATTGTTCAGCTCCTCTGTCTGCTTCTGGGTGTGAGATAATGTCCACCCGCAGTGTCTAGTGTCACCACAGCATGCTGGATACCTCGAAATTTACTACCATTTCTGGAGAGCCCAGGTGAGCCGGTGGCCTCATGGCCGGTGTGGAGACGGGAGTTCGAATACCACATCAGAGAGCTGGGTTTCTCTTGGTTTAACGGGAACCAGCATTGGAGGGTCCTGGTCCATAACCTTGGCACAGAGGGCCGAAGGATTCTTGACTCGCTGGGCGCGGAAGAGTGCTACGAGGATGCCGTCATGCACATGACAGCACACTTCGCAATGCAGACCCGCAGCTTCACCCGCAGGGAGCTGCTGGTGAAGAAACTTTTGGCATTAGGGTTGACGGAGCTAGTTAGCTTGAGAAAACTAAAACCACTGCGCCACTGCTGCACGGTGGCGCAGTGGTTTAGCACTGTGGCAGCACAGTTTTACCCTTGGCCGGGGGATCGCGGGGATCATGAGATCGTGGGTTCGATCCCAGCCCCCGACCAACAGTGAGCTGTGTGGAGTTTGCATGTTCTCCCCGTGTTGCGCGGGTTTACTCCGGGATTTCTCCGGTTTCCTCCCGCACACCAAAAACATGTAGGTTTAGGGCGCTCGCGCACGCAGCGACCAGCAGCCGGTGGCTTGTCACCAGACTGCAAACCAAGTCTACCTACGGGTACAAATAAGTAACAAAAAAAAAAAAAAAACTAATAGCTCAGTCAAAGTCAATAAACAGGCTAGCTGACAGGCTAGTTTTGCGCCGAAACAACGCGGCGGGTGCCAAGCTGGACCTCGAGGCAGAACCAGGGCCATGTGTGGAGGAGTCCCTGGCCACTGAAGACAGCGGAGACGGTGCAAATATTGCGCACCCCAAAGGTTGGTCAGGACAGCAACGGGTGGTGAAGCTGGACGGCGTGAGGGTGCTCATGTTATTAGCCACCGCCGCCATGCAGTCCATCGTGAGTGAGGCCTGGGTTTGGAGGCTCACCCCCCCCCCCCCGGGCGCCTGGATGCAATGGAACTGCCGGACTATGGGAACTCCGGTACTGACAGGAGCATCACATTGGCAGTGCAGTATGGCAAGAAAATACTTCCAGCATTCCTGTTCCAGGTGGCATGCCGGGGTGAAAATGTCATGGGGTGGGACTTGCTCGAGGAGCTGGAATCCACCCTTGAAATGAATGGATTCCCTGAGTGTTGTTATCCCTATGCTGTTGCAATCCTGGAATTTCCCCATTGTGGGACTAATAAAGGCTTATCTTATCTTATCAATCTTAAATCAGCGGACAGACGGTCAGCAGCCCAGAACCAATTTGCACGGGCTTTGTGGACAGTGGGAGTGAATGCGACACTGACGGTGAGAGTGAATACGACACTGACAGCAAGAGTGACACTGAGAGCGAATGGGACCCTGAGAGTGAAGATGAACTAGAGGAAGAGCAAGGACCAGTATGGCCTCCACCCATCGACCAGGTAGAACCGGAGCAGGTGGAGAAAGAGACAGAACTGAGCGAGACTAACACTGGCAAGGCTTTTATGGAAAGCACCGACACCGGAGCACCCACTCCGCGCTCTCAGGGAAAGAGCTGCTAGGAAGAGTGACCAGAACAAAGCATGGGAAAGTCCCCAGTCGCTGAGGAGAACGAGCCAGCAGTAGAGCCCAGTCTGGTGGGGGACCACAGTGCTAACTGATCGGACATCGCAGTGTGCGAGGACAGCAGAGAGGAAGTGCAGCAGGAGTCAGCCCCGCTGTTGGAAGCTAAACAGCAGGAGAGTTGGACCATGCAGGCTGAGGGCTCCGGGGAAGGTCAGCAGCTGCATGACGCAGAGGCGACACAGCGGGACACCTGAAGCAAGGGTGCCAAGATTGTTGTCGAGGTGCCCGGGTCGGACAGTGGAACCGACGGGAATGACGCTGAATGCCCAGAAGGAGAACAGCCACAGCAGGATGCGGTGATGGCGCAGTGGAGCACTGGGACCGTGAGTGCTGGAGGCAGCAGCGAGGAGCCGGGGTCGGAGGACAAGACTGGCAAGGGTGACGTCGTGTGCCCCGGAGGTGAGCAGCAACAGCTGTGCGCCATGGAGGTCGGGCAGTGCCTCAGTGCAGGCAAGCAAGCAAAGTTTATTTGCATAGCACTTTTCACAGATATATATCACAAAGTGCTTCACAGCAAGTTAAAATTTACAAATACCCAGAAATTAAAATCAATAGAAATAAGATACAATATACATATTGTGACGTTGTGAGGGTTCACACAAGAAAGGAGAGATGATTGTGACGAGAACAGGCTTTATTTATACAGGCTTCCTCAACACAGACAGGAGGGGAGGTCATTCACACCGACTCACTGAGGGTGACACAAACACATGATCAGTCACTGCTCTGACTCTTCTTATAACACTGCTGTGTCATTATAACGCAGCCATAATGACTGTCATTATAACGCAGTTATAATGACACAGCAATAACACTTTAGAACACACGAATGATAACACCCTTTGAACCCTCTGCTGCCAAAGTATGCCGGGAGAATCCCCGCCCCCTTAACACAGCCCCAACGTTACACTGTCCCCCCCTGGACTGGTTTCTGTCCCCAGAATAATAAAAGTCCAGATCAAAAGTCCAACACAAATCCGTCCAGGTGTCGGGGCAGCCTCCATTGTCGACGACCAGCACACACAGGCCCGCTAGTGTTCATCTGTGCCTCGGTCGGAGTATCTGGTCGGGGTGAAGGCCCGGGCTCGACTGCCCACAGGGCGGATGGCTGGTACAGGGCGAGACGGTCGCGGTGGGGTACCACGACCTGGTCTCTTTTCTGCAGCCTCACCCTGTACACTACATCCGACAGTCGCTGTAGAACCTCGCACGGTCCCGACCAATGGCTTGCCAGTTTTGGTGACAGTCCCCTTTTTCGCTCCGGGCAGAAAACCCAGACTCAATCTCCTGGTGCAAAGTCCCTCCCCTGGCAGCAGGAGTCATATGCCCGCTTCTGCCAGCTCCCCGCCACCGCCAGGGCCTCCCGAGCCAGTCCGTGCACCGTGTGGAGACGTTCCTTAAAGCAAAAGAAATAATCCAACCCCGGTTTGCCCTCCACCTCCGGCTCCGGAGAGGGGGTGTGTGGAGGTGGAGGGCAAACACAACACAGAACAAAGGGCAGATGCAGGTCCCAGTCTCACTGTCACTGGTCCACTAGGACAGCGCGCAGTCCTAGTGGTTAGAGTCTGGTTGAACCGTTCAACCAGGCCATCGCTCTGTGGATGTAGCGGGGTGGTCCGGGTCTTCCGGATGCCCAGCCACTTGCAGACCTCCCTGAAGACCTCTGCCTCAAAGTTCCAACCCTGATCACTGTGCAGCTCCTCCAGTGCGCCAAACCGACAGAACATCTCGTCCACCAGTTTTGATACTGTGGTGGCGGCGCTCTGATCAGGGACCGCGTACACCTCTGGCCATTTGGTGAAATAATCCATTGTGACCAGCACGTAGCGGTTCCCCCGGTCCGTGGTCGGGAAAGGGCCCAGAATGTCCACTCCTACCCGCTCCATTGGTGCTCCCACCCGGTACTGCTGCAAGGGGGTGAGGGATTGCTGAGTCGGCCCCCTCTGAGCCGTTCAGGTGTCGCAGCGATGGACGTGGAGCTCTACATCCTGGTGACATCCGGGCCAGTAGAACCGGGCTCCAAGACGCTGCAGAGTCTTTGTCACCCCAAAGTGGCCCGCCCCCACTGCCCCGTGGACCAGCTGGAGTACATTGGGCCGGAGCCGCCGGGGAACCAGCAGCTGCCAGACGTGACGCTGCCCAGCTGGAGTCTGCCACTGCCATTACACAACACCCTCTTGACAGCGGAGATTGGCCCACTGGGCGTGTAGGGCCTTGGTCTCTGGGTCCAGCGCAGACACAGCCTCCCAGGCGGGCCGCTGGCCCGCGTCTGGCCACTGCTGAACCCAGGAAATGACCGGATCTCTGTCCTGCTCTCTCTGCAGCTGCTGCGCGCCGAAGGCCTCTGTGACATCATCACTGGGGAGAGCTGCCTGATTATCTGAGGAGGAGCTGTGCGCCGTTGTGTTATTCCTGCTCACAGCGGTCCGGAGAGCAGTAGCCCGTGGGATGGCTTGGTCTCAATCCTCTGCCTGCTGGCAGTGCCGACAGTCCTCTGCAGCACAGGGATGCCGAGACAGGGCGTCAGCGTTGGCATGGAGGCGGCCTGCTCGATGCACAATCAGAAAATCATAATCCTGCAGTGCCTCCAGCCATCTCGCCAACTGTCCATCCGGCTCTTGAAGTTCAGCAGCCAGGTCAGGGAAGCATGATCTGTCCTGACCTGGAACCTCCCCCCATACACATACGGGCGAAAATGGCGAAGCCCCTGGATGACAGCCAACAGTTCTCTGTGAGTAACGCAATAATTCCTTTCGGCTCTGCTGAGAGTGCGGCTGAAAAAAGCAACTGCCTGCTCTCCGTGTTCTCCCTCCTGGGATAACATCGCCCTGATGCCCTGGTTGCTGGCATCCATGTCCATGATGAAAGGGCAGTTCGGGTCGGGATACTGCAGGATGGGGGCTCCAATGAGCTCTGAGCGAAGCTGGGAAAAAGCAGCAGCACAGTTCTCACTCCACTGAAATGCACAGCCCTCCTGTGTCAGCTGA
The DNA here is from genome assembly GCA_020510985.1 of Pholidichthys leucotaenia. Classification (NCBI taxonomy): domain Eukaryota; kingdom Metazoa; phylum Chordata; class Actinopteri; order Cichliformes; family Pholidichthyidae; genus Pholidichthys; species Pholidichthys leucotaenia. The sequence goes on along the minus strand of CM035836.1, from coordinate 99,312,916 downwards.
TGCAGCGGGCTGGCGATGGTGGCGAAGTCCTTCACAAATCTCCTATAATAGGAGGCCAGTCCGAGAAAACTCCGTAGCTCTCCCACATCCCGTGGCACTGGCTAGTTTTTCACCGCTGCCACTTTCTCTGGATCAGTGGTGACTCCCGCTGCGCTGACGACGTGGCCCAGGAAGGGGGTCTCTCGCCGAAATAGGTGGCATTTCCACGGGTGCAGCCCGGCCTGTCGGATGGTGTCCAATACTTCCCGGAGGTTGGACAGGGCGCCGTCAAAATCAGCTGCGTGAACCAGCAGGTCATCGAGATAAACAATGCAGTGGCTCCGGGGCACGTGAGCCAACACTCGTTCCATCAGATGTTCAAAGGTGGCCGGGGCATTGCAAAGTCCAAACGGCATCACCTTGAACTGATACAGTCCCTGCCCGATGGAGAAGGCTGTTTTCTGGCGGGCCTCAGGTGACAGCTCTACCTGCCAATGGAGTTTTTGCATATGACGTCAGGGGGCGTGCCGCACTGGCCCGTTAGAGTGTGCCGCCATATTGGATGGCAAGAAACGGCAGCAGCAGGGTGAAACAAACCACATAGCTCACGTGTATCTACAAACTCCGCAAAATGGTGTACTCCTGTTGTTCCCCCTGATAAGGGGATAAGCGGGGAATTAAATGGCCGGTGTGAAATGCAAAAAAAAAAAAAGAAAAAGTTGGATTTTTGAATAATTACCTTCACTGACAGTTTTACCCTCGGCCGGGGGATCGCGGGGATCATGAGACCGTGGGCTCGATCCCAGCCCCTGACCAACAGTGAGCTGTGTGGAGTTTGCATGTTCTCACCGTGTTGCGTGGCTTTACTCCGGGATTTCTCCGGTTTCCTCCCGCATACCAAAAACATGTAGGTTTAGGGCGCTCGCGCACGCAGCGGCCGGTGGCTTGTCACCAGACTGCAAACCAAATCTACCTACAGGTACAAATAAGTAACAAAAAAAAAAAAAACAAAAAAACTTTGTGGTTTGGGGGCGCCTCTCTGCTTGCTACGATGCACACATGAAAGGGGGGGAAAACTATTGTAAATGTGCATCAAATCATTACGTTTTAACGCAGCGCGCCGTGGAGAGCCTTTTAAAAAAAAAAAAAACACGCAGCGCGCTTCACTCACCTCCGAGTGAGGAGCTGCTGTTGTTTTCCGACTCGTTCACCAGCCAAGACTTCACATCATCCACATCCCTTTCCGCTGACACATTTTCCGATATTTTTTCCTCCTGCTCCCCTTCGTCTTTGAAAGATATCATCTCATCGTTTGCCCCCAAATCATCCCCGCTGAGCAGATTACTGGCAGTCATTGTTCTGCTAATTGCTCCAGCTGTTACCCCACACCCACCACCTCCGTTCAACTGAGGCATTTCAGCACACCAGAGGAGCGCACGGGAGCAAGATTAAAAACACTTGTCTGCTGTTATGACTGCTGACAATGACTCCACTGAATATGACACAGACATCACAGACACAGTGTCAGAGGCCATAGTGTCAGTTGTTGAAGAGGATGATAGGATGTTATTATGTCAGATTGTGACTGTGTTCTCCTCACTCATTCTGATCGCTAAACAGTACAAGTTACGCCTGGGTTGTCACAGTGCAACTGCTGCTCTTGCCATCCAAGATGGCGGCACCTACGGCGTGTTTATGTTTACCCCAGCGAGTCACGTGAATTTTACGAGCCTACGCAAAAACTCCATAGCCGCTGCGGAGGTCCAGCGAGCTGAACCAGCTGGAGCCGGCGATGTGATCCAGCGCCTCATTGATGTGGGGCAGGGGGTAGGAATCCCTGTGGGTGACATCATTCAGGCGTCGGTAATCCACACAGAACCGCCACGAACCATCCTTCTTCCTAACCAGCACCACCGGCGCCGCCCAGGGGCTGCTGGAGGGCTCAATAATGTCTGCCTCCAGCATTTCCCGTACTTTTTGTTTTGCTGCTGCCCACCTTGAAAAAGGCAGACGGCGGGGGCGGAGCCGGATCGACCTGGTCTCACCGGTGTCGATCCCGTACTGCACCAAGCTGGTTCGGGTGCACTCCTCATCCTTCGCAGCGAAGACATCCATGTAGCAGTCCAACAGCTCCCGCAGCTGGCGTCTCTGTCCCGATTCCAGTCTGCTGCAGCTCTGCGGGAACAATTCCTCGACTGCCTGCTGCATTTCTGCTGACTCCTTGACTCGTTACGCTGTGGCCCTCCCCCTTGCTGTCTTTATCGGTAGTCACGCTCCCTCTGCTTGTGCTGGTGGCGCCGTTGTGTTCAGTACTTGCAGTTACCTGCCCGATTCGGTCCGCCCTGGTGGTCCCTCGATCACGCAGGCCTCCGGGTTCCTCCTCTAGGCCCCGCTGCAGAGTGTGATGGTCCGAGTCCCCAGCAGGAGGGACGATCTGGCGGTGTCAATTTTTGCGCTCCATGCTGCGAGGATATCGAGTCCAATAATGCACGGGTCTTGAATGTCAGCCAGCCAGAACGGGTGGTTTGTGTTCTGGCTGGCCACCCCCATCACAAGAACTCTCCGCCCTCCCAGTCTGGTGTGCTCATCGGTAGCTGTGGTGACTCAGTGCCCAGTGGGTTCCCATCCCTGCTGTTCTGCCTCGTCCGTACCTGGCAGCACTCCGGGTCGGACCAGGGAGATGGTAGAACCGGTGTCGACCAGGGCCCGGATCGGCGTGTTGTCCAGGCTGCACTGTAGGTACATTCCTGGCGAGTGTCCAATTCGGCCCACACGTGATGACAGTTCATCGGGGAAAATGTCTGTGGGAGGTGGCAGGTCCCCGTCCATGCCACCTCGCTCTAGTTTAATGTCGGCGAGGGGCCGGTTTGTCGTGGGGTGGGTACCGGGCAGTACTGCGCGATGTGTCCTGGCTCCCTGCAGCAGAAGCACCCTTCCTTGTGCCACTGTAGCCATCTTCTCTGTGGTCGCGCTGCTGTGGTCCGGCACAGCTCCTCCTCCTCCTCCTCGCTCTCAGCCGTGGCCTGGAAGGCTCTCTGTCTCAGTGCAGATGCATCAGCTGCACAATCCATTAGCGGTTCCACCCACTCCGCTTCTGCCACAGCCATCTCCCAGCTGCTCACGGCATGAATCCGGATGTGGCTCTGGAGCTGGGCCAGGTGGAGCCTCCGGATGAAGTTCTGTAGGGCGAGCTTCTCCACTACCTCTGGCTCGAAATCCGGGTAGCTACACTGTGTCAGCAGCCGTATGTCAGCTGCTTAGGCTCCCAGGGTCTCTCGGCTGTTTCGCCGGCGGTTTGCCAGCTGTTCCTCGGCATGCTCAGCGTTGTCCACTCTCCCAAACCGCCTCCGGAGCGCTCCTTGCAGTGCTGGCCAGTTGTGACGTTCCTCGGCCTTGAAATCGGACAGCGTGCGGAGAGCCCTTCCCTCCAGGGCCAGCGCGACCTGCACGGCGGTCTCTTCGGGTGGCCAGCCGTTCGACGCAGCGGCCAGCTCGACCTGGACCAGGTAGTCATCCAGCAGGGTTTCACCGTTAAAGCGGGGAACTTTGGCCCGCTGCCGGATGGTTGGGACGGTCCCCTCTTGGTCGATCGCCGCCCCTGGTCGCAGTGGAATCACCGGCCCGTCCTGCCCTGAAAAAGGCGGGGAGCGGGGCTGATCTGCTCTGCTTAGCCCATCCTGCCTTGAGAAAGGCAGAAGGCGGGGTATGCTGGTCCCGTCGGGTCCGCTTCCCCATTCATCCCGGCGAGCAACTCTGGGGGTCGATGTACCAGCTCTGTCGTCCATTCCCAGCTGAGCAATGAACCTCTCCAGCTGCTGAATCTCTGCTCTGATCCTGGCTTCCATCTGCTCCATGTCCCACTTCTGACACCAGTGTGACGTTGTGAGGGTTCACACAAGAAAGGAGAGATGATTGTGACGAAAACAGGCTTTATTTATACACGCTTCCTCAACACAGACAGGAGGGGAGGTCATTCACACAGACCCCCGTCTCACTGAGGGTGACACAAACGCATGATCAGTCACTGCTCTGACTCTTCTTTTAACACTGCTGTGTCATTATAACGCAGCCATAATGACACAGCAATAAATGGCATTGGTAAATGGCATTCACTTATATAACGCTTTTATTCTCATCTCTAGATGACCAAAGCGCTTTACAGATCCTGCTATCCACCCATTCACACACCCATTCACACACTGATGGTGGCATAGCTGCCCAACATGGCGCTGTCCAGATCCACCAGGAGCAATAACACTTTAGAACACACGAATGATAACACCCTTTGAATCCTCCGCTGCCAAAGCATGCCGGGAGAATCCCCACCCCCTTAACACAGCCCCGACATTACAATATTAATAGGGATAAAAAGAGAAAACAGTGAAGAAATAAAAGCCATTCAATGAGAGCTAAAAGCCTGTCTAAACAAATGAGTTTTTAACTCATGTGCCGGAGCTCTATGCACCTTGGACGAGGGCACTGGGTGGTACGGCGAGGCGCCCAAGGCGGCGGATGACACAGCCGAACAGGCTTCGTTTCTCCCCGAGGTGCGGCCACTGGGGGTCGGAGTGTCTGGAGCCATGACGGCAGTGCGTAAGGCAGTTGGGAGTAGCTTGTCAGGCATGGAGAGGCGGCACACTGACCGTCAGCATGGCGGGCCCAGAGGGAAGAAGCGCCGACTGACGGGTAGAGACATTTTTGCCAGGGAGGGGGGCTTTGACCTTGGAGGTAGACGGCGACTGGGTGCACTGATGCTGTGGGGCTGCCCAGGTCCTCTGTGGCAGATTAGAAGATGGTGGCTGCCCAGAGACATTGGGGTTACCTAAAATATTTTTTTCTGGTGTAAATATCTGTGTATACAGTATATCTGTGTGTTTTGTATGTATAGTTTGCTGGTCTGCCTGTGAGTGATATGGGATTATTTTGTATTTTCAAGGGACAAGGTCCATTTTAGTTGTTCTTTGAGTGAATGTGATAGGCCATGTTATTACTGTTCATTATTCCCTGCTTACTGCGTGATTGGGGTTTTAAATTTGGCAGGTGTGTGGTTTCGCATTTTTTCTAAAGGGGGGTAGAATGTTGCGTATGAATGTGTGTGTGTGAGATGCCGTGCCCACCCCCAGGGTAACGCCAGGCGGGCATGGCCCACTCTGTATAGAAACCCCAGTTCTGTGTAATAAAGATAGTTGTTAGCTGCATGAAGACTCGCCTCCTGCCTGGTCATTTACAGACATAACACAGTCCTTTTTAGTTTTCATTGCATGGTCTACGCATTGCTGTTGAAGCTACAGATTTAGCTGTGCTTATTTGTGAGAAGGCTCCAATTATAGTCTATAGCACAACCACAAACAGCCTCAAGTACCAGAACTTCGCCAAAACATTAAAAAAAAAAACCTTCAAGTGCTTAAATTAGCTGCCACTTGACTGCAAAACAGGTATATGGAGTATACATTAAAATGTATTTGAAAAAGTTTTTAAAACGCTATTTTAAATGTCCCGCTACTCCACTCTTGCTGACTGATTTAACACTACTTCAGCCGAAACCGGAAGTTGCCCCCATAATCGTTTCTACAGCAGCACCCTCAGGAATAAGGTGGATTAAATGTTTGTTTTTCGGATCATTTTGGCTTTATTTTTGTTATTTAATGAGATGATTACCCGTTTGGTACGGTAACAGCTGCTGTGCGTGAAAAGCAGCTGCGGCATTTATGTTCTGCCCCCCCCCCCCCCGTGCCACTAGGGCAAATATATGGAAATTAGAAGACATTTTAGAACCCTGTTGCCATGGCGCTTGCCTCACAGTTGCCATGGCAGCGGGATCTGCTCCGCAACTGACGTCAAAGACAAAATGGCGATGCTGCACGAGCTTTTATTTATTTTTTTTAAATCATCTGGCTGCATGAGCTTTATCACCTCGTACTCGTACCTCCTTTTTATTGATTGTGTTCTTTGCTTAATAAATAAAACAAGCTTCAAAGTTCTACATCGAACCGAAGTGGCGGAGACGTCGTCCTTTTGTTTCTTTTACGTTTGCTCAGTCAATTACAACCCGCGGAGTTCAGTGTTATAACTAATTGAAACCAGCAGATGGCAGTATTGCAACTTCATTTAAAACAACCTCTCCCCTCCGGTAGAGGGCGACGAAGCGTCTCACCGCTGCCCGCCAAAACGGGGTCTTGACAGCGGAAGTGGATCTGCCGTCGTTTCCCTCTGCCTGCTTCAACGTTGCTGTAGTCTGCGGTAAGTTTCCTTCTAGAACAATTCATCGCCTCTTCTGTCCTTCGATTGTATCAGAGCGATAATATTTGTTACTGTTAGCTAATAATATAAGGATGTGCTTTTTTGTTTGTTTTTAAAGCTGATTTTGCGACAGTTTGAAGCGTTTTGCATCAAAAGCGCTGAGTCACGAGGCTGGACCGTTTTTTTCTGAAGGGTAAGGTTGAATTAAACAGAAAGCTACACTTTTCATTTTGATAGGTATCCTGGAGTCTTGAGTGGCTTTTTGTCTGAAAATGTTAAATGAGTCTAGCTGAAATAAAATAGACCAGCTTAACTCAGAATGACAGTTTCGTTTCTAAATACTTTACTGTTCTCATTTTTTCCGCTTAAATTAACGCCTTTATCCTTTAAAGTTTTACTTGATTATCTTCACACAAATACGATTTCTTAATATTAAACTTGTGCCTTTTTTCTGTCATGGGAGTCTTTAGTAGGTCATAAAACTGTCACTGAAAGGTCCCATTTACTTGAGCATGGTGCATTTGGTGTAATGGGTCACATGACTACAGTAAAAATACTAAAATCTCTCTTTACTTAGAAATATGTTTTAAGTAATGTAGGGATTCGATTAAAAATAAACTAAGCTAATTAACTGCATACACTTTCTACAGTTCATCACAATTGATTTTGACTAGCTGTTTAATTGTGATTAATTGGTAAAATAACAACAAAAGTATTTTTAAGCAACTTTTTTTTTAAAAAAATGCAAAGGTGTAGTTTTTACACAACAATCCAAATTTTAATGCAAATTATATTTGTCTGATTTTCCTAAATAGTTGATGCAAATTACTATAATGTTCAAGTCAACCATTAGAGCCTAATTCAAATTTTATTGAACAAATATCCCAATGATAACTTGTTGGCAAAAATAAAAAAACCTCAATAATTTGAAACAGTGCATTTTATACACAACAGAGTTTAAAAAACATTTTATTGGTTGTAAAGAACTGAAAATGGTCATTTCTTGAATTTGCAGCATTAGCAGGTCATATTTATTGAAATCAGAAGCTATTTCAGTCAACATCTTAACAGGTCAAGTTACATGTTAACAAAAGACCCCTTATTTGATATAACCTTCACAGTTCTTGTGTCCATTGAACTTGTGAGTTTTTGGAGAGTTTCTGCTTGAATTTCTTTGCAAGATGTCAAAATAGCCTCCCACAGCTGCAGTTTTGATGTGAACTGCCTCCTACTTTCAGATCTTTTGCTTGAGGATGCTCCAAAGGTTCTCAATAGGGTTGAGCTCAGGGGAGGATGGGAGCCACACCATGAGTTTCTCTCCTTTTATGCCCATAGCAGCCAATGACACGGGTATTCTTTGCAGCATGAGATGGTGCATTGTCATGCATGAAGATAATTTTGGTACGGAAGGCACGATTCTTCTTTTTGTACCATGGAAGAAAGTGATCAGTCAGAAACTCTATATGCTTTGCAAAGGTCATTTTCACATCTTCAGGGACTCTAAAGGGGCCTGCCAGCTCTCTTCCCATGATTCCAGCCCAAAACATGACTCCGCCACCTCCTTGCTGATGTCTTAGCCTTGTTGGGACATGGTGGCCATCCACCAATCATCCACTACTCCATCCATCTGGACCATCCAGGGTTGCATGGCAATCATCAGTAAACAAGACTGAAAATTAGTCTTCATGTATTTCTGGTCTCACTGCAACTGTTTCTGCTTGCGAGCATTGGTTAGGGGTGGCCAAATAGTAGGTGTATGCACAACACCAAGCCTTTGGAGGATCCTGCACCTTGAGGTTTGTGGGACTCCAGAGGCACCAGCAACTTCAAATACCTGTTTCCTGTTTTGTAATGGCATTTTAGCAGCTGTTATCTTAATCTGATGAATTTGTCTGGCAGAAACCTTCCTCATTATTCCTTTATCTGCACGAACCCATCTGTGCTCTGAATCAGCCACAAATTTTTTCACAGTACAATGATCACACTTAACCCTTTGAGCGTGTAGAATTTTTGTCAGGAAAACGCAGAGTTTGACCTCAAATTTTCAAATGACAATAGCTTCAGAACGGTAATAGTTAGAGGTAAAGTCCCAATTACAAAAATGTTGCAGATAAACCCAAGTGTCTGCCAAGTGAACTTGCATCCATGCATAGTGCATAATTAGACCTAATTTGCATATTGCAACAATCCAGATTTTACAACACTACAGCTTCAGAACGGTAATAGTTAGATGCAAAGTCCCAATTACAAAAATGTTGCAGAGGAACCCAATTGTCTGCCAAGTGAACTTGCATCCATGCATTGTGCATAAGATAAGATAAGCCTTTATTAGTCCCACAATGGGGAAATTCCAGTATTGCAACAGCACAGGGATAGCAACACTCAGAGCAACAATCAGAAGGCAAGAGAAAAAAAGAAACAAGAGCAGCAAGTATATATATATATATATATATATATATATATATATATATACAGTATATGGGTGTGGGTTTTTTTTTGGGGGGGGGGGGGGGGTCCAGTGCACTATATCAGGGGTATCCGACTTTCATGCGCTCTCTCTTTTTCTGTAATTTGCAGATGTCGGTTTCGTTTTTATAATATGCAAGGGAACATAAGAGTTTCAGACTTGCATTGCAATTTAAAAAAAAAAAACCTTGATTTTGCCGTTAGAATCGAAACTATTGGTCGTGTCCCCTCATTTTTCCCAGTTTTTGTGTGACATGAAAATCGCATCAATTTCAAAGTACTGTAACGTGATCTCTGAGTAACTCTTTCTACTCAAAAGGCAAGAGATAACAGAGTTGTAATGCAAATTCAAAATAAAACATTCCCCAATGTGATCGGATCTATGGTTTTTGTACGGCGACCCCTGCAAATTTACTCGTACGACGTAAATTTCCGTGTCCCCAAATTTACGCAGCAACATGCAAGTTATTTGGTAAAGTAACCAGAAAACAGGAAGTGCTGATGCTTTTCACTTTGCACCTTTCAAATCCCAAACCATACACGTAAAAAGGAGATCAGTCTTTGTGAAGCTCAGATGTAGAATATTTCAGTAAAATCTCAAACATTTATGACACATCGAATATGGTGTCTTTTAAAAAATTTACGTCTTCGGTCTTGGTCGGCCGCGTGCAGCCCCGTCTGGCGAGGTGAGCGCCCTGGGAAAGCACTTTTATTTTCTCTACCCCGGATGTGCTCAACCCATGTGGAGAGGATTAACCGTGGTCACTTTATATTGAAGTTATCGAAGGTCCAAACTTCCGTGTCCCGCATTTACGCCTTTTGTGATTTTACGTCTTATCCAACAAACAGGGAGAATTTGAAGGTATGTATACACGTTATCACATCTTAATATGTCATGAAAATGTAGCTGTTGATGAGTTTTGATGCGTGAAAAATACTGGAAGTGTTGAAGTTGTTTCGTGTAAAACGTGTGCCATTGCAAAGTGCATTGGCACACGGGGAAACAAAAGCCCGAGTGTCCCGTTTACGTCTCCATTTACAAGTAGTTGAAGTGAGTGCTCATCCTCAAGAGTTCCTGAACGTGAATGCCGTTACGAAAATAGTTAAGTTTCATAAACCTGACACAATTGGTTAGTGATTAGTCAATTTCATGTGCAGATTTGATCAATTTTAAATTTTGCCACCAATGTCACACATTGATATAAACACCCAGTGCGGAGCATGGAATGATGCTAGATGGAATAAATATGTAAATATATTCAATTCAATTCAACTTTATTTATATAGCGCCATTTCACAACAACAGTCATCTCAAAATATATAAACACACACAGTGCGGAGCATTGTTGCTAGATGGGATGAAATGGCACAACCGTCTACTTGGTTATCCTACATGGATAACTAACATAATTATGTTAATTATAATTAACATAATTGGACCTAATTTACATATTGCAACAATCCAAATTTTATTATAACACTATAGCGTCAGAATTACAGTTAGATGCAAAGTCCCAATTATAAAAGTGTTGCAGAGGTACCCAAGTGTCTGCCAGGTGAACTTGCATCCATGCATTGTGCATAATTGGACCTAATTTGCATATTGCAACAATCCAAATTTTTATTATAAAACTATAGCTTCAGAATTACAGTTAGATGCAAAGTCCCAATTATAAAAGTGTTGCAGAGGTACCCAAGTGTCTGCCAGGTGAACTTGCATCCATGCATTGTGCATAATTGGACCTAATTTGCATATTGCAACAATCCAAATTTTTATTATAAAACTATAGCTTCAGAATTACAGTTAGATGCAAAGTCCCAATTATAAAAGTGTTGCAGAGGTACCCAAGTGTCTGCCAGGTGAACTTGCATCCATGCATTGTGCATAATTGGACCTAATTACCGCTCTGGAAAAGTGGTAGAAGATGGATGGATGGACAATTTTTGTTTCACACACTGTCACCATATGGTCCTTTTGTCCCATCATTGACAAAATTACTAAAACTCATTCAAAACTAAAACAGTTTTGGTGTCACACTGTCACCACATGGCCTTTTGTCCCTTCATTTGCAGGGATGGCAATTTTCCGCCGATCCACGGATTTCCGCCGATTTATTTTCAAATTGATCATTTCTGTGAATCGTCTAAATCCGTTGAGAAAATTTTAGGGGGGGTAAGGTACCTTATTGTCACCGATGTTACCGATTTTAGTGAAAATCAACACGAAGCGCTCGGCACTTTCCCGGGTCAAGTCTCCCGTGATAACCTGGATGTTTTGTACTCAAGCTACTGCTGTATTGTAAACGGCCCTGTGATTAGAAAGTTGCAAACAATTGGACCAATCAAATGGCTCGTTGTATGCTTTGTCAAAAATTCATGGCGGCGTGTTCGTGTTGGAATTCTGAGCTTTCGGTATCATTTTCAGCAGAATTATGAGATTTTTATCGAAGGATCAGGAGTCATCAGTGCTAGAAATAGACAAAAGTGTCAAAAATAAGTTCCGATGGAATTGGCTTGAGAGAAAAGTGACGGTAAAGGTGAAAATTGGCTCAGAGTTTGACGAGGTAACAGAAACACTCGGACAATTTCTGAAGAAACCAGATGTGGCCGGAAAAGCTTTTTGTGTGTATTGTAAAGACTTGATTAACTATGGATTGCGTGGATGTGTGACGCTGTCAGACCACGCATCAAAAATGAAGAAACATGCTGACTACCTTGCCATTCGGCGGAGCAACTATTCTTTGGGATCGGCATTTCCGAAACAATCTTAGTGTAAATAGTGTAATAAACTCTTATAGAACTGTTAAATATGTTGGACTAAAGACAGTGAGACAACATTGTAGAAAAAATAAGTTAACTTTTCATTAAATTTAATGATTTATCTAAGTCTAGTATTTCATTTTTTTTTATCATTTTTTTCAGTCTAAAGTACTTCTGTTTTACTGAAAACCTCTCAGCTTCAGGGGGGCGGCCCCCCCCATAAGTTAATCGACCAAATTAGATTTCAGCTGAAATCAGAATTTCCTGTTGCCATCCCTGCATTTGCCGCTTCATCTTCCACCGCTCCGGAAAAGCGGTAGAAGATGGATGGATGGACAATTTTTGTTTCACACTTTGTCAACACATGGCACTTTTGTCCTTTCATTTGTTCCTTCATCTTCTACCACTCCGGAAAAGCGGTAGATGATGGGTGGATGGACAATTTTTGTGTCACACACTGCCACCACATAGCCTTTTGTCCCATCATTGACAAAATTACTAAAAATCATTAAAAAAAACCCCACAAATCTCATGGCACATTTGTTTCACACTAAACTAAAATGAAGCAAATGAAACAGTTTATGTAACAAATATGTACCTGTTTCGTCGGTCACAAGCATCCAGAATTCCGGAGTCCCGAAAAGCGACACAAAATCAGTGGCGGACGTAGATGACAGCTCCTTCTCTCCACGATTTCCAACTGGCTGTTCAAATGCTTTCAGCCACGGCTGATAAACTTTTTCATTTCTAAGAAGCTCCCAGCTGTTAATGTCCAGACCTTCCGCTGCATTGCCACTACTGATTGTCCTGCCACCGCGCATACGTGGCACATGTTGATGCACACCGGCAGTGCGCTCTTGCCCAGCCAAACGTTGCCCATGGGCTGCTCTGGACCTTTTCGCTCCATGACCACGGTTTGGCAAAGCAGATCAATTTGCAGACGAGGCTCCTGTGCCATTTTGGGCACAGCTGGACACAGAAAATGCAGCTGCAGCGTCGTGTGCAGGATGTCCGTCTCCACTTTTGCAAGAACTGCTTGCACCATTGTCCAAAGGCACATAATCAGAGCTGGACTCTAACTCAGATGACGAACTAGGGCTAAGCTCTTCCTCTGAACCAGGAGCGGTGAATACCAGTCCTAATACCTCTTCAGCTGAGAGCATTTTTTTCGCCATCCTGTTTCCTCGTGTCAAGCACCAGCATGAAAGGGGGCGGGATTCAAACGCTGATTTGACCTACTTATTGCATTGGACCATTTCCAGTTCTCACGGTAAATGAAAAGCCACACCTCTCGTCCACCAAGTGGTGTTAAAAGGTTTGTACATTTCACACTCTATTCAGCTGCACAGGCTTTGTTTAGACTGATCAGCTGACAGGCGCAGAAGTGCGCCATACACACTCAAAGGGTTAAGTTTTTGTGAAATATCTAATGTTTTCATACCTTGTCCAAGGCATTGCACTATTTGATGTTTTTTGGCAGCAAAGAGATCCTTTTTCTTTCCCATATTGCTTGAAACCTGTGGCATGCTTAATAATGTGGAACATCCTTCTTTTTTTCCATTCTTTAAAGGGAAACGTGAGAGCAATACACATACAAATATTCAATGTACACTCCAGTTTCTCTTAGTCCTTTTTTATATTTTAACTGCACAACATTTGTATAAAGAACATATAAGGATGCATGTTATTAAAAACACACATTAAAAAAAGTGGAGTTACAGGTAGAGACATATTGGTAGTAGCAAAAATCAAGACAGATAAAATGAGGGATAAACATATTTAGGATATTTACATATAATTTAAATGTGAACAGAAAAGAACAGTGGGGCAAACTGTATCAGGAAGAAGACTTAAATCCATGCAGACTGGTTATATTCTTTGTGCATAATAACCCCATTTAGACCAGTTTGTTGAATTTGCTCATGTGGAGACAAAGTGAAAAAGTGATCTTCTCTATTGTGTATATTTCATTCACTACATCTTTCCATTTTTCTATTGTGGGTGGGTCAGGAAGCAGCCAGTGGCAGGTGATTGTTTTTTACAGGCTATTACTAGAATGCCAAATAAATATTTATTCAAGTGTCCATGAAAGGGCTGATGACACGATTTTGACATTTTTTAGCATGTTGTGTAAACCCAAAAGTCATTGTTGATGATCAATATAATATTTACAACCGCGCCTGCATAAACTAGTTATCATCAAAAAACCGCAGCCGCTGACTGGACTGTGGTGCCGCCCACCGAATTAAGGGCGGCACCCCAATGACGTAATCGACAGAACGGACTCCGGTGTTGTTGACTGGAATGACAGCAGCTTTGTAGCTCACAGTTTCTCTGGTTTCTTGTTTTAATTTTACGGCTATGCCTTTGTGTTGTGTTGCAGGCTTAGGTAAACAGCAGGCCGTGAAAAGACCACATAACATGCTTAAAGTCCTCGTATGGTGACATTTTTGTATTGAACTAATAAACTGATTGTATGAAAATATTCCATTCTGGCCATTCCCGTGATTTAATATGTGTCACCAGCCTCCATAAATGACTTTATTTGGTAATAGCCCATCTTTCACTTAGTGATGCTGCAGTACCGCCATCTGTCGATAGGGGCGGGCAGCAGTGACGTCAGCACAGGAAGAAGTGAGGGTGATATTGCCTGCCTGTGCTGTGAGCCTCATCAGAGAAACATTCCCATCGGATCACTACAAGGCATTTTGCCTACCAAGATTAGATTTGTGAAAAATGATATTTAAATAAAGTTTTGTAAAATCATATATTGAGTTTATTAATGTTCATGTCAATTTTATAATTCTAATATTTCAGCATTCATCAAAGTCGCATGTCATATACATTTGAATCATTTTTCTACCATTTTATGGTATAAAATTCGGGTTCCATTTTTAAAAGCACATTTCTCTTAAAATCTTAGGCTTATATTTGTTTGTCTTAGCAAAATATGTTGCTTCCCTAACAATTGAAAGCTGAACTTTCATTGCTAATTGGAAATTTCTTCTACTTTTACATGTTTGATTTTGAAAATCTAGATACATGTTGCTCAACAGCATCAGCTTTGATGGGACGCTGAAATTTGGCACTCAATGTGGCGGGAACTCTGGCTTGTACAGAGTGCCACTGCTCCCATAAGTGGGTTGGATCAACCAAGGTTTTGTTGAACAGAGTATTCATCAGATCATCCACATATTCTGAAAAAAAAATATATTCAATAAAAATTAGACAGCCATTTGACTACAGTATGAAATACAAATTTGACCCAAATTAACATAATTTGATAAAAGCTATGAAATGTGAAAGTTGAATGAAGACCAACCCTCCACCCACTGTAAATATCATATACAAGCCTAGAAAATGATACTAATATTTCTTATACTCCCCGAAAGTTGGATTAACTTTCTTTGCTTGCAGTGTATATCCGCCTTTTTTGAATTTTGGGTACCTGATGATGAAGACCGGCTCACCATCACGATTCTGTGCCTGCTTGCGGCCTGCATTTTCATTAAAGTGCATTGCAGCTAAACAAAGTCTGTAATTAGAATATTATCACAATGATTTATTTTTGGACATATAAGTGATCTATCAGCAGAAACTCTATGTAATTGGCACTGTTATTATAATTGCATTTCATATTTTTGGTCACATATTGCATCTCCTCACCTTGTCAACATTCCAAGGAATGAGAAGTGTACACTCTTTGGTGCAAAATGAATAATCAGACTGTGGAAAGCCTCCACATTTGAAGTTTGCTGCCCTGGACTCAGCTTTCGCACATCCCTGAGGACCCGTGTTTTGTTGATCATATCAACAACTTTTTCACAGCCCTTTGTCCCTGAAATAAATAAATTGAGGCGCAGGTGTGAGCGCAGCTGAAGCCGCTGATGAGCGGCGAGTCGTGACACAAATTGCATCTTATTCTCGAAATCGCTGTCAACGAAATGTCTACTGCACATGTTGGGTGAGTTACCGACATCATTCCAATTTTTTCGCGTTTTCTGAACGAATTTCACCCATGCCGTTCTGATTTTCCCAAGGACGGGAAATTCAAAAACACTCACCGCATGCTCCGCTGGTATAACGTCGCACCCGTAGACAACACAACGCCAAACCATAATTAATTCAATTCCTGAAATCCTAATCTTAATAAATAATCTATTTGTAATCCACAAGTACTCCGAGAAATATCCGTAATCGCCGATTTTAAAACGTAAACAACAAGCAATGTCCGCCAAGCGTGTGCGTGTCTCTCCCTGTGATGATGTCACACAGTCAGTGGCCATCTTAGCCGCTGATCGCTTGGCTGAGTCAGACAGCTCTCAAGGACAGCGTACTTCAAGAGCGCATTGTCACCTTATGCGACATTTGTTGACACCAAAACATGTGCGGTTCAAATTAGCTCGTCTCACACAAAAATTTAAGATATGATTTAGCGATATTGAATTTTCGTCTGGACAAGGCCTTTAAGGTCCAGCTGTCTTAAGCCTCCTCGTGCGCTTTTCTGCAGGAGGAGCGCACGAGGAGGGGAAGGATTAATTGATTGACGCACAACTTTGACCTACTTTCTGTGATCGCATGCTGACATCTCACCGGTCTGGCCACGTCCCCTCTATCATTACCACCAGCTGATTCAAACTCCCGCTGATCATCTTTCCCGGTCCTCGCCCAGGTCCTTCTCATCACACCATCACCAGCAGTGCGTGTACTTAGCGGCCGTTTGCCAGTCACGCACTGCTGATCCATAGTATTGTCATCTGTGCTGTTAGTCTGCCAGTATTTTCAGCACTCTCACGATGTGTTAGTCACTCCATGTTCGCCGTGGTTCTTGTGCATCCTTGAAGCGATGTCAGCTCTAGGGCGCACCTGTGGCTCTTGTCTCCTGTCATTTGTTCGCTGGGTGATGCCGGCCCCCGAACGCCATCAGTAAGTGTGTTTGTGTTTTTTGTACGTCTTCACCTTTTAGGGAATTGTCTGTCTTTCTGTATTAAATGTGCTGTGGTGAACCCTGCACGTAAATCCTCGTTATTTCATCCTCCTTCTCCGTGCCCTGCGTAAGAGTGCATGAGGATGGGAAGGAAGAATGGATTTATGCGCATGATTCACCACAGCACATGTATTGAACATAAAGATTGATCCCAAAAGGTGAAGACTTACAAAACTACACAGAAACACAAACAGTAGGCGTTCGGGGCCAACATCGCCCAGCGAACGTATGGGGAGGAAACGTGTTAACCACGGTTGCGCCCCAGAGCTGACATCGCTACAAGGGCACAACAGAACCGTGGCTGTGTGGAGTGGCTAACACATGGTGATAGTGTTGGCAATATTGGCTGGCTGACAACACGGCAGATGATGCACACAAAACATGAACAGCTAACTGTCACCGAGTCTGACTAGCTAGGCACGATACCCGCTTGGCACGACTCAAACCTATACGGTCTGATGCCCCCAGATTCTTCATTGTCATCCCATTCTTTGGAACTATTATCGTCTGAAGATTGGACAACACAAACCAATTCTGGACTACATGTGCTGGAACCATCGTCGATGTTTTCTACCGCTTCCATCGTGTGTGTACAATGGGCAGCCAAGCGCTGTGTTCTGTCGATTACGTTACAACATGGCTGGGGGGTTTTCCAGCCACTGACGCAATTGGTGACATGGCACTCATGAAAACGTCGGATATTTGCATGAAAAAAAGCCTGTTTGACTTAGAACTGCACAGACCCACCTATTTCATCATATTGTATTATGTGTTGAAAAATTAGATGAAGTCAAAAACATGTCATCAGCCCTTGAACTGAGTCTGTTTTGGCTAGGAGAAGTGTTTGGAATTGGAAAGTGATTTTTATATTAAAAATATCTTCTGTTGTTTTATGTATCGCTAACCAGAACTGTTTTACTACCTGGCTGTCCCAAAGAATATGCCAATGGTTTGCATCCTGGCTCCCACACAATCTCCATTTTAAGGCCTCCTCTGATATGTCTGTTTTTTGTTTTGGAGCAATAAAAAAATCTGGTTAGACACTTAGAGCTAGTGCACTTCCATTGGGAATCACAATGGCCGTACCAGTCTTCTATAAGAATCTCAGTATTGCCTTCATTTTCCCCTTTACTTCTAACATAATCTGTTGAGTGGGATTTTTTTTTTTTTCTGTGAAACCTCTATAATCTAGATATAACACCTCCCTGTAGCTCTAGCTGATGGGCTCCAAGAAACTCTTTCAGTACAGGCTCTTCTGTATCTGGTGGATCATTTTTAAGAATTTGGTTAAAGTAGCATCGTAGTTGTAAATGCATATAGAAGTCTTGTTTCTCTAGGGCGTGTTTTCTTGCTAGGGTTTGATAAGTCTTTTAACTGTCCCTTCTTTGTTATTGAGTAGAATGTTATTTCTTTATCCACCCAGTTTTTAAAACTTAGATTAATTTGGTTGGGCCTAAAATCAGGATCATCGGCACACCATCTAATTATTTTAACTTTATCTTGTAATGTCTACTCTTCTCTAACAGAATTCCAGACTTTGAGTTGAAATTTGATCCAGGGGTTTTCTGTGTTGTTTATAATTTTTCCCAGGTCCTTGTTTCCTAGTACTGCCTGTATTGGGAGGGTCTTTGTTTAATGATGACTCAATATTCTTCCATCCAGCATTGTAATCTTGGTTGCAAAGGCATATCAGTGGTCTATTTGAGCTGAATAAAAGTAGTCTTTCAGATGTGGTACTGCCATACCTCCTTCCTCCTTAGGGAGCTGTAGGATTTTAAACTTTATTCTTGGTTTCTTCCCTTGCCAGATGACTCTAGAAATCATTTTGGCCCACTCTGAGAATTTTGATGAAATTTCAATTGGGAGAGTTTGAAACCAAAATAGGAGCTTTGGGAGAATGTTCATTTTTTTCAGCTTCCATTCTCTGGATGAGACTTTAAAAAGGAGTGGAACTCCATCTCTATATCTGATTTTATTTTGGTCAGTAGAGGGTCATAATTTATCTTTGCCAGTGTGGAAATTTCCTTGGGTATCAGTATTCCTAAATATTTCAGTGCCTGAGATGGCTCGGACATGTTGAGAGGATGGACCACCAGCGTCTCCCTCGGCAGTTACTCTACTCACAGTTATGCGAGGGCAAACGCAATCAGGGTAGACCAAGGCTCAGATTTAAAGACACTGTAAAAAGAAACTTGAAGAAGTTGGACATAGACAAGAGTTCCTGGCAGCAGAAGGCCAAGGACAGAGCTGCGTGGAGGAATCTGATCAGATCCAAATGAAACAGTCATTGTCGCCTACGACAGACTATGACTGATGATGATGAGTCTGATCCCATTTAAAATTGTATTTATCCTGTAGTAGTTTTAGTGGAGTATACAGTGGGGCAAAAAAGTATTTAGTCAGCCACCAATTGTGCAAGTTCTCCCACTTAAAAGATGAGAGAGGTCTCCAATTTTCATCATAGGTATACCTCAACTATGAGAGACAAAATGAGGAAAAAAAAATCCAGAAAATCACATTGAAGGATTTTTAATGAATTAATTGGTAAATTCCTCGGTAAAATAAGTATTTGGTCAATAGCAAAAGTTCATCTCAATACTTTATCTACCCTTTGTTTGCAATGACAGAGGTCAAACATTTTCTGTAAGTCTTCACAAGGTTTTCACACACTGTTGCTGGTATTATGGCCCATTCCTCCATGCAGATCTCCTCTAGAGCAGTGATGTTTTGGGGCTGTCGCTGGGCAACACGGACTTTCAACTCCCTCTAAAGATTTTCTATGGGGTTGAGATCTGGAGACTGGCTAGGCCACTCCAGGACCTTGAAATGCTTCTTACGAAGCCACTCCTTCGTTGCCCGTGCGGTGTGTTTGGGATCATTGTCATGCTGAAAGACCCAGCCACGTTTCATCTTCAATGCCCTTGCTGATGGAAGGAGGTTTTCACTCAAAATCTCATGATACATGGCCCCATTCATTCTTTCCTTTACATGGATCAGCCGTCCTGGTCCCTTTGCAGAAAAACAGTCCCAAAGCATGATGTTTCCACCCCCATGCTTCACAGTAGGTATGGTGTTCTTTCTCCTCCAAACACGACAAGTTGAGTTTTTACAATAAAGTTCTATTTTGGTTTCATCTGACCATATGACATTCTCCCAATCCTCTTCTGGATCATCCAAATGCTCTCTAGCAAACTTCAGACGGGCCTGAACATGTACTGGCTTAAGCAGGGGGACACGTGTGGCACTGCAGGATTTGAGTCCCTGGCGGCGTAGTGTGTTACTGATGGTAGCCTTTGTTACTTTGGTCCCAGCTCTCTGCAGGTCATTCACTAGGTCTCCCCCTTGTGGTTCTGGGATTTTTGCTCACTGTTCTCGTGATCATTTTGACCCCACGGGGTGAGATCTTGTGTGGAGCCCCAGGTAGATAGATCAAGGGAGATTATCAGTGGTCTTGTATGTCTTCCATTTTCTAATAATTGCTCCCACAGCTGATTTCTTTACACCAAGCTGCTTACCTATTGCAGATTCAGTCTTCCCAGCCTGGTGCAGGTCTACAATTTTGTTTCTGGTGTCATTTGACAGCTCTTTGGTCTTGGCCATAGTGGAGTTTGGAGTCTGTTTGAGGTTGTGGACAGGTGTCTTTTATACTGATAACGAGTTCAAACAGGTGCCATTAATACAGGTAATGAGTGGAGGACAGAGGAGCCTCTTAAAGAAGTAGTTACAGGTCTGTGAGAGCCAGAAATCTTGCTTGTTTGTAGGTGACCAAATACTTATTTTACTGAGGAATTTACCAATTAATTCATTAAAAATCCTTCAATGTGATTTTCTGGATTTTTTTTCTCATTTTGTCTCTCATAGTTGAGGTATACCTATGATGAAAATTGGAGACCTCTCTCATCTTTTAAGTGGGAGAACTTGCACAGTTGGTGGCTGACTAAATACTTTTTTGCCCCACTGTAATTCAGTGTCAAAATCTTGAGTTTTCTGAACATTTAATTTATAACCAGCATATTTACCAAACCTGTCTAGTAGTTTAAACAATTCAGAGAGAGAGTTGGAGGGGTCACTTAGATATATTAAAAAGTCTTCGGCATATAAAGCTTTTTTATGCTGTTCCCCATTTACAGGGCTACCATGAATACTGGTAGTCTCTTATCCACTGGGCGAGAGGTTCAATACACAGTGCAAAGAGCAATGGGGACATTCCACATCCTTGTCTTGTTCCCCTTTCCAGTTTAGTAGGATCTGATAAGAATCCATTAATTTTTATCCAGGCTGATGGGTTATTGTATAATGTTTTGATCCCTTCTATAAATTTCTTGTGGAATCCAAATCACTCAAGAACTTTATATAGGAGCCTGCAGCTTACTGAATAAAAGGCTTTCTCTGCATCCAGACTGACCAGTAAAGCCTCAGTTTTGTTTTTGAATGTGACTTAGTATATGTAATGAAAAACGAATATTATCATGTGTTTGTCTTTGAGAAATAAATCCTGTCTGGTCAGTGTGGATAAGCTGGAGAAGGACCTCTTCAGCTCTCTTCGCAAGGATTGAGGTATACAATTTATAATCTGTATTTAGAACTGAAATTGGTCTGTGTGCACCACAGTCCAGCTTGTCCTTTCCCTCGTTAGGATTAACAGATATTGTTGCCTCTCTCCATCATGATGGGATATTGTGTTCTTTCAAAGCTGCATTAAACATTCGGAGAAGGCTTGGTATTAGTTCTGAAGGAAAAGTCTTGTACCATTTGGAGGGAAAGCCATCTGGGCTGGGCGACTCATTTGCCTTTAATCTAGAGATCGCACTATTCAGTTCTCTCGGTTATTTCTGCCGTTAAGTTTATGTTTTGGCTTTCAGACAGGGTATGTAAAATGAGGGATTCTAAAAATTGTTAAATTTGTTGTTCCTCCTCTGATTGTGGTTGTGTTTAGCGCTTTGAGTGGTCTTTGTGACTAGAAAAGCGCTATATAAGTGCAGGTTAGTTAGTTAGTTTGTAGTAATTTTGAAAAGCTTGTTGTATTTCGTTTTGTTTATATAGAAGGGATTTACATTCTGGGTCTCCTAATTCTATAGCTAGAGGTATCTGCCTGATGTTTTTGCAGTTTTCTTGCCAGAAGTTCAGCAAATTTTGAGCCGGATTCATAATTTTGTGTAAATCATCTTTTTTTTTCTATTTCTTGCACATATAAGACGTTTTATTCCTAGTTTCTTTAAGTTTTGAGAAAAGGTCCCGTCGGGCTTGGATTTGACTCCTTTATGTTTTGTTTTCAGCTCCCCCAATTCTCTATTAAGTTCAGCTAGTTTGCATTGCTTTTCTTTCTTTGTGTGTGTACAGTAGGATATAATTTTCCCTCTGAGCACAGCTTTCAGCATGTCCCATACAATTTCTGGGCCAACTTCTCCGTTTTCATTTTGTACTAAAAACATTTTAATTTCTTCTATCTGTTCTTTAAATTGAAGATTGTTTAAAATACTAGTATTTAATCTCCAAAGTGTGTAAGCACTGGAGGCGTTTATCATGGTTTTAACCCGCTGTTAATGGGAGCAATAATGGAAGAGTCACTTCGCTAAGAGACGTGGTTAGAATTCATATGCAGCCAGCTTAATATGAAGGGAAAGGCGACGGGGCTGATGAATTGCTGAGGATATAGTTCACCAGCCATTACAATATTAAGTCATGTTCCCTATTATGTACCTGACAAGTTAAGATGACCGAAATTCACGAAGTCAGTGACTTTAATCCGTCAGCAGCTTTCTGACAAACTGAACGTGCCAACGGTTGGATTTCAAAATAAAGGTGGTTTTTCTTTGCGGTGAGGAGATTTCTAAAAAAAAAAAAAAAAACAAAAAACTATAGATATAAAGAAATATAACAGAAATAATGGTATCCTTGGTCATTTAATTTAAATCATTAAATACAATTTTATTAATATTTTTTCTTTATAATCAGAGTTAAATTATTGTTCTGTTCTGACTGCAAAGTTATGATCCACTCTGTTCAGCTTCCCAAAAAACGCCTAAAAATAACATGCCCAAAGTAAATCAAAAACTGTTCTTCAACCCTTTGCAGCATCTTCATGGGGTTGGTCTCATTTAAAAGAAAACACTCTGAATTTTTTGGCAAAACAGTCATAATCTCTCTAAGTGCTCCTGCCACTGAGTAACAATCATCTAAACATACTGAATTTGAAGAAAATAAAGTTTGCCTGGGTGTTTTTTTTTAGATACATATGCTTGCAAATAACATACAGCTGTCAGATACTGGCTGGAAAACACAACAGAAATGTAGAACCTAGTGTTTTCAAGCTCAGGTCAAAGTTTTGTAACAATACCACAAAAAATGAATATATTACACAGCTTTTTTTTCAGCTTGTAACAAGGCGTTCTTGAACTGTGCCAAACTGTGCCAAATGGCACAGTTTGGAAAACTGTTCCAGAGTTCACTATCTCAGCAGTTTGCGCAGTAAAACCAAGGGGTAACAACCCAGACATACACAGCACTGTTCCTGTTGGGGTTTTTTTTGTTTTTTTTTTTATACAGGCAAAAATAGCCTACAGTGTAAGAAAAATTAATACATTTCACTAAAGTATACTCAAAAACAACCCTCCCCCCTCCAATTTTTCCAGAGTTCACTATCTCACCAGTTTACACAGATACAGGTCAACTGGACCCCTGACCAAGTGCGCACCCCATGTGGACCACGGAATCCAATCTGTACATGTACAGGTACATTCTAAATCCAGTGGTTTATAAATGCTGTCCCAGATGAAAACCAGTCTGTGGGACTATAATGTTCTGAATGAGGCTTTAGAAAATTATGAATCACTTTGTGAATCATTGGATTGAAAATGTACTTGTACAGATTGAATACCGGGGTCCAGCTGGGGTTGCTCACATTAGTATGCTCACATGGTCAGGGCTCCATTTCACCAGATCATGTTTGCACAGTAAAACAAAGGCATAATAACCCAGCACAGTTCCTTTTTTTTACAGGAAAAAAATAGCCTACAGTGAAATAAAAATTATACTAAAAAATTATTAAATTTTTCTGCAATATACACAGTAACAAATACCCCCCCCACACACACACACACACACGGCGCACACAAAAACGTCGCCATGCAGGACCCTTGTAATTATCGATCAGTCAGAAGTTATTTTTATTACCATTTTTATCGATAAAGAATAATTTAGATTATAAAACTTAACTATCCACAACCGCACTGTTGCTGGTATTGTCCACTGGCGTCTGACGATCGTCAGCTATTCCGTTGATGGAAACCTCCGTTGTTTATTGATTCATCGTTGAGGTCACCCGACCCGGTCAAGCCATCTACGTTTTCATGCATGCTCTTTCGGTTTAATTTGTGAACCATTTTTCAAAACAAGTAAAATAATGGCTAATGTTACCCTGACCCTTCTCACAGTTATCACAAAGGACTGCACGTCACACAGCGGCGGAGTCATAAGAGATTTTATGCACGGGAACGCATGGTATTTTACCGGAAATATAAACACTGAACCAGTGCATGTAGGGTGTCATTGAAGTCAGAAATTGATTGGCTAAACGACACGTCCATCGTCAGATTACTCGGCTTCAATTGGCTCGTTGTACTTGCGGTCGTTGATGGGCAGATACTTCTTGCTAGGTTTACGATCATTGGTTATTCAAGGTTTAAAAACCCAAATCAAGGCTCTTGTTGGTCGAATCAGATGTCAGTCTCATTCTAAACCAGTCAGACACTCCTTTGGCTTTCTGTTTACGGCTGTGTCTGTACTGGAAGACCGAAAATACAGCTTTTTTTTTCAGTACGCACTAAGACGCAGAGACGTGACCGCCCGTGGAATCTCCCGAGTTTAACAGGTAGTACTTTAATAAACTCGTGTTTCTGTCGGACAGTCACGCTTAGCGAGACACTGTTTACTGACTGACTGGAAAACTCATGTGAGCGGGGCGCTTCTAAACTCCACGCGGATGACGGCCACGTGCGTTGTTCGTGTGCGCGCTTGCAGAAAGTCATTGCTTCATATATTTTTACCTCCGCCATGGAGGTAATGTTTTTACCGGGGTTTGTCTGTCTGTCTGTCTGTTAGTTACCAACATAACTCAAAAAGTTATGAACGGATTTTGACGAAATTTTCAGGAAAGGTGTGTAATGACACGGGGAACAGATGATTAGATTTTGGTGATGATCTGAGAGTGCATACCTCCACCAAGGGCTTTGTTTGTATTTGTGCAGCAGGCTTACGCAAAACCTACTGGATGGATTTGGATGAAATTTTCACCAGAGGTGGTTCTTGGGCTAGAGAGGAACCCATTATATTTTGGTGATGATCTGAGAATGCATACCTCAGCCAAGGCTCTTATCTTCTCACAGTGTGCTAGCAACAATACTCCAAAACTGATGGATGACTTTGATGCAATTTTCACCACAAGTGGCTATAGGCCTACACACAAACCCATTACATTTTGGAGGTCATCCATGAGAAACGGAAGGAGCCTTGGTGGAGGTATGCGCTCTGAGTGCTTTTCTAGTTATTAATAAAATCATATTGGCTTGGCGTGGCGGTACGATTTCTGACGAGGCGGGCTGCCACGGAGAAATGTTAACAGACGAAACCCTGCTGTCGGTAGCTGCAACAGTCTCGCTCTCTCTCTTTCTCTCTCTCTCGCTCTCGAAATGTGAGACACTTGGTGGAATGATGGTATTGGTGATCTTAAATTTTTGAATTGTACAATAAAGGGATTTTTTAAATCGCTCTCTCTCCGTCTGTCCGCCAGGGGGTGCGGATCGTTCCCCCGGACAGCACTGTTACTGTGGAGGAGGTCCTTATGGCTGTGGGTGAGCAGGTGGGCCATGCTGCGATCTACTATGCGTCCAGGATGAATAGAGCTGTAGTTGTCTTTCTGGCTGCTGAGGAGAATGTCTACGCTCTGATTGCGAGCGGTGTTGTAATCGGGGACACGTATGTACAGGTGTCCCCCTTATCTGTCCCATCAACGCGTATCACCGTCTCAGGTGTTCCACCTTTCATCACTGACGAGCAGTTGGCGACGGAGCTCCGCAGATTTGGGAAGTTTGCAGACCCGTTTAGACGTGTGAGTTTGGGATGCAGGGAAGCCCAGTTAAAACATGTGAGGTCACTCAGGCGACAGGTGTTCATGTTTCTAGACTCGCCCACACAAACTCTGGAAGAGTCCTTCCGGGTCAAACACGGGTACGGCTCCTATATGGTGTATGCGAGCTCGGGACAGATGAAGTGTTTTGAATGTGGGGACGTGGGCCATAAACGGTTCGCCTGCCCACACAGGCAGCCGCTGGGGGGCTCTGATGGAGCCGCGGCTGAAGCCAGCGGTGCGGCCTCCGCTCGCGCCGCTGCTGTGGACGGCGTTGCGGGGGCTTTCTCCGCGGCTGAGCCCGGCGGGGGCGCAAAGCCCAGCGGTGAGGCCTCCGCCCCCGCCACTGCTGCGGCCGACATTGCGGAGCCTGCCGCTGTGTCTGTGGACAGCCCGCCTGTGGCGCCCGCAGCGCAGCTTGCGGCTGAAAAGCGCTATATAAGTGCAGGTTAGTTAGTTAGTAGTTAGTGATGGCGCCCAAACAGTCACTGACGGTGCGTCAGAATCTCGCTGTGTGACATCAGCGGCTGTACTTCCGGAGGCTGCTTCGCTTCAGAGCAGCAGACGGAACAACGCCGGTCGGCTGCTGTAGGTGCCCAGGAAAATGTGGCCAATGATGGATCAGCTGGGCCAGTTGAAATGCCAGCTGAATCCAACAGTCAGCTGAGTTGTGCTGACGAGGAAATGGATTGTGATTCTGATGCTGTGTCTGCTAAAACTGAGTCTATTGGGGCAACTTGCAATACAAATGCGGGTTTGTATTCACTGGAGGAAATAAATGCTTTCCTGGATGAAACCTATAATAACAGGGCTGTTAAAGTCACTGATTACTTCAGTGACACTGATAAATTCATTCGGTCTGTTAATGTGCTGAAAAGGCAGGTTGGTGTTGACCTCCTGGATGAAAGAAAACGTTTCCGCCTCAAGAAGCACCTCACAGCCCTGCGTAAATCAGCTGGGGGACAAAAGGTCAAGCGCGCCAAGATGGAATAATTTCCATGGCAACAGCACAGTGTGTTCCTTAGATCTATCGCCCTATGCAAAACATAAAATTATGATCCTTAAACATCAATGGTGGGAGGGGCAATCGTAAGAGGGGATTAATTAGTGACCTGTTCCGACAGAAAAAAACTAAACATTTTGTTTATGCAGGAAACTCATACCACTTCGGCAGATGAAGTGGACTGGGGCTTGTGGTGGAAGGGCCCTTTTTCACTCAGTCACGGTACCAATCTTAGTGCAGGAGTGACCATTTTAAGATAAGATAAGATAAGCCTTTATTAGTCCCACAACGGGGAAATTCCAGGATTGCAACAGCACAGGGATAGCAACACTCAGAGCAACAATCAGAAGGCAAGAAAAAAACAAGCAAGCAAGAGCAGCTAATATACATATGTACGTATGTACATATGTATATTAGCTGTGTAGCTATGTACATTTTGTTTGGGGTATCAGCAAATGCAACAGTTTTATCGGTGGTGGAGATAGTGAGGGGCAGGCTGCTTCTTGTTAGGGCCGAAATAGGGAATTCCGTGTTTTGCCTGGTCAACGTTTACGTTCCAAACCACGGTTCTGAAAGGGTTGCTTTTTTCAATACACTGACAAATGAATTGCAGAGCTATCACCAAGACCAACTTATTGTTGCTGGTGATTTCAACTGCACCTTGGACTTCACTGTGGATTGCACTAATGCAGAACCCCATCTGCAGTCTTCTCGACTCTTAGAAAATTTAACTCGACAGTTCGACTTATTGGACACATGAGGGCCTTTTCCATTAGCCCCGCTTAGCCCAACACGGGACAGCTCAGCACGCTTTGTAAGTCTTTCCACTAGCCCCAACATGGTTTAACAGCCGCGATTTTCGTCCCCGCTCAAGGGCAGGGTACAAGCGTGCTGAGTCGTGCCGTGTTGTGACGTCAAAAGACTGGTCGCCGCTGATTGGTCAGGTCGTAACGTCACGAAAGCGACCGTCTTCTGATGAATCTACCCACGACCGCCATTTGCAATATTTCACGGACTAACTCGGTCTCGGAGTAAATACGATATTAATACAGACAGCGTTGTAGGTTTTGTGGAACTCTACACCGTGGTCCAACGAAGAGGTGCAGAGTTTTCTCTGCTTGGTGGCAGATCCACAGTGAGGAGTGACCCGGACCGATACAGATGGCAGCCCAGTATAGAACCGAACTACGGACAAGCTGAAGACGAACGTGAGAGAACCATCGATGGTGAGTGATTTGTAATAATGTGCATCTGTTCGCTTATTTATCCTGTTGGTGGTAAGCTCAGTTTTTTTGAGCCATACAGTGCCGTTTTGTGCTGGCTAACTCGTTTTAGCTAATGATTTTTAGCTAGTAGCTAGCTAGTACCAACTGCTGATTCGTGCTTGTTTTCTCCTAAATATTCGCTTGTGAGAGCAAAACGATGAAATATGTTAATCCTGGTTAAAGTCCTGGTTTGTGTTTTGTATTGCACTTTGGTGCTGTGCATTAAATTGTGTCCAATTTAATGCTAGAATATGTTTCCACATGCCAGGGGTTAGCCTCCCTGTTTATATTGTGATACTGGTGAAATGGACCACAGGAGCCGAGATCTCGTCATATTAAAATTGCTTTTTAAAACCAGTGATTTATAAAGTGATTCATATAATTTTCTAAAGCGTCAGAATAGACCCACACACCTATTCTGTGGATCCTGCAGTGCTTGTCAGGGAAACGAAGCATTTTTGTCACATCCCACCACTGACTTTCACAGGTGTATTTCCCTAATACAGGTACATCTCCAAAAATTAGAATGTCATGAAAAACTTCAATATTTTTGTCACTCATTTCAGAAAGTGAAATCCGTATATTATATAGATTCATTACACAGACCGTGATATATTTCAAGCGTTTATTTTAATTTTGATGATTATGGCTTACAGCCCCTGAAAACCCCACATTCAATTTGGCAAAAAATTAGAATATCACATAAAATTAACTTTAAAAAATAGTTTTTAAATATAAATGTTGGCCGCTGAGGTGTTGGTTAATATGGGCTGTAGCCGTAATCATCAATATTAAAATAAACACTTGCAATATAACACTGTCCCTGTAATGAATCTATATATGGGTTTCATTTTCTGAAATGAGTGAAAAAAATATTGAATTTTTTCATGGTATTCTAATTTTTGAGATGTGCCTGTATAAGTGTTGAACTTGCTTGAAACTAACCATCATCCATTTCTGTCGTTCATCTAGGCAAGAGGAAATCAGCCGCCCACAACGGACTGCGCCACTGTGGAAAGTACTGAAATCCTTTGCTTTTATAGGTAAACTGTCAAAACCAAAGTAGCACAATTTCCACTTAATATAAAAGGGACTGAACTGAGATTTATTTGATTGTGTGAATATGGCACATCAACTGTAAAATAAACCGCTTGTTAATGTATTTATTTTTTTTGTCAGATCACTTGTGTGATCCTTTGTGAGTTATGTTCATAACTGTATGTTTTGGCGAATGTGAGATGTTCAGTCGTCAATATAATTTACTTTATATGTGTAGTTTATAGTCTATCATCAATAAACTCATGCAGTAACAGGACACATTACAAATATTTGAGACCCATTGTAGTGCTTCCTTTTATATTTTAGCAATGCTAGTACAAAACACCGCCCACACATGAAGCCAGGGCAAGAAGAGACACTTTTACAGACAAGACAAACTTTTATTGATAAAAAACTTCATATTTTGACTGAGCGACTCCATACTCGGTGATGCACACCTTCAGTTAACGTACTATATTCCATTCAAGTGAATGTATTAATTCATTCTAATTGCTGAGGCCACAGTAAAAAAAGATGATTTTAAATGTAACGCAGCCCTTGTAAAATCTACCGAAGCGCAGCTACATGAAAATTGTGGTTAAATACAACAACGAAGTACTTTATTGTCACATTCAAATTGTAATCCCTCCTGTTTTGTTTTTCTTTTGAATTCTTGGATGAAATATGGTGGGCAATATAAGCTGCAGCTTCAGCCATCACCCATTTCAGATAACCTATGTTGAGCTGTATAATCAGGAGTTATTGTTTAATTTGACCTTGTTAAATTTTTTTCCCCTTTATA
The DNA here is from genome assembly GCA_020510985.1 of Pholidichthys leucotaenia. Lineage (NCBI taxonomy): Eukaryota > Metazoa > Chordata > Actinopteri > Cichliformes > Pholidichthyidae > Pholidichthys > Pholidichthys leucotaenia. Next base: position 99,283,252 of record CM035836.1, on the reverse strand, counting down.
TTATTCTTTTAATCTTTACTTTTAATCAATCCGAAATAAAGATTCATTCATTAATTCACATTCCACCACTGGCTTTTAGCAACAAGTGTATTTCCCAAATATGTTTTAAACTTGCTTTAATTAACCACCACCCATTTGTCTTTTGTCTAGGCAAGAGGGAAACTGTCACCCCAACTGGACCTTGCCTCACTATTTACAGAGATGCAGGCTGAAGATCTGCTGAACCAGGACCAGTACGAGGGGCCAATCCAGTTGCATCTCAGTGAGGCAGCGTGGCTGCCGTGTGTGACCATTCCAGTTTTTTTTTTTTTTTTTTACAGTTTGAATTTTGCACATTCTGAATAATCTGGAATTTGCTGCTGATTGTAATAAACAATTTAGTGACTTATGTGTTTGCATCATGATTTTCTATTTTGTCTGTTAACTAACTAACTAACTAACCTGCACTTATATAGCGCTTTTCTAGTCACAAAGACCACTCAAAGCGCTTTCATTAATACTAACCCTCTATTCTAAGGGCCTATAAGAAACAGATATCTAGGGACAATTTAGAACAGCCAATTAACCTAACATGCATGTCTTTGGCATGTGGGAGGAAACCGGAGAAATCCCGGAGTAAACCCACGCAACACGGGGAGAACATGCAAACTCCACACAGATCACTGTTGGTCGGGGGCTGGGATTGAACCCACGATCCCATGATCCCCACAATCCCCCGGCCAAGGGTAAACTGTGCTGCCGCAGTGCTAACCACTGCGCCACCGTGCAGCCCAAGACACCGGTGGGAAAAGAATAAACTGTACAAAGGATTTATCGGTGACCTTGAAAATAATGGCTCATTTTTAAGAAAAAAGTAACCAAAACAATTATTTTATTAACTGAAGACTGTATTTTTGGATGTGCCAGTGCAGAAGACCCTGCATACTTTAGTGACAGTACCAGTATATGGAGGAATTCTGGGTCATATTAGCATCTGCTCTTCATCATAATGGGTTTGGGCGGGGGTGTCTAATCATGTGCCATGGAGGGCCAAGACCCTGCAGGCTTTACCTCCAACCAGTGTGTTCAACAGCAGATTCCACTGAACTTCTTCCACTGACTGATCAGTGAGAACACCTGCTGAAGAGACTGGGTAGAAGAGAGAACCTGCAGGGTCTTGGCCCCCCATGACACATAATTGGAAGCCCCCGGATTAGGTTTAATGGGATTTAACATTTTAACACAAACTGCTTTATGGTTCATAATTCTGTTGACAGACTTACACCAAACCAAAAGTGAGTTTTCAAACTGCTTTTCCAATCTTTCAGTATTTATGCCACATGGTGGTAACCTTCACATATAAAAAAAGAGACATCTGCAAAAACTTCAGAGGTTTATTGTCAGTGCAATTCCCAGTGCAGTACTACATGAATGCATGTCTAGTACATTGTTGATGCAGAGAATATATATTTCTACAGTACATGTATCTAGTAAATCAAGTATTTTCCATGTAACCTTGTGACTGCATTATTTTAATTGCTTTTAATCCTAGATCAAGTTTGTTTAGGCCTAAAATGCATGATAACTGTCAAATATATCTTATTATACCTAACTCAGTACTGTTTACTTTTTGAATATATATTTTGTGGCTAATATAGTTATTAACATGGCGATCAAGTTGTGTCAGCTGATCATTTTTTTTCTATAACACCACCTCAGACTCTGTTCTGCAGAAGCAGGTACGTCCATGATGTCTCAACAGTCTCTCCATGATTTTCAAGCAGATCAGAGCAATTTGTTGTACAGGAAATAAACGTTTCTACAGACATTCTTAAGCTCTATAACCACTGATCGTTTGTGAAGCTGTGCTGACATCCGTGACAGGCTGTGCTGAACGTGCAGACCGACTGAAGCAGTAATTTCCCCACAACAGAGCCATCTGAAACACACACAGCGCACATATTTTAGTACCTAACAGCGATAACTTGCAGACATTACAGTGTAGTACGACGTACTTATAGCAAACTAGCATTAGCAACATTAGCTTACCATCATATATGACCTAGTTTGTATCCTCACGTCTTTGGCTCTCCCAGAAGCTGCAGAACTATTCCAGAGTGTTTCATCTCGCTGTCTGTACCCTTGTCTGGCGGTCCTTTTTTGGCATTTACGGTGAAAAAAGCCACAGACCGAGGAGTGGCCTTATACAGCCGCATGTGTTTATGTTTTGCTTGGGTCGCGTGTTTTACGTCACGGGAGTGTGGCGCCGCCTCGCTGTTATAGAAATCCCACCCACCCCAGCTTAACACGGTTGTAATGGAGACAAAAGCGAGCCGAACCGTGTTGAAGTAAATCGAGACGGGCCGAGGTGTGCTGGGCTAATGGAAAAGTGCCTATGGAGGTCAAAACATGCAAACGCTAGACAGTATACCTGGGTCAGGGTCACTGACTGTGTTGTCAGTGCTGCTAGATTAGACAAGATATGTTTCTAAAACCTTTGGCCCCAGAATCCTCCACAGTAACATAAGTCCCGTCGGTTTCACGGATCATCACCTGGCCACTGCGGTGTTACTTAACTCACCAGGGGAAGGGACTAAATCTTATTGGCACTTCAATAACAAGCTCCTTCAGGACAACACCTTTTGTCAATTTTTTTGTGTTTCTGGGAACACTGGAGGACCACAAAGGCTCGTTTTAGTTCCCTGGAACAGTGGTGGGAGGTTGGCAAAGTGCAGATTCGCCTTTTTTGTCAACGGTACACTTCGAACTCCACTTCCATCATCAAGGCCAAGGTCGGTGAACTTGAGGACACTGTCAAGAGGCTGGAGGACAGTTTGGTTACGGGTCAGGATTCTACCGCAGGTCCTTTGCTGCAGGAGAAGAGCTCGGCCCTGCGCGCATTCATGCAAGAAAGAATGGAGGGGGCACTTGTGAGGTCACGGTTCACTCGCCTGCAGGACATGGATGCCCCAACGTCCTTCTTCAATCTGGAGAAGTCTGCTGTGAAAAAGAAGTTGATGACTTGCTTGACGCTCCCAGATGGTCGAGTGACTACGAATCCATCCGAGGTGCGGCGCCATGCAGTGGATTAGTACGGGGCCCTGTTTGCTGCGGGACCGTGTTGCATGGAAGCTCAAAACCGGCTCTTCGAAGGTCTTCCGGTGCTCAGCCTGGAGGACAGGACCACTCTGGACTGTGCCCTGACTTTGGATGAGTTAACTGTGGCTGTTAATCAGATGGCTCTGGGACGTGCACCTGGACTTGATGGTCTTTCTTCTGACTTCTTTAAGCATTTTTGGAATATTATTGAATCAGACTTCTATGACGTTCTAACTGCCTGTTACAGAAAGGGAACCTTACCTGTCTGTGCCGCCATGCAGTGCTATCTCTGCTGCCTAAGCAGGGGGACTTGGCCCTGCTGAAAAACTGGAGGCCCGTCGCTCTTATTTGCATGGACTACAAGGTGCTTTCAAAAGCCCTGGCAAATAGACTGAACAATGTATTGGGTTTGATCGTAGATAGGGATGCTAAATCCCCCAAGGCTATCTCTTTGCATGCCAAAGACTAAACTTCACACCCTCGTGTTATCTCCAGAGCGGCTCAGTCCTTTGTTCCGTCTCAGATGTGAAGCCTAAGGTGGTATACGTATGAATTATGCAGTCATATACATATGTGCATATATGTGCCCCACATGACCCCCCCCCCCCCCAAAAAAAAACCGTCTAAGATGGAACAACCGTAATAACAGTCTGCAAGTCACGGTAAAATTATTACACATCAGTCCACATGTCACTTGGGCCTCAGTCGCCTCCCATATCTGCTGTAAGCGGGCTTTACCACTCTCGCGGCGCCCTCCTGCTGGGGATCTGCTGCCTGAGGATTAGAACTGTTAGTCAATCCCTGTGGGTGTCCTGATGAATGCTCCTTAGGGGGTCTGCCGCGCCAAGGAGCCGTAGCCAACAGCACATTTTCGTCGGCCAACATAAAGGCGGGTTTGAGTCTGTTTATACCAATCTGTTCTTCCCTACCCCCCAAATCTAGCAAAAAATGCTTATCCCCTGTTTCCAGCACTCTAAAAGATCCATCATAAGGTGGCCGCAACGGGGGGCGATGCGCATTGTGTCTGACAAAAACAAACTCTGCATTTTTTTAAAGCCTTAGGCACAAAAACGCGCGGAAAACTGTGAACGGGGCCAGGAAGCGTGCTTGATCCCGTGTTGCTCTGCAACCGCTGAGCAGGGGGGCACTCTGGCACAGGATTATCTGGGAGAAATTCCCCGGGCAGCCGGAGTGGCTGTGCAAAAACTAACTCAGCTGGGGAGGCTTTTAAATCCTCTTTAGGTGCAGAACGCAACCCCAATAAAACCCATGGTAGCCTGTCCACCCAATTAGCATCCGTAAGCGACGCTCTGAGGGCTGCTTTCAATGACCTATGGAAACGTTTGCATAAACCATTAGCCTGCAGGTTGTACGCGGTAGTGCGGTGGATCGTTACCCCCAGGCTGCGGGCCATCGCTGACCAAAGTTCGGAAACAAATTGAGGACCTCTGTCGGATGTAATGTCCAACGGAACTCCAAAACGCGCTACCCATGCCGTTAAAAACGCACGCGCTACCTCCTCGGCTGTGGTTGATGCCAGTGGGACCACTTCCGGCCAACGCGTGGTGCGGTCCTCCATTGTCAAAAGGTGTGTGCACCCCTGTGACGGCGGGAGGGGGCCAACGAGGTCGACATGCACATGATCGAACCTCTTAGCTGGGATGTGAAACGGCTCCAAGGGAGCTCTAGTGTGTTTGTGTATTTTGGCTCGTTGACAAGCCACACAGGCTGCTGCCCACTCTTTAACTTGCTTGCGCAGGCTCAGCCATACAAATTTCTCTCCTACCATTTTGACCGATGCGCGCACCCCCGGTGCGCCAGAGAATGAATCGAGTCAAAAACGCGGCGGCGCCACGCGGTCGGTACCACCAGGCGTGGTCGACCCGTGGAGACATTGCAGATTAGGGGGGGCATACCATCTTGTAACATCCTGTTCTCCAGCCTTAACCCTGTTGGTCCAGACTGGAGCGCGCGCATGTCCGCGTCACTAACCTGATCCACGGCCATGGCTGCATAATCTATCCCTGTGCGGACTGCGGCGGCGCGCACTTCCGCGTTGCTAGCCTGCTCCGCGGCCATGGTTGCACAGTCTACCCCTACGCGGACTGGGGCCGCTACAGCGCGCGAGAGACGGTCTGCCACCACATTAAGTTTACCCGCTACGTGCTGAATATCGGTAGTAAACTGAGATTGCAGCCAGCTGCCTCTGCTGCCAGCCCGACCACGGTTCTGAAACCTTGGCCATCGTGAAAGTAAGCGGCTTGTGGTCAACGAACGCGGTGAAACGGCGTCCCTCCAGCCAGAACTGGAAGTGGCGAATGGCTAAGTGGAGAGCTAACAACTCCCTGTCGAATGCGCTGTATTTTCGCTATCGCGCAACGTCCTGCTGAAAAAGGCGAGCGGCTGCCAAACCCCGGCGACCTGCTGCTCTACGACCGCTCCTATGGCCACATCTGACGCGTCAGTAGTGAGCGCTATGTGGGCCGTGGGGTCTGGATGTGCTAACAACGCAGCGTTTGCCAGGGCTGTTTTGACCTCCGCGAATGCGCGCTCCCGCTCAGGAGACCATTCGATTTTGCTTGTGGGTGAAGAGGAAGTCGTCGCCGTCTGAGCCCCTCAGCCTCAGCATGTCTTCCATCAGGTCGACGGGCGTGCTATCTCCCAAGTTGTTCAGGGCCAGGAGTCTTTCCGCTCTCTCCTGGACTGAGGGAGTGAAACGCTGGAGGAGCGCAGCCTTCAACCCGCAGTATTTGTCGTCGGCCGGTGGGCGCTCCAAAAAGCTCTGCACATATCGAGCCGTGCGGTTGTCGAGCTTGGAAATAACGTGGTAGAATTTGGTGTCATCTACCGTTATCCCCCGGAGGGCAAACTGTGCCTCGACCAAGTGGAACCAGGAGCACGGGTTGTCTTGCCAGAAGTCTGGTAGCTTGACTGTGGCTACGTTTGCCTAGCTGGCTCCTGATGAGTCCGGCTCGAGGGAATTACTTCTGCTCATGATACGTCATAGGGTCACCAGTATGGAGAATGGGGAAAGATGAGGCTGAGTTTACTTCTCAAGTCAGATTTATTCACATTCTCCAACATCATCCAAACACAGAAAGAGAAAAGGAGAGTGAATCTTCCAACATCTGTCCCTTTTATACCCAGGACATCAAACATACAGTCACATGGTACTTAATCCCAGTCACAATGTAACTTCCCCCTGATCTTAACACACTCCACCTCTCAGTCTCTGGCCGCTGGGCGAAATCCCCCAAGGCTATCTCTTTGCATGCCAAAGACTAAACTTCACACCCTCGTGTTATCTCCAGAGCGGCTCAGTCCTTTGTTCCGTCTCAGATGTGAAGCCTAAGGTGGTATACGTATGAATCATGCAGTCATATGCATATGTGCATATATGTGCCCCACAGTGTACACTAGATGCCGTATTGGCCAGTCAAGGCTTACGCACAGCTTTTTATTAAAAGGTGAAGCACCACCATCTTGTCAGTTTTGCAGAGGTTTTTTATCAATAAAGCACATTTTACTTGACTGTCCTGCTCTCATGACAGCAAGACAACGTTTTTATACTCAAAAGTCACTGAAGGATATTTTTAATAAGGCACCACCAAAGAAAATTTTAGGGTTTTTAGCACATGTGCATCTGAAGCATCTTATTTAATTTTTCTATTTTATTGTAGCTACATATGTATCTCGCTGTATTTATTTATTCTTTCATTTATCATACTGTCTATATAATGTTTAACTCAATTTTCTTACTAGTTCTAATTTTACCATTAAATAGCCATAGATGCTGACATGGCACTAAACAAGAACACTCACTCACTCACTCACCCTCGGAGCCTCCAGCCACCGTCCCCCCGCTACTGTGGAGAAGATAGCAGCCTGTCCTGGTTTGGCGAGGAGCAATCTATGCATCCCGGTTCACCTTGCATTTACATATCCTCTGCTTCTCTCCCCCGCCCCCATGAGAGTCCTCTCTGAAATAAAGCACATTGCACTTTGTACGGCACTAAACACAACGCACAAACACGTCCCCACCAATTAAAAGTGCAAGCCCTCATACAAACACACTGTGCCTTCTTATAAATATGAAAGCTATTCAGTGCCAGTATGGAAAAAAAAAAAAAAAAAGACGGTATTTATGTAAAATGACAGGTGCATTTTGCAAACCTCTGTTGTAATGGAGGACAAAGAGCAGCAATCACTGAACTGTATAGACCAGTCATATATTCCTATAGCCATCAGTGATTTGCGCTAAGTTTGACACAGGGTGACAAAATTAAAAGACCTGTAAAAATGCTGGTGACTTAATAGCAGCCAGCATGGCTGACGTGTGAGGACATGAAAACTTAATGTCCCGGAGAAATGCAGTGTTATCTGCTGGAGATGAGACCCCCGTTTCCTCTTGAAATCTGAAAAAAGGGATGGAGGGCTGTTGAGGTGTTATTTATCTTAATGGAACTCATGACTGCGGCTCTGCAATTGTAGTTTGAAAGTGGCTGTAGAGATGAACAAATGCCATTAAGGCACCCCACAAACCTGTGTATGTTGAAGAGAGGTGACACGTATTCTTGCAGGGAGAGTTGACATTCTACTAAAACACTTTTGAAGAAGTAGAATTTTGTTGAAAATGGTAGTAAAAGTAGTTGCTCATCTTGATGTTTGTTTGCAGTGACAGTAACTATGTTATGATTGGTTGGATGGATAGATAAAAGAATAACCAATTGTTTTGTTTTCTGACTTGCAGATCTACAGTTTGAAGTTGGCTGTAATGTGCTAGCGCCTTGTCAGACTGAACAGGCTCGAGTCACTGAAGAGACTGTTGTTTAAAGCGGATCCTAAAATACCTTCTCTACAACAGAAGATATATTCACACCAACACTATGGCTGAGGGAGAAGTTTCACATAAAAAGGTTAAGCTGGACATAGAAGCCTTCTCTTGTTCGATTTGCCTAGATCTATACAAGGATCCGGTGACTATCCCGTGTGGTCACAGCTTCTGCATGAACTGTATTAAAACCAAATGGGATGAAGAGGATGAAGATGCGGTCTGTAGCTGCCCTCAGTGCAGGAAGACTTTTGAACAAAGGCCTGTCCTTGTTAAAAGCATGACATTGGCAGGTTTAGTGGAAAACCTGAAGCCTGGACTTGAGGCTGCTCCACCTGGCGACTGCTATGCTGGACCTGAAGATGTGGCCTGCGATGTGTGCACCGGGAGGAAGTTGAAAGCTGTGAAGTCCTGTTTGGACTGTCGGGCCTCGTACTGTGAGAAAGATCTCCAGCCTCACCACAACGCAGCTCCGTTAAAGAAACACAAGCTGGTCGACCCCAACAAGAATCTTCAAGAGAACATCTGCCCCCGTCACGATGAGTTGATGAAGGTATTCTGTTGCACCGATCAGCAGATTATCTGTTACCTCTGTACCTTGGATGAACATAAAGGTCATAAAACGGTCCCAGCTACAGCAGAAATGACTGAGAAGCAGAAGGAGCTAGAGGTGACTCGACAAAAAATTCAAGAGAGAATCCAGGATCGAGAGAAAGATGTCAAGGTTCTGCAGCAGGAGGTGGAGGCCATCAATGGGTCTGCCGATAAAACAGTGGAGGACAATAAGAAGATCTTCTCTGACCTGATTTGTCTCCTCCAGAAAAGAAGTTCTGAGGTGGAAGAGCAGATCAGATCCCAACAGGAAACTGAAGTCAATCGTGTTGAAGAGCTTCAAGAACAGCTGGAGCAGGAGATCGCTGATCTTAAGAAGAAAGACAGCGAACTAGAACAGCTCTCGCAGACAGAGGACCGTGACCAGTTTCTTCTTGCCTACAACTCACTCTCCAAACTTGGTGAACCTACACCCTCATCCAGCATCAAGATTCGCCCACTGAAGTATTTTGAGGAGGTAACAGCTGCTGTGTCAGAAATCAGTGATAAACTTCAGGACCTTCTGACAGAGAAATGGCCAAACATCTCAATGGCTGTGTCCGAAGTAGACGTTTTACTCTCTCCACCAGAGCCAAAGACCAGAGCCGGATTTTTAAAATATTCCCATAACCTCACAATGGATCCAAACACGGCTCACATAAATCTGTTGATAACAGATGGGTACAGAAAAGCAAGCAAAAGACGTCAACCACAGTATTATGCTAATCCGTACAGTCCAGAAAGATTCACTTCTTGCTGGGGGGTCCTGAGCAGAGACAGTCTGACCGGACGTCGTTACTTTGAGGTGGAGTGGAAAGGGTGGGGCGTTAACATCGCAGTTGCATACAAAAACATGAGAAGAGCTGGGAACGCCGATGAAAGTAGATTTGGATTCAATGACAAGTCTTGGTCGCTGCGTTGCGGCACAGATAACTATAAATTCCTGTGCAACAATGTCCAGACTCCCATCACAGGTCCTGGTTCATCCAGAATAGGAGTGTACCTGGATCACGATGCAGGTATTCTGTCTTACTACAGTGTCACTGAAACCATGACTCTGCTCCACAGAGTCCAGACAACATTCACGCAGCCCCTCTATGCTGGCCTTGGACTTTATGGTAATGGAACTACTGTAGAGTTTGTCAAACTGAAATAGAACAATGAATGAAATGGAACAATGAAGGGACAGTTGGTTCACACATGTAATATAGCCTCCCACCATCTTTTTCTGAGTGATCATTGTTGTCCTTTCTTCACAGCACAGGGATCAGATTGTCCGTCAGACATTATGGGTGTAACTTTGACATGTTACTGTGTTTTTGTTGATTTATGTTTGGGTAAAGACTCTGATCATTATTCAGTTCTAGGCTGAGTATGAAATCATTTAAGGCATTGTTCAATCATTTCATGTGGGAACAAACAAACTTTTAATGTGTAACTAGGGCTGGGCAATTAATCATTTAATCAAAATAAAACCAGAACTGGCATTTGGGGTGTAGAACTGACTATTCTTGCGCATGTTTGGTTTTTTTTTGTTTGTTTATCCCCCTCTCATGGTTGTCTGCCTCTGTATAGGGAGCTTTTCATGTACTGCCCCTTTAAAACATGCCCGGAGTTACAGAAGTGGGTACTCATTAACTCCGGAAACCACAGTCGGCACTGTTGAGATGCAGCGGAACAGTTAGATGGCTAGATGGCTTGTAACGAAAGCCATTGATTTACTCATTATTGCATTTTAAGATGCCAAGAAAAAATTAAGTGCATCGATACTAAAGCCAAAAGAAGAAAAACTAAGTTGCTGTTGGTCTGTAACGCGTTTTCGCAACTGTTTTACAGAGGGAATGGATAAGGCTGTATTTAATCACTGTGGTGGTAACACAATCATGGGGGCATAAAGGACTCCCAATGCAACTTACAAGTTAATTAGTCACCATGCACGTGATGTGACTCTCAAACCCTCAAGAGGTATTTGTTGTAAACACTGGACAAAATGTGTGTGAAATGACAATAGGCCAGTTCTACATCATGCTCATTTACTACCACACTGCAGTGATATGATACTGCACTCTTGAGTAATGTTGGTTAATTATGAGCCTTGTTAGAAAAAAATTACCAAAATAAACACAAGCACTCTGAGGCAAGTGCAATATCCTCAGCCTCAGTTTTCTTTGATCCCACCCATCATCCACGAATATACAACCCGTAGTTGTAGGGCAGGATCCCGAGGTGATCCTGTGTAGCAAGTTTGGTGACCCTAGAGAGCTTTAAGAGAGCATAGTAAGTGTCATCCTAGACCTTTTGACCCCAAACCTGTAGTCAGAGGTCATGGTCTCAGTGAACCTGTGTACCAAGTTTGGTAACCCTAGCTTTCTTTATTGTTGAGAAATGGTTTATAAGCCATTTTGATGTTGACCTTTAACCTTGCAATCCCAAAACTATAATCACACTTGAGGGTCACAGGGTGCGACTGTATACCAGGTTTGGTGGCCCTAGCTTTACTCGTTCTGTAGTAATAGTAAATTTAGCATTTACCATAGTGCAACTGGAATGTTAACTTTGACCCCTTGCCCCCAAGGCCACAGTTGGGTCAGGGTGTAAATCGTCCAAGATGTGTATTAGATGCAACTACTGTATTGATTTGAAAAGCCTACATCATTTATTTCAGTAGTTGTGTTTAGGGAAAATCTGACCTTTGACCTCAAGGTCATCCAATGAGTGAAATTGCAATATGTGCGTCATCAGAGTGTATCAAACCATGGTACCAAGTTTCCAAAGAATCGGAACAAAACTGTAGGAGTTGATTTCACAAAAGTGGGACAGATGGACTGACCCATGACATAATCCCCCCGGGCTTCGACCGGCAGGGGATTAAAAAATTAAAAGGGTCAGTTAACCGTGATGCTGATTTGTCAAATTGCCCAGCCCTAGTGTTACTGTATTATAGCTATTAGTGACACATATTTAGGTAACTGCTAGCGGTGTACTCAGATTTTACTTACAATGTTTGTACCTTTTTCTTTTTTAAATGAGAATGGACGCTGACATTTTTCCCTATTTCAGCTGACGATTGTAGGTTCGTTAGACTCTATATACAGTGTAATGGTTATTACATTGTTGGTTTTCCTCCAGTTGTGTTCTGTATGATGATTTACAGTCTAGCATACCTTTTTCTGTGATTAAAATGTATGAATGGACTTTTTACTTTCCAGGTTGGGGGTCTGATTAATGAAGTTGTTCTGCTGTTTTTGTTTTGTGTTTTTTAATTTACTCCTTGTAACTTTTGATTATGTTGGGTTAAAAAATAAAGGTTACCATCATAGTGCTTCATTGTTAACTTTGATACTTCCAGGCATTTTAGAATAATTTGAAAAATAGTTTTTGTAGGTTTTAACCTTCTGAAAAATGTCTATTGGTCATGTGATTATCGATAAAAAACAATTTTAAAAAGAGAACAGCCTTTATTTAATTTCTGTTCAGGATTAGCTGTTTCAACACTTCCGGCTTTGTTACAGAGCATCATAAACGTGGTAAACAAAGCATTGATACCTGCTGGCTGTAGTGGAGTCATTTTTGGGGGTTTTGTGACCAACCTCCCAGGACCTTTTTTTTCTCACTGGATTTAGCATTCTAGACCCATTTTAATGAAAATAAGCTCCCATGTACCTCCCAAAAATTACGGGAAACCTTTTTTTTTTTTTGCCCAAAATTCAAAATGGCCACCAAAATGCATACCACCGCCTATATCTCAGTAACTAATTCAGCTAGGAGGTTGATTTTGGTGTCTAGACATAGGTTTTTGGGGTCAAGCATTCCATTAATGCTATTAGTTTACTTGTGAAACAAACCCATCACGATGAAATCCAATATGGCCGCCAATATGGCCACCGATTAACATTTCTTTTTGTTTCTTGACTACTAAGGCACCTAGAAAGCTGATGTTGGTGTCAAAACAGAGGTTTAAGGGGTCATACTATCTGTTTATTCCAATAAAAGTGTGTTTAAATGATTACATAATCGAGAAATCCAAGATGGCGGCCGGCTGTCATTTTCACATGCAATGGACTTTTTCATATCCGTCACCAAATGAGCTAAAAATGTCAAATGAGGTATCCTTACATTCATTTTTAATAATTATTAGAAAGCTCCTGCATTGATTCAGTGATTTCACTGAGGAACACTTGGGTAATCCCCTTAGGATTCCCGGAATCCTATGCTTGATTCATTGATTCCTTTTTGCATAGCAAGAGAGAGGATACAGTGATTTTGTAACGTCTGTGCTGCCATAATATGTAGTCCTAATCTTTCCAATTTAACCAAGGTTGCCAGGTATGTATAAATTTAGCTTTAAACTTAACTTATCAAAAAATTCCGGGTCCGCCGGACCGGCGGCGCCACACGAGTCGGCTGCCTGTTGCAACAGCCTTTTTTTTTTATCTTCCTTCTTCTTTCTACACCTTTCACTCTGTATATATATCACGGACGCACGGATCGCCCCGGGGGTCTCCCGGGTCGGCGGACGGAGCCACGGTTTGCAGCGGGAGACGTTACAGCGGGGAGGAGCTAGTGCTAGCTAGCACTTGGCCGCCGCCCGGTGCTAATGGGAAACTCGACATACCGGGAGCTGTAGCGAAAACGAAGCGGGTGCCGGGCTGGAGTTTAGGCGGCGTGAAAGAAATATAAGACAGAATAATAAAGAGCGATGGCAAGAACCAAGCAGACCGCCCGTAAAATCTACTGGAGGAAGAAGCCCCCCAGGAGACAGCTAGCCACAGGGCTGCTCGGAGAGGCGCTCTGGCCACCGGCAGAGTGAAGAGGCCTCGCCGTCACAGGTCCGTGGCTCTGAGAGAGATCCGTCGCTACCAGAAATCCACGGAGCTGCTCATCCGTAAGCTGCCCGTCCAGCGCCTGGTGAGGGAGATCGCTCAGGACTTCAAGACCGTCCTGCGTTTCCTGAGTTTCGCCGTCATGGCTCTGCAGGAGACCAGCGAGACCCACCTGGTGGTCTCTTCTTCGCTAAGGGGGTCACCATCATCCCCAAAGACTTCCAGCTGGCCCGCTGCATCCGCGGAGAGAGAGCTTAGACTTTCTGCTGCACATCCACCAGCCATAATGCTCTGCACTGTGTGTCTATATATATACATTTATAGTAATATGGACATATGTTTACTAGATGTTGTTTTTTCTTGCCTTCTGATTGTTGCTCTGAGTGTTGCTATCCCTATGCTGTTGCAATCCTGGAATTTCCCCATTGTGGGACTAATAAAGGCTTATCTTATCTTATCTGGAGAGGTTAGAATTCTGAATCTTGTTCCATACTGTATAGTCAGGTAATGTTAGCATATTGACCGTGCTGCTTGCTTAATGCTACCGTAATGACAGTAGACAGTACAAGGGCCTTTGACTCTAGGTCTTGTCATCCCTCCTTTTTCTCTCCTCTGTTCTAATAATGACAAATTTGTTTTTGTTTTCAGACACTTATTCATATAAAGTGAGGGATAAAATGGATACTGCAAGTGACAACGATGAATTACCATCGTCTTCCGGTGAATACGAATGCATTCTACGTTGTGGTCAACCATGTACCAAAAGTGACTCTTTGGATAATACCAAGGACCAAAAATGGAATTCAATTTGTGAAAAAACTCTACGATGGAAAGGACTTGATCGGTTTCAATGTGGGAATATTGATTGGGCGAAAGGGCCAAAAGGGCATTATATGCACCAGACATGTTACACTACGTTATCTAACAAGCGTTGTCTATCTCAAGCCGAGAAACGTAAGCATAAATTAGAGGTAGATCTTGAAAGAGACAATCAATCAGTTCAGGGGGATCCATCTCCATCTGCTTCTCTCTTTTCACCGAAGAGGCTCCGGTCCAGCATTGGTATTGTGCATGACAAGAACCTATGCGTGTGGTGCAATAAGGGACCACAGAAAAGCAGTCACCGGGACTGGAAACAATTGCTCCTAATATCAAAAAGGAGGGATGACAAGACCTAGAGTCAAAGGCCCTTGTACTGTCTACTGTCATTACGGTAGCAATAAGCAAGCAGCATGGTCAATATGCTAACATTACCTGACTATACAGTATGGAACAAGATTCAGAATTCTAACCTCTCCAGATAAGTTTAAAGCTAAATTTATACATACCTGGCAACCTTGGTTAAATTAGAAAAATTAGGACTACATATTATGGCAGCACAGACGTTACAAAATCACTGCATCCTCTCTCTTGCTATGCAAAAAGGAATCAATGAATCAAGCATAGGATTCCGGGAATCCTAAGGGGATTACCCAAGTGTTCCTCAGTGAAATCACTGAATCAATGCAGGAGCTTTCTAATAATTATTAAAAATGAATGTAAGGATACCTCATTTGACATTTTTAGCTCATTTGGTGACGGATATGGAAAAAGTCCATTGCATGTGAAAATGACAGCCGGCCGCCATCTTGGATTTCTGGATTATGTAATCATTTAAACACACTTTTATTGGAATAAACAGATAGTATGACCCCTTAAACCTCTGTTTTGACACCAACATCAGCTTTCTAGGTGCCTTAGTAGTCAAGAAACAAACAAAATGTTAATCGGTGGCCATATTGGCGGCCATATTGGATTTCATCGTGATGGGTTTGTTTCACAAGTAAACTAATAGCATTAATGGAATGCTTGACCCCAAAAACCTATGTCTAGACACCAAAATCAACCTCCTAGCTGAATTAGTTACGGAGATATAGGCGGTGGTATGCATTTTGGTGGCCATTTTGAATTTTGGGCAAAAAAAAAAGTTTTCCCGTAATTTTTGGGAGGTACATGGGAGCTTATTGATTCCGCCAGTGTTACGTAGTGTCCATAGAATTCACCAAGTGCATGCTGGGTAGGGTAGGAACCGTTCGCTGAGATCACGTAAAAGCTGGAGGCATCGTCACAAAGCAGACATGGCAAAGTCTTGCTGTGTTTTAAACTGTAATAGTCGTTCTCACAACCGCCGTAGAGAAAAGATAAACGACGGAATAGGCTTTTTTCGTTTTCCAGCAAGGAAGAACAGCACAGCTCACGTTTCGGATGTAACTAAGAGGCGACGCCTGGGCTGGACTGCAGCAGTCAGAAGACCCGACATAAATTTCAAACACGCACCTGTATGGATGGTGGTGTGCTCAAAGCATTTTCATAAAGGTACGTTATGATTTATTGTGTATGTCTGTTGTTAAAACTTGCTTGTGTCGTGGTTAAGACTTGCCTGGTCATCGCTTTTACCCTACGTCAGCAGTGCTAAGCTAAGCAGAGCTAAGCTAAAGAAAGACTCCGATATCCTACTAGCTAGAAAAAGTTACCACTCACACACCTGTGTGAGCGGGTTTAATTTGTTCTACACCAAAGTATTTTCCTACCGTTTGCTTTAACAGCAGACCAGCTTATGAAATGCTAGACTGATCCTGACTGGGCATCTTCTCTAAACCTTGGGCATGCAGAGCTTCCAGCTGCCACTCCTGACAAACGGGCGAGATTATGACAAAAAAGAATCAGCAGAGCATGCAAGTGACCCCCCAGCACAGACCCCCAACATCACTGGCCCTGTGACTGAGATGGATAATGTAACTCCTTCAGGTAGTCTTTTTTTTTTTTTTAACCTATGTTTTTCTTTCTAAAATGTGTCTTGGGATTCCTTTTGATTACAAAATATATTAACTGCAGTTGTTTATTGTCCTGATCAGCAGCAGATAACACCACACCTCTGGCTGAGATGGAGGAGACAACATCTGATGAAGCAGCACAGATCTGTCAGGCTGATGATGCTCCAGTGGAAAATGCACAAGAGCTACAGAACTGCAGCATGTGTCACCTTAGGCTTAAAGAAATTTTACTCTTGCAAGAGGAGAACAAAGTTAAAGGGAGAGCTCTCCAGAAATACTCTGGATGAGAATTTCCTCAAAGATAATGACTCAAAGGTGAAATACTACACTGGGCCAGCAAAATTTGCATTGTTTGAGGAAACTTGCACGCTTCCAAATTGACCGAACCATAATGACTATGTTTTATCGGGCTTTTATTGAATCTGTTTTATCCTTTTCTTTAATGTCATGGTTTGGTCAGATAAAACTGAAACAGAGGAAATCCTTGGATCAGGTAGTCAGATGGTCCAGTCGTTTGCTTGGTGAGTCACAGCTGAGCCTGACATCCCTGTACACCAGACAAGTACAGAGGATGGCTGACTCGATTTTAAATGATGACTCCCACCCTTTGCACTTCAACTTTCAGCTTCTTCCCTCCAGACGGAGGTTTGCTGTCCCAAAAAGTAGAACCCAGCGCTACAAAAACAGCTTTGTCCCTGCTGCTGTCAAAGAGTACAAGCTATAAAAATTATATTGTACATATTTTATATTTACCTATTTTGTAAGATGTGTGCCTGTGTTTGTGTCTATGTTGAATGTAATTAGTGGCTTGTAAATATGGATGTCACCAACTGCAAAACAAATCTACCTACGGGTACAAATAAAAGAACCTGAACCTGAACCTGAACCTGGGCTTCCATCTTTCAGTTTAATGGCTCTGCTGATGCAATTTTTTCCCAGCCTCCCAAAGACAGAAAAATGTCCCAATTTCAAATTCTCCTTTTAACTATGATGCGTTTGCGGATTAATTTGCCTCTTGAACATATTGCACACCTTTTTGACATAAGCAGACAAACCGCATCCATCCTGTTCTGCGACACCATAAATGTGCTCCATGCACACCTCAGCCCTTTGGTGTCCTGCACAAAGAGACATTGTTTGCAGGCTAGCATGCCACATCAGTACATTGAAATGTTTGGCAATAAGGTCATAGTTTTTATTGACTGCTTTGAACTTTTTAGTTTTAGAATGTAGGCCATGACATGTTTTTGGTGTGGTTTACCCATTTTGTCATCATGTCTTTAACTGTGTCAATAATATTGAAGCAGTTAAAGCAGCACCTCTTCAATTTTTCTTATTGCTCAAACATTTTGCTTTCTTTCCTCTTTTTATATATGTAAATCACACTGAGTTGCCCTTTGTGTATGAAATGTGCTATATAAATACACTTGCTTGCTTTGTAACAATTTTTGGAATAAAGTACACAATGGCTTACAAACTCCAGCTCTTTATTTCAAAGATGCAAAACTGTAACCATAACACAGTACAAGAATATAAATTGACATGCATGATCGACATGTATCATTGTTCTACCATGTTATATCGCATAACTGTCTCATGTTACAGCACTACTCTAATGTGCACATTGCAAAACCACGGCTGCTGTGGGGTTGGTGCTTCAGAGTCCCACACATCCTAAATGGAACCACTGAATTTCACGGTTTTGGTTATCACAGGCAACCATGTCATCCAGCTCTTCTGGCTGCCTGCAAGTCCACCACACTTCTGCTGTGTTATGTGCTTGTCTTCTGGGATTGTGTGTGGGACCTGGCTGTAATGCAGTTAGACGTCGTCTTTTGGGCTTCTGGGTGGGTTTATCAGCTGCAGCTTTCCTCTTTTGTGTTGTGGGGTCAGAGTATGTAAAGTGACGGGCAACAAGCTCAGGTAGGAAAACTTTATAAAAAAAGTTCTGGGCCACTGGTAAAAGTGTTTGCTCCCACAGGTCAGAATCTGGTGTGACGCGTACAACAACACAACTTTTTGTGGTCCACACAACAAAGTCACAGAAATGTGAGCCTGTCACAAAAATTTGCATTTGTACCTGCTTATAGTACTTGTGACTGCTTGAGTTCTAGTCTCCCATCAGAGAGTTTCAGGTAAAAATCATTGTCTGCACAGGCCTGCAGGATGTTGTTGCAGTGCTTATATGGGATTTTATTTCCACACAGGCTTTTTCACAACAGGTGCAGGACAATTTATGGCATGCACTTATTTTATTTAGTAAATAAATACTTGTAATCAAGCCAAGAAATTTAAAAAAAAACACCTTTGTGAGCACAACTGTCTTCAAGTCTACCTTGTACATCTACAAGTCGTGCACCCATCCGTCTGTGAACTGCACTTAAGATAATATAAGATAAGCCTTTATTAGTCCCACAACGGGGAAATTCCAGGATTGCAACAGCACAGGGATAGCAACACTCAGAGCAACAATCAGAAGGCAAGAAAAAAAACAAGCAAGCAAGAGCAGCTAATATACATATGTACATATTACTATAAAATATATATATACACACACACACACACACACACAGTGCAGAGCATTGTAGCTGGATGGAATAAATATATGAATATATGAACACACAGTGCAGAGCATTGTAGCTAGATGGAATAAATATGTAACTATATAAACACCCACAGTACGGAGCATTGCAGCTAGGTGGAATAAATATGCAAGTATATAAACACACACAGTGCGGAGCAATGTAGCTAGATGGAATAATATGTAGATATATAAAAACAGTGCGGAGCATTGTAGCTAGATGGAATAAATATATAGATATATAAATATAAACACACCCAGTGCTGAGCATTGTAGCTAGATGGAATAAATATATAGATATATAAATATAAACACACCCAGTGCAGAGCATTGTAGCTAGATGGAATAAATATGTAAATATATAAACACACACAGTGCAGAGCATTGTTGCTAGGTGGGATGAAACAGCATAACCGTCTATTTAGTTATCCTACATGGTATGATTATGTGCCCATACATATTCTCACCCTCCATAGCGACCGGTATGTTCCTAGTTGTATGCCGGAGAGGACCATTGTGTAAGTCTATTGCATCTTTTGCATTCAAAAAAAAAAAAAAAAACTATTAGTTTGTTACGTCTTTTTGCTATCTCTGCGAGCAGCCCTGCTTAGGTTGTACAGTCTGACAGCCGTTGGTAGGAAGGACCTACGAAACCTCTCGGTTGTGCACCTGGGATGATGTAGTCTGCTGCTAAATGAGCTCCTCAGTGCATCCAGTGTGTCCTGCATAGGGTGGAACTCGGACTCCAGCAGAGATGACTTCTGCTTGCTTCAAAGACCTAAAGTTACTAAAAACTTCATGTGTGTGTGGAGTTATGCTTACAGTCATATAATTATAAATGAAGGCATGGTTGAAGTTTGGCAGAATGTTTACATCCGAACTCCATGTGATATGCTGATACGGATCTAGTCCATTAACCCCTTCAAGCTTCGCCAAATAGCGTACCTTTGCAGTCCCATTCAATTTGGCGGAGTATGGTCCCTTTAAATTTTCCTTCATGGTCCATTTTGTGATTTTTTTTTTTTTTTCCCGTTCATTCACAAGAAATGCCGAGGCGCTGTGTGATTGCAGTCCGTTTACGATCGCTATTCCTACCCCGCCCAGAATGCATTGCGCGTTTGTCACGTGGGCTGGCGAGGTTAATTTTCATTAAAATGGGTCTAGAATGCTAAATCCAGTGAGGAAAAAAAGGTCCTGGGAGGTTGGTCACGAAACCCCCCAAAAATGACTCTACTACTGCTCTATTGTTGGCCAGCCCAAGCTTCAGAGCTAACTTTGCTACCAGGAAGTTGGGAGCTACTAGCAGCAGCTGACCGTTGAAGAACAAGTCCAGAAACACGAGCTGAGGTGGTTCTTCCATGTCTGTGGGATGAGCACTGCTGCAGTGACCCCCGCACAGGAGAATCCAATGCAGTGAACATAAAAGGACATGGGTCAAGCAAATTGAGGACAACCTAAAACCTTGGCACCTCCAAGCAAAGTCCGGTGCTATGGACTGTAAAACGTGAGAGAACGTCAACCTGCGGCATCCACAGCACCGTATTGGTTTTGAGGATGATCTCCCCCTCTAGGCACCAGCTAGGGGCTCAAAACTTTATGCTAGTTAGTCAAGTATAAGAGTATCCACCCAAACAGTTAGTTGAGTAACAACTTTACTCTTGCTCATTTGTAAGATTTCTTTAAAAGTTGACTTTTTCTTCTAAATATCTTTTATTTCTCCTAAATTTCCTGCTGTTTTCTTGAAAAACATTTTATTTTACCTGCCTAGTTTTGAATAGCATCATAACCTGGACAGAAAGACTGATCATTGATGAACACAATAAAGTGACTTTGCAACTAGGACATAAGTCTACATTCACAAAACACGAGTCTTATTTATTTTCAAAGAGGTATGGCTCAGATGGTTTCGACATGTGCAGAGGAGGGATAGTGGGTGTACTGGACAAAGGATGTTGAAGATGGAGCTGTCAGGAAGTAGGAAAATGGGAAGACTATGGAGAAGATTCATGGATGTAGTGAAGTATAGGTTGAGATGAAAGAACCATAAAGGGAGCAACTGAAAAAAGATTGTTGCGTCATTTACCATTTTGCAGCCACCTGTCCATTGAAGTCCTTTCTCATGAGGCTTCGCCAATGACCAGCTGACTGTCTAGACACAGCTCTCAGATTCTGGTCTTTGCTGGATTTTTCCTATTTTCTTAAAAGACTTGACTTTCAGATACTGATCATCTACTGTAGGTTATTTTAGGCTCGAAAGTTCTGTCCTTCATTTGTCTAGTTTCTTCAAATTTTATAAGTAAATTGGACAACAGTAGGGTCCAAAGACTACATGGAAAATAATCAGATAAAGCAGCCAAAGAAAAACTAAAATACCAACCAAAACCCTGGGGAATTGTCCTTCAAGAGCCCTTCAGAATTTACAAGGATGGCTTGGCTAGAAGTAAAATATAAAGTAATGAGGGTGGCTCAAGACTTTTGTCCAATACTGTATTTACACATTTTCTACAACTTTGTGTCTTGTTTGTTGGTAAGTGTGGTCATTGTCATTATTTAAAAAAAAATTCCAGTTAAAAAAAAAAAAAACCCTTCAAATAGCTCACAAGGTAGGGCCTGTTATTCTCATTTCACATTACCATCCCAATATATTTTATGATGTTAGCATTCAAATGTAGGCCAGTGATATAATGAGGCAAAAACTATCCAAGAAACATCAGTTCTCAGAAAGGAGCTAATGTGATGGCATGGCATCTATTATGCCTGTCCGTCCACATTTCACGGGAAACGCGACTAGTCAATTGTCTCAGTGCTCACCAAACTCACTCACATGGGTCTGCATTCAGGTTGTCCTCAAGGTCAGGAGATCTGAGAATTTGAGATTTCATGAAAATACTTAACTCCCCCTAGGCAATTGTATCATTGGTCACCAAACCCAGTGAGGTGGGTTTGCATCCAGATTATATTCAAGATCAAAGTCACAGTGAAAGATCAAGAGCTCGAGGTACTGATGTGATTTCAAAACAATCACTCATCCTAGGCAACTGCCTTGATGATCACTAAACTCAGTCACATGGATCCTCGGGTAGGTCTGCATCCAGGTTGTGCTCGAGGTCAAAGTTCATGAGATCTTGGCACTAATGGGATTTCAGAAAAATGAATAAGGACCTGTGCTTATATAGCCTCAAAGCTGCACGGTGGCGCAGTGGTTAGCACTGTGGCAGCACAGTTTTACCCTCGGCTGGGGGATCGCGGGGACCGTGAGATCGTGGGTTCGATCCCTGCCCCCGGCCAACAGTGATCTGTGTGGAGTTTGCATGTTCTCCCCGTGTTTGCATGGGTTTACTCCGGGATTTCTCCGGTTTCCTCCTACATGCCAAAAACATGCAGGTTAGGGAGTTAAGGGGCGCTTGCGCACGCAGCGACCGGCAGCTGGTGGTTTGTCACCAGGCTGCAAAACAAATCTACCTACGGGTACAAAATAAGTAATAATAAAAAAAAGCACTTCACTAGTACTAACCCTCTATTCTAAGGGCCTATAGGAGACATATCTAGGGACAATTTCGAACAACCAATTAATGTGCATGTCTTTTGATTGTGGGAGGAAACCAGTGCAGCACAGGGAGAACATGCAAACTCCACACAGAAAGGTTCCTACCCCTGCCAGCCTGGGGATTTGAACCTGGTATGGCGCATATTTAAGGCGCATATATTGTATTCATATCCCCCGCATTCACCTAGTAGGAATGACGGTGCATATTCCAGAAGCTTCATGTCTTAACCAAGGACCTGACCCTGTGAGGACCTACGGGAGGTGTGAAGTTGGCCTTGCAGGAGAGGTGAAGCTGGAGAGAATGCCCCAGCAGGAGCCCCAGACGCTAGAGGGTCAGAGGACAATGGAGACGCCAAGGAGCCTCGGGCGCTGGATGTTTACCTAAGACTGTGGGTTGGGGGTGTGTGATTTGATGTGGGGGGATTTGTGTCTGGTGAGACTATAAAAGCTGTGTTGGATGATTGCTCTGCCTCTTTTCCTGAGATCCTGTTCTTGTTAGAGGATGTGACCTTGCAATAAACCAACCCTGAGAAATAAACTCAGTCTCGTTTGTGAAAGTCATCCTCAGCACTGGAACCTTCTAGCTGTAAGGCAACAGTGCTAGCCACTGCACCACCATGCTGCCCATACTAGGCAATTGCCCAAATTACTCAACAAAATTCATGTACAATGATCATCAGTATGGCGGATGATAAAATAAAGGCAGCGATGAGAGGTTTTAAGCAGGTTTATTAAATCACACTGCCATCATAGGAACTCCGCTCCAGCCCAGTGTGAGCAGACTGGAGTGGGATCCTCAGGCTCTCTAGCAAAGAAACACAAGATGTGTGTGTGTCAGCAGCAGCAGTTGAAGAGAGAATGAGTTACAGAATATGTGCGGTATTTATACCAGTTACAGACAATGCATGAAAGGGCATTCACAGCAGTGGGTATGGCATTTGCATTTGAGAGACACAGTGAGAACAGGAAGCATGAACACAATGCATGAATGGGACATTAACATCACAATACTGAGCCGAAACAAGCCAGAAGGAGCGGGGCTGCCTGTAGATATTAATACACACATTTCACTGTTCTGTTATTTGCTCTAGCCGAGCGCTGTGTCTGTCTCAGTCTGTTGTGGGGGTCACGCCACACCGCTCCCCCCAGAGGGCTCAGCAGGGGGCCGAGACCTCGATAGTTCAGCTTTGGCAGCGAGCAGGAAAAGCTCTGTGCAGGCGAAGGTGGAGGGGGGTGGGGGGTAATAAATGCCGGGGATGGTGAAATCGTCTGGGCCGCGCAAAAATTGCATGTTGTTCTGCAATGTCAAGGGGCTGTCCCGTTGAACATGCGGAGATCACAAGAAGTAAAATTAGTCACTGGCTCCTCTCGCAATTAAGTCCTGCAAGGATTAATAGCGGCCGTGAAGAAAAGACGAGGCTGCGTGGAGGCTGTAATAAAAGCAGAGGGACTGGCATGTTGACTTTAGATGCAGGCACAACCTTAAAGCTCTCGGAAACCGCAAACCGCTGAATTTCCCTTGTGCGCCGTGGCTGAGACCATTAGCAAATCCTTCGTGCATGCTGCGTGCGTGCTTCAGGTGTGAGGGCAGCCCTGAAGGCTCTGTGTGCAGCGGCGAAGGATGCTGGCGGTCTGTGGAGCCGTATTTGTCCCGTGCGTGGTGCACCGTCTTCGTAACTCCCCGGTGCGTGTGCCGGGGCTCCGTGCGTTGTTGGGCCAGCTGGAGAGGAGACAGGGTCAGGGAGCTTAATCATCCCTGTTCAATGTGTTGGAGCGGTGAGAGGGAGGAGACGATCTTTGTCACTCGCTCGGCCATGGTGCGTTCAGGTCCACGCACTGCATTCTCCGTCGGCCATGGAGGTCGCCGTCGTGGAGAGGGGACGAGGTGCATGCGCTCTCATGTGGAGGAGCTGTGAGCGCGGCCGGTCCAGCGTGGATGTGCCGATCTAGGCGTGCAGATCCCACCATGGAGTTTGCTGCGGCTTTCCCGGTCGTGGGTGATGTCCTGAGAGTTCACTGAAGCAGAAGGCAGCTGCTGCGTTCGCTTGTCGTCGGAGCATCACCGCCGGGTGCTGCGTTCGCGGGCAGCGTGTTTTTTCAGCGTCGGGTCACCAATATGGCGGATGATAAAATAAAGGCAGCGATGAGAGGTTTTAAGCAGGCTTATTAAATCACACCGCCATCATAGGAACTCCGCTCCAGTCCAGTGTGAACAGACTGGAGCGGGGTCCTCAGGCTCTCTAGCAAAGAAACACAAGATGTGTGTGTGTCAGCAGCAGCAGTTGAAGAGAGAATGAGTTACAGAATATGTGCGGTATTTATACCAGTTACAGACAATGCATGAAAGGGCATTCACAGCAGTGGGTATGGCATTTGCATTTGAGAGACACAGTGAGAACAGGAAGCACGAACACAATGCATGAATGGGACATTAACATCACAATACTGAGCTGAAACAAGCCAGAAGGAGCGGGGCTGCCTGTAGACATTAATACACATATTTCACTGTTCTGTTATTTGCTCTAGCCGAGCGCTGTGTCTGTCTCAGTCTGTTGTGGGGGTCACGCCACAATCAGGTGGATTTGCATCAAGGTCATGAGATCTTAGGGCTTATATGATTTTATGAAAATTCTTTCTCCCACTAGCCAATTGCCTCCATTCTCAACAAACTTGCTCACAATGATCCTCAGGTTTGCGTTCAGGTGGAGGTCAAGGTTGGTGTCAAAAGTCAGAAGATCTGGGCATATATGATTTCATGAAATTAGGCAATTGCCCCAGTGACAGGCAAACTCATGCACAATGATCTTCAAGTGGGTCTGCATCTAGGCTGTGCTCAAAATTAAAGGTCAGTAGATCTAAGCAGTCTGGAATGAGCTACTCCGTCATTGACAGTGTAGTTTAAATATCAAAAACCTGTGTGGGCTGTTTTCTAAGAGATCATGTGAAATGTTCTGCAAGAAAAGTTTTTAATTAAAATTTTGTGAAGAGTAGCAGTAAAAGAACTTACAAATATGTTGTAGAGGATGAAGCAGGTGAGACACAACCAGCTGCAGCACATGACTTTATTTCCTCTATCACGCAGAACAGACTGACTTGGGTGCCAAAGTGGATTTCTTTTATACAGTTTCACTCCCTTCTTTGGCGCCTGGAGTACACACACTAAGATACACACAAAAGAGCATCACACCTGGCATCTGAGGTGTGGAGGTGCATCTTCACGTCACATAATACATTCACGCCTGGCATTGCTAGATATGAAGGTGAATCTTAATTTGGTTTTCTAAACCCTGGTGCTCTGGCGCCTACTGTCGCCCCCTCTCCTTTTCTTCTCCTCATTTCCATCTCTCACCTCTTTTCCCCCATCCCCCAAAGACCCTGGGTGGAGTATGACCACCCGTTGTACCGCCACAATGTTATAAATTAAACTATTATTAAGGTTGGGTAGTTAAATAAATGACCAAGAGTTTGTTGTTTTCTTTCAGATCAGCAGTTTGAAGTGGGCCATAACCAACAGGTGAATTATAAGAGTGGATGGGCTCAATTCACTCAAGAAAAATTTGTTTCAAACAGATCCTCAACTACTTTAGATTTACATTGACACAGTGGCTGGGGGACTGGATGGGCTTAGACATTTTCAGCTATTGCATCTGCCTGGAACTGATGAGGGATCCGGTATTCCCTGTGGACACAGCTACTGTATGGGCTGCATTAAAGTCAGCTGGGATGAACAGGAACTGGAAAGGAATAGACTGTGCAAATGTCCTCAGTGCGGGCTGCTTTTCAGATGAAGGCCTCTCCTTGTTAAAAGCACAGTATTAGTACATTTAATGGATATTCTGAGGAAGGCACCCCCACCTCCTGAAGCTGATCTCTTCTATGCTGGACCTGAAAATGTGTTCTGTGACCTGTGCTCTGGGAAAGAGATAAAAGCCGAAGTATGCTAACTCGTGTCAGCTCTCCTTCTGCAACATCCACGTTAAACCTCACAATGCAAACCCTACATATGGCAGGCACTTACTTCTGGAACCTCTCCCTAGGGAGAAACTTAAAGAGGAGGGCCTGCTTTCAACCGCAACTGTCCAGCTGGTCAAAGAGAACGTGAGTCAGACAAATGATGATCAATAGAAAGATCAGGCAGGGCTTCGGCAGGAGTTGGAGTGCATCAGCATGTCCGCTGATAAAGCAATGAAAGACAGTGAGAGAATGCTACCTAGGCTGGTCCATTTCATCCAGAAAAGAGGCTCTGCAATGTGGCAGCAGATCATATCCCAACGGGAAAAAGAAATGAGTTGAGTCAAAGACCTCCTTGAGAAGATGGACGATGAGATTGCAGAGATAAAGAGAAGGAGTTTGACCAGGCCACACATTCAGAAGATCACAACATTTGTGCACACACCTACTGCACACTGTCAGCAGCCTGTGAGTCTACACACGCACCTACCATCAACACCCGTCCTCTGAATTACTTTGAGAGCATGACAGTAGCTGTGTCAGACACTGGCGATAAAGTACTGGACCTTCTGACAGAGAAATATGAAGACAGCTCACTGTCAGTGACTGCAGTGGATGTTTTACTGTCACCACCAGAGCCAATGACCAGAACTGATTTCTTAAGATACTCACAAGAAATCACACTGGGTCCAAGCACGGGGAACGGGTGAACAGAACGGAACAGAAAAGCAACCTTGATGAGAGATGAAATGTCTTACCCTAGTTTCCCCAGACAGATTCACCTACTGGTATCAGATCATGAGCAGGGTGGGGCTGAGTGGATGACATTACTGGGAGGTGGAGTACAGAAGGGGAGGAGTCAATGTAGCAGCCAGACTAGGGCTGCTACATTGAGCATCAACAGACTAGGGAGGTTAGATGACATTCTGTTCAGAAACAACGACCAATCTTGGTCACTGCAAATCAAAGCACACGGTTATGCCTTATGGCACAAGTCATACAAAGTTCAGATCTCAGGTCCTCGTTGCTCCAGAATTGGAATGTACCTCAATCACAGTGCAGGTATTCTGTCCTTCTACCGAGTCTCTGACACCATGACTCTCATTCACAAAGTCCAGACCACATTCACTCAACTGATCTATGCTGGATTCTGCTTCAAAACTTCTGGATCCACCGTGGAGTTCATTAAACCCAAGTAGACAGAAGTCCTTTGCAGGGACAGTAGATTTGGATGTGTGTTTTTGTCTGCATCTTTGCTACATTGAGTTTGTTGTCATGTCATTTCAGCTGTCATTCACACTTTTGACATCTGATCATTGGTTGCTTTGTTGATGTTTCAGTCATTATTTGGTTATACATGATTAGTTTTCTGCATTTGTCTGTGAGTGAAATCATCAAACATCTCGTGTAAATTTTAACGCCATAAAGTGGGAACAAAGAGAAGCTGTAACTGTACATACAGTAGGTAACTGTGGTGATATTAGTGTCACTAGTATTGTAGAAACAGCCATGCTATCATTGTAGACTCATTTTCAAAAGAACCAAGCTCTGGTCATTTGCTCTTCATCAAGTCACAGATTTTTATTTATTTTTTTTTTTTTTTGTTACTTATTTGTACCCGTAGGTAGACTTGGTTTGCAGTCTGGTGACAAGTCACTGGCTGCTGGTCGCTGCGTGCGCGAGCGCCCTAAACCTACATGTTTTTGGTGTGCGGGAGGAAACCGGAGAAATCCCGGAGTAAACCCGCGCAACACGGGGAGAACATGCAAACTCCACACAGCTCACTGTTGGTCGGGGGCTGGGATCGAACCCACGATCTCATGATCCCCGCGATCCCCCGGCCGAGGGTAAAACTGTGCTGCCACAGTGCTAAACCACTGCGCCACCGTGCAGCCGGTGAGAGATACCAGCAATCTTAAACGCCCTTCAACCACCCCTTCCACCTCCAAGATCAAATTGTGGGCAGACAGTGGCCATCAGGTGCCAAAACTTTTCCAAACATAAATTTTCTAACATTTCCTCATCTGCGACTAGGTCCAGTAACTGTCTTTCTACTAATGAATGTTATATGAGTATTTCAATATTGTACATGTAATTGTTTTTTTGTTTGTTTGTACTGCAGCAAAAAAAAACCAAAAAAAAAAACCAGAAGAGCCTTCTCCAGGGAAGTGACGTGCAGTACATATATGGCCATTCCTTAGCGGACATGACACATCATATAAATACAGGGCTATTTCTCAGAGAAGATATCAAATCATTTAGCAAAGAGATTGTATATGTTCTTTTTTTTCCTCAGAGACTTCTGTTTTTGTTCACACGGTGCACTTTCAAACAACTTTTGTTGCATTTTCATGTAAAAAGAACTCCAAGCTACCTATAAGGCAGCTTGACCAAAACAACAGCGTGGAACTGATCAGAGGTGAAGAGTAACGACTTACATTTACTCAAACACTTCACGAAATCATATTGTACTGAGCAGGACTGTGTTTATGCTTGAGTACATCTATGAAGGAAAAAACTACTTTTGCTCATGTCCATTTGGCTATATTCCGAGTTACTTGCGAATTTATTGATTTAAAATTTAGTTGTATTATAACTCTGCCATTAAGAAGTCAGTTTTTTTTCCATTTTAGTTATCTCATCACCTTAATTCTAGCTCATTTCCAAAAGAACAAAAAGAAAGTTGCAAATTTATGTGACAAAATGACAATTTTATCACAAAAACTCTACAAGTGTTAAATTTCTGAGAAAACCTCAGAAATGCTATTGTCTGAAATATACAAAGGGGGAAAAAACAAATTTACATGATATGCAAATTGCAAATTTATGTGTGCAGCCGTATTGTAACCTGTACTAGTCAGTGCTATTCATACACTTGTGCCTACAAGTTTCCATTCTGTACATTCGAGGTATGTAAACTTAAAAGCAAAAAAGCGAATTGGATAAGAATTCATCATTGTACATGTATTTTATGCATTTATAGAAGACGGTTGTGGCGCAAGTGTAGTGTGGCCGACTACTGATCGGAGGGTCAGGGGTTCAATTCCCGCTCTGTCTGCATGCTGAAGTGTCCTTGAGCACAACACTGAGCCTCCAGTTGCTCCTGGTGGGTCAGGCCAGCGCTGGTGTATGGTAGCTCTGACACCATCAGTGTGTGAATGGGTGGATAACAGGATCTGTAAAGCACTTTGGTCATCTAGAGTTAAGAAAAAAGCACTATATAAGTGAATACCATTTGTAGTAAACATTTAAACCAGAAGGACTCTCATCAGGGACACAGTACTGCGTTAAGATTGCAGGGAGAATATAGCCACTCCTTAGTGGACATGACAGCATCATATAGAGGGCTATTTCTCAACAAATCATTTAGCAAAGTGATTATGAAGTAGTATAAAAGTAGTGCTTGATATATTTTTTCCTGGAGACCTCTGTTTTTGTTCACACGTTGCACCTTTAAACATTTGCTGCATTTGTAATATAAATAGAAGTCTTAGAACACAGCTATCAAGCACTAGCTGGCTAGCTAGCAGGACATAACTGAGTAGACATAGCAGTTTCGGCTCTTTTTTTTAAGGCATGGTTGTTTCACTGTGTCATTCAAGTCAGAACACCAAGGAGAAGAACAATTAATAGATGGAAACGAGTCCATATTTGTTGCTGTGTAAAATCCTCTAACACCTTTTATTATGAGAAAAACAAAACCTCAAGTGAGACTGAACCTCCTCCTACCTTTCAACTAGGGCTGGGCGATATGAAAACATTCCAGTCATGATATTTTTATTTCATATTGATCGATATTGTGGCGGCATGAAATAATATGCAGCGAACTGAGAGTTTTTGAGGGAGTTTATTAATCATACCGCCATCACAGAACTCACCCCAGCCCTGTGGGTGCGGGCTAGAGCGAGCCCGGAGGCTCTCGTAGCAGACAGGCAATGCGTGTCATCAGAAGCAGTGGTCAGAGAGAGAGGGAGCATGTGATATTCAGTCACTTAAATACCCAGTTACAGACAATACATGAAAGGCATGGGACATTTGCATCACAGTCAGAGCAGGAAGCATGAACGTTTGCATTTGAGTCATACATATCAACAGCGAAACTGGCAGGAAGGAGCTAGACAAAGAGCGGCTGCCTATTGATATCAATACACACATCTCATTGTTCTGCTAACTGCCCCAGCTGAGCGCTCTGCTTGTCCCAGTCTGTTGTGGGGGTCACCCACAGATATCAATATATATTGTAATATAAATCAAATCACTATTTCTGTCAAGCTTCAAGGTTCCTTTTTACTCCTGAGATGTGAAGCTATCACCAGATTAATTTTAAATATTTTCTGTCAGTTGAACCTGACAAATGTAGTGTGGAACATTATACAACTGTATTTCAAAAATGATAAAACATAAATATTTTATAATATTCTGCTCATCAACTTACCCATAGCTGAGTGAAGTACATGCCCAAAGCACTGCATCCGTGTCCACTTGTTTCGTGATGTGGTCTTCACTATATTTGTCCCACTGTGTGTCGTGATGCAGACTTGTTTGTCTTCACTCAGTCTCCAGGATGCAAGTGCTTGGGTCAGTCCTAAAGCAATGACTTCACCTGTATGGTCTTCAGGAAAGTTTGAAGACATTTGCTTTTCAAATTCCAATCTTGATCACTGAAGTTGGCAGTGATGCTCATATATGGTTCAGATGTGTGACTTGACCACAAATCTGACATAGTAGCGAAGTATGGCAGACTTTGCAGCTCCTTTTCAACCGTTTCTCTACATTCCATGTACAGCTGGGGAAGTGTCGTCTGGGAGAAATATTTACAGCCAGGGAGTTGGTAATGAGGGTCAATTACTTTAATCATCTGCTTAAATCCAACATTTTTGACTGTGCTTAATGGCAGCATGTCTTTTGCAATAAAGTAAGCTATTTCATTTGTAATATCACTGTGTCTCTGTTTTTTTAAGGCATGGCGCTGGAGAAACTGGCCACTATGTCTGTTGTTGTAGCGCAGGAATCACACTGGTACTTTCAGGAGGACTGACAGAACTTGCTTGAGTCTGGGACCGTAAAGTCTTGCATTCTGTGTGCTCAATAGGATAGCACTGCTTCAGATGGTAAAAAAGAGTTGCAGTGTTACCTGATTTTGTGGGAACGTGCTTGCGACAGTTTGCAGTGCACGCTAAGCTTCTTCTCGTCAGACTTTAACCAAAATATCTGCACACTACTGAATTCCTCAGACCCTTCTTTTCAATAATTTCCTCGTCTATTGAGCATTGGGACTTTTCATTAATGTTTTCTGCCATCATTTTCTTTTTAATCACGCTCCAAGTCCTACACGACTGCGCTAGCCCAAACATTAGCAAGTGTGCTAAGCCCTGGCTGCTGGCCCTACATGCCTAAACACTCTTGTGTGTGTCAATCAAATGGGACTTCCAGCCACATGATTGGTTCAGTGTGCTGTATTCTCGTTTTCGTTGGCTTTTTGTGTTGGCTGTCAAAACACAGAACGAATGACTTCTATTGAGGTTCCATCGACTGTTTTATGTCTCTATCGAGGAAAAGTTAGTTCACAATAATAATTGTTATTGTTTTATCATTTTTTTTAAATTATCATCCAGGCAGCGCGGTGGAAGAGTGGTTAGCACTGTGGCAGCACAGCAACTCACCCTTGGCCGGGAGATCCTGGGTTCGATCCCAGCCCCCGACCAACAGTGATCTGTGTGGAGTTTGCATGTTCTCCCCGTGTCTGCATGGGTTTACTCCGGGATTTCTCCGGTTTCCTCCCACATGCCAAAAACTTGCAAGTTAAGTTAATTGGCATCAAACTGGGGATTCTAAATTGTCCTTAGGTATGAATGTGAGAGTGAATGGTTGTCTATCTCTCTGTGTTGGCCTTGCGATGGACTGGCGATCTGTCCAGGGTGTACCCTGCCTCCGCCCAAAGATGCTGGGATAGGCTCCAGCCCCCCCGCAACCCGAAAAGGATTAAGCGGAAGAAGATGAATGAATGAATGAATGAATGTTTTATCATCCAGCCCTACTTTCAACCATTCACAATCAGCCTTTTTCCAGCCAGCAAGCACAAAGACTGGGAATTAGAGATTACAGGATTTAGTTGCCAGAACGTTTTGGAAATTACAGTTTTCACACCAGCTACAGTTCGAGAGCAACCTAAGGCCTACTCCCAAACTGAGCATTGTCAGGTACAACAGGTCTGCGCGTTCTTCAACGCTGTTACTGATGCTGGAGTGGAGTGGCTAACCAGCTTGGCCATGTTAGCAAAAGTCCTGAGGTTTTTTCAACCGTTCTTATGGTTGTGAAACTATTTTTGTCGTTGGTGCTGTGGTAATAATGGGTAATCTTGCAGTTGTGAGTAGTGGTGTTACTTTTCTTGGTCAGACTTTAACGTGCTCAGTGAGATTTGAACAGGCTGGTGCTGTGTTGAATATTGTGTTGTTCAGCATAGTGATTATTGCTTTTGTGGCACCTTTGCAACCGCTGCAAAGTGTATGTGTTTGTGCGTTTTTAACGGTCGATATAACTGGGGTCTTCAACAGATGTAGAAAGTGTCTATGCATGTAGACTTACAGATGTGGACAAAATTGTTGGTACCCCTCTGTTAATGAAAAAAAAACCCCACAGTGATCACAGAAATAACTTGAATCTGACAAAAGTGGTAATAAATAAAAATTCTATGAAAATTAACCAATGAAAATTAGACAATACTTTTGAATTGTGGTTCAACAGAATTATTTTAAAAAACAAACTCATGAAACAGGCCTGGACAAAAATGATGGTACCCTTAACTTAATATTTTGTTGCACAACCTTTTCAGGCAATCACTGCTGTAACTGTCAATGAGACTTCTGCACCTCTCAGCAGGTATTTTGGCCCACCCCTCATGAGCAAACTGCTCCAGTTGTCTCAGGTTTGAAGGGTGCTTCTCCAGACGGCATGTTTCAGCTCCTTCCACAGATGTTCAATAGGATTTACTATAGATCAGGGCTAATAGAAGGCCACTTTAGAATAGTCCAATGTTTCACTCTTAGCCATTCTTGGGTGTTTTTAGCTGTGTGTTTTGGGCCATTATCCTGTTGCAAGACCCATGACCTGTGACTGAGACCAAGCTGTCTGTGACACTGGGCAGCACATTTCTCTCTAGAATACCTTGATAGTCTTGAGATTTCATTGTACCCTGCACAGATTCAAGACACCCTGTGCCAGATGCAGCAAAGCAGCCCCAGAACATAACAGAACCTCCTCCATGTTTCACAGTAAGGACAGTGTTCTTTTCTTGGTATGCTTCATTTTTGCGTCTGTGAATATAGCACTGATGTGCCTTGCCAAAAAGTTCCAGTTTTGTCTCGTCTGTCCATCAGACATTCTCCCAGAAGCTTTGTGGCTTGTCAACATGCAGTTTGGCAAATTCCAGTCTGGCTTTTTTATGATTTGTTTTCAACAGTGGTGTCCTCCTTGGTAGTCTCCCATGAAGTCCACTTTGGCTCAAACAACAACGGATGGTGCCATCTGACACTGATATACTGTACCTTGACCTTGGAATTCAGCTTGAATGTGTTTAGAGGTTGTTCTGGGCTCTTTTGTTACCATTCGTATTATCCGTCTCCTCCTGTGGCCACGTCCAAGGAGGTTGGCTACAGTCCTGTGGATCTTAAATTTCTGAATATGTGCAACTGTAGTCACAGGAACATCAAGCTGCTTGGAGATGGTCTTATAGCCTTTACCTTTAACATGCTTGTCTATAATTTTCTTTCTAATCTCCTGAGACAACTCTCTCCTTTGCTTCCTCTGGTCCATGTTCAGTGTGGTACACACCATGTCACCAAACAGCACAGTGACTACTTGTCACCCTTTAAATAAGCCGACTGACTGATTACAAGTTTGTAGACACCTGTGATGTTAAATAGAGGACACATCTTGGTTGAACATGTCCCTATGGTCACATTATTTTCAATCTTTTCTAGGGGTACCATCATTTTTGTCCAGGCCTGTTTCATGAGTTTGTTTTTTAAAATAATTCTGTTGAACCACAATTCAAATGCATTGTCTGATTTTCATTGGTTAATTTTCATAGAATTTTAATTACCACTTTTGTCAGATTCAAGTTATTTCTGTGACCATTGTGAGTTTTTCTTTCATTAACAGAGGGGTACCAACAATTTTGTCCATGTCTGTATAAGCTAGTACGCCTCCTCAGTGGAAATAGCCTCGTATCACGAGAGATAACACCTGGTGCTTTACCAGAAGTGAATGTTACCATTCTAATTCTTTAGCTCAGAGCAAAAAGAAGCAAAAAAGAAAGTTGCAAATTTGTAAGGAAGTAACAAATTTACCACACTAACTTACAAATTATGAAAATGAAAACAGTGTTAATTTGTAAAATAAATAAATAAATAAATAAATCAAAATCTCGAACTGATGCAGAAAACTCACATATTGTCTCAAATATACATTTTTTTTAAAAAAAGCTCAAAAAACTGTAAAATTGTAAAAATCTTAATTTATTTAAAAATAATCATTTTCATACATTTCACATTCTGGAAAAAAGTTTAAAATTAACAAGAAAAAGTCCTAAATTTATGTAAAAAAAAATATGTCTAGGTACGCCGGCCTCTCGTCCACTGATGCTGGGATACTACCCCCCCCCCAAAAAAAAAACAAAAAAAAAAGCACCGAAAAAGGATTAAGCATTAGGAAGATGAATGTATGATTAAAAGTATTTTCAAGAGAAAAATCTCACAAATTAGGAACATTATTGTCCCAAACATAAATTGGCTTTAATTTCCATATTTGCAACTGGATCCAGCAAGTGTCTTTACAGCAATGACCATTCCGTAAATGATTATTGAGCTTTGTACTAAAGGATTTGAACCCTGAGGGCTCTTGCTTGGGACATAGGGCTGTAATCAATTTGTGGTGCAAATTGTGGCCGTTCATCGATGGTCATCTGTGCCACGTGGCACATCATGAAAATTAATGGGGTATTCTAAGAGAATGTAACAAATCGTTTGGCAAAGTGATTGTGGAGTAATATCAATTTTTTTTTTAATGTATTCCTTTCCCCCCTCAGTGACTGCTGTTTGTGTTCACATATTGCACTTAAAAAAAATGCTGCATTTTGATATGAAAAAAGGTCTAGAACTCAGCTCTCCAGTGCTAGCAAGCTAGCTAGCCACTCGACCAAAGCAACAGTACTGATTGGGGGCACGAGAAACAGCTGCACCTACTTATGCAATTTCACAATTGTTAGCAAAAATGGTAAATTATCTGTTAAAATTAATTAGACATTATTATTAACAAAAAGAAACAATTTACATTTTTGCAAAAAAGGAAAAAATCACAAATTTACAAATTTACTTAGAAATTTAAATTTAGGAGAAAAATGTTCAAAAATTATTAGTATAGAACGTTACATTGTATATTAAATTACTTAAAGTTAATTCAGAGTTATTATTTACATAAAATTCACATTCCTGAACAAAAGTTTAAAACTAACAAGAAAAAAGTACCAAATATATGCCCAAGAAATCACAAATCTCAAAGGAAAATCTCACAAATTATTAAATGTTTTCAATTCTGAGATGATCCAGTAAGCAGCTTTATAGCAATGACCATTCTATAAATCTCGGCATTGTACTGAAGCATTTAACCCCAAAGGATTCTGTCAGGGACACAGGGCTGTAATCAACTCACAGTGCGAAACATGGCCGTCCATCGACGGCCATCAGTGCCTCAAAGGCACATCATAGAAAATAAAGGGCTATTTCTATGTGAATGCAACAATTTCTTTAGGAAACCAATTGTATAGTAATATGAAATGAGATTTAATATTTATCTGTCAGAGACCTGTTTTATTCACACACTGTGCCTTCAAATAATATATGCTGCATTTTAATGTGAAACGAAGTCAACACAGCTATCGAATGCTAGCTAGCTGGCCACTCGACCAAAGCGACTGTACAGAACTTATCAGAGGTGGGAAATAACTGGTTATATATCATCATCATCGTGTAGCAGTCCGAGGGGTTGGGGCACACTGGACAACTTGCTGCCACACTGTGCGATTTTCCATGGCTGTCGTCAAGTCCTCTCTTGCTATCCCCGAATCCCTCGACAGTACCTCTGGGAATGTAAGTTTCTGGGACTGGACTTGGCCAATAGGCTTCTAATGGAGCAGGGAGTGTATAATCTCCCCGGTGGCCCGATGGCAATGGCCAACAAGTCTGAGTCTCCGTTTTGTGAGCCTCTGAGAGAGGGGCAAGATGTCACCATATATTCGCTCGAGAGTGGCGTGCTCAGACCTATGGATGTTTTGAATATGCCTCAGTAAGTTTGTATATGTCCCGTCCAGTCATTTTTCTTGATGTGCAGTTAGAGTCCACGTCGCCAAGCCATAGAGCAAAATTGGTTCTATCGGTGTCCTGAATACGTGAATTTTTTTTTTCGTTGTTGAGAGTTGAATGTCATATCTTGTTAAGCTTATTACATGCTGCCCATGGTAGAACTTTACGAGACTTCATATCCTTTTGAGAGTCCAATATATACGAGCCAAGGTATTTGAAGTCTTTGACTTGGGTGATGTTTGTGCCAGCCAGCGAAAGCAGGCTGCAGTTTGGTGTTGTAGAAATGAACTCTGTTTTGCTTTCATTGCAGTAGAGCCCTATCAGGTTTGCTGCTTTTTCTAGTGACTGGAGAAGCGATTCTGCATTCACGACAAGGTCTGATATTAAGGTAATATCTGTCATGGGCGGCAAGAGTGCGCTTCCTCCTTCCCGTTCATCGCTCCTCAGCTCATCATTACACCTGAGGGAGAGGACGCACCTGCACCCTCTCATCAGCCAGCATACTTAAGGAAGCATCCTTCAGTGATTCAACGCTGGCTTGTCTGGGTATACTGCCACTAAAACGTTACACTGGTAAAAGAAATTATTAACCTGTGTGCTTTATTTCCTTGTGCAGGTTGCTGCCATCGTGCGGGTGTGTCACTGGGGGCTGCGCGCGCTCTCCTGCCACTTCATCCTTCACGACGGTAACCTCCACCCGGTCAGGCTCCACCAGCTATCCCCTACCCTGCTGGTTCGTCTATTCCCCGCTGGAGTTCTGTCAGTACTCCGTCGGAGCCCACATAAGTGGTAATTTGGCTTGCCCATTTTCCCTTACTCCATTCCTCTGCTCACAGCTCTCGTTGTCTCTCCACAGGCTCTTTCCTCTGGCAAGTGACTGTTCTGTAGTAGTGCGGATTTTGCTATTTAATAAAAATATTCAAACGTGTACAGTTTGATTGTCTCGTTGTTGCTGCACCTTGCACGTGGGCTGAATTATCTAATCAGTCATGACAGAATGAGCCAGCCTTAACCTTGGCTCAGCAGGTGCAACAGGGGGACAATCTGCTCTGGATCGCTTAGAGGCAAGCGAGCAACAGGTCTCCGTGATGAACCAGCAGCTGCAAACTATGATGCAGTAATTGGACACCATGACGCGTCATTTGGCCGGGACGGCTCCTCTGGCTCTTCCTCCTCAGCCTGATCCTATTGTTCAATCTCCGGTTTGCCATACCACCTCCGTTCCCACACCTGCCCCGCTCGCAGGGGAGGTGGGGAAATGTAAGGAGTTTTTGCGCCAGGTATGGATGTATTTGGAGCAGGTCGGGGGGGGGGGGGGTACTCAATGAATGTCACTAAGATTCAATTTTTCACCTTACTGTTGCGGGACCAAGCCCTCAGTTGGGCTCGGGCCACATCAGACAGCCCAGAGGGCTGTAGTTACACGTTTGATCAATTTGTGGCCGCTTTTTGTCGCGCGTTTGACCACACTGAGAGTCAGGGGAGCATAATGAGCCACCTGATGGCTCTCTGCCAGGTGGCTCGGTCTGTGGCCGAGTTCTCTGTGGAGTTTCGGGTCGAAGCGGCAGACTCGGGGTGGAACGAGGTTGCGTTACGCAGCACGTTCCTCCACGGGTTAAACGCCCATCTCTGCAACGACCTGGCGGTTTATGCTGTTCCCGATACACTCGATGGTCTCATTGATCAGGCTGTGGGGTTAGACAACCGCTATTGTGAGTGCGCGAAGGAGCAACAGGCCTCCTCTCACTCGTCCGCCGAGTGGGTGCCCGCTTCGGGGACTGACACTGGAGGGGCCAGTCCTCCTCCAGAGCCAATGGACCTCAGTTGGTTTCAATTAACCGACGATGAGCGTCGGCGAAGGAGGAGGACTGGCGTGTGCATGTACTGTGGTTCACCGAAGCACAGTCGGGACGAGTGCCCCCAGCAGCCAAAAGACACAGCCCGTCAGTAACCGTGGGGGGTCTGGCGGGCAGAACCAAGTTGACTCCCCCCGGCAATTTCTCTATTCCGGCCCTCGTGCAATTGCCGGGGGTCGAGAGGAGGGTCTTGGCGTTAGTTGATTCAGGGGCAGGGGGCAATTTCGTGTCAGCCCGGCTCGTCCAGGACCTGGGTATTCCCACTTTTAAATTGCCCCATGATCAATGTGTTACCACCATATCCGGTCGTGAGGTTGCGGTTATCGCTGAATGCACGAGGCCGGTTGCCATCCTCTTGTCCGGAAATCATTGGGAGGAACTCACGTTCCTAGTTCTCCCAAATTCATCATCCCCGTTGATTCTAGGGTATCCGTGTCTCCGCATGCACAGCCCCATAATAAACTGGGGGCGTAATTCCATCTCCTCCTGGAGTCCGTTCTGTTTGGCCAATTGTTTAAGTTCAGCCAAATGTGTTCCATCTCTTCCGGTCTCTCTCCCTCCAGTCGAGCCACCAGACCTCAGCCTCATTCCCCGGGTTTATCATGATTTGGGGGAGGTCTTCAGCAAGTCGAGAGCACTGTCACTTCTGCCTCATCGCTCTTATGACTCTGCTGTGGACCTCATCCCGGGGGCGCAGTGGCCATCCAGCTGGCTCTACAGTATTTCTGGGCCATGGAAAAATATGTTAAAGAGTCGCTGAATGCCAGCCTTATTCAGCCATCTTCAGCCTCTCTCGGGGCTGGGTTCTTCTTTATCGGCAAGAAGGATGGCTCGCTGCACTCGTGTATCGATTACCGTGAGCTCAATGCTATAACAGTTAAGGACAAAAATCCTCTGCCCTTGATGAATTCCGTGTCCGTGTCCTTCAGCGCTCACGGGTGTTTACCAAATTAGACCTACACAATGCGTACCATCTCATTTGCATTCGTGAGGGGGACGAATGGAAGACAGTGTTTAAAACACACCTGGGGAAATTTGAGTATTTGGTGATGCCGTTTGGGCTCACCAACGCCCCTGCTGTCTTCCAACGATTTATTAATGATGTCCTCGGCAATATGCTCTACCAATTTGTGTTCGTCTATTTAGATGACATTTTAATTTTCTCCCGCTCGCCAGAGGAACATGAGGTCCATGTGAGGGCCGTTTTACAACGGATCTTGGAGAACCAGCTCTACATTAAGGCCGAGAAGTACGAGTTCTCCACAACATCTACTTCCTTCTTGAGCTTCATAGTGGCTGAAGGGAGACTGATTGCCGACCCGGCCAAGGTGAGGGCAGTGCTCGATTGGCCAACACCCCACTCCCACAGGGAGCTTCAACGCTTCCTCGGGTTTGTGAATTTTTATCACCGGTTCATCAGGAACTATAGTAGGGTAGCACTGCCCTTAACGCAGCTGACCTCTGTTAAGGTCCCCTTTCGATGGAGCGAGGCAGCGAAACAGGCCTTTTCCAAATTAAAAGGCCTGTTCACTGAAACACCTGTCTTGGCTTAGGTCAACATGTAGCTCCAGTTTGTCCTTGAGGTGGATGTGTCTGATTTGAGGGTAGTTGCTGTTCTCTCACAGCGTGCATCCTCTGATCAGAAGCTCCACCCGTGTGCATATTTCTCTCATCGGCTTAAGCCAGCTGAGAGGAATTACAACGTAGGGGACAGAGAGCTGCTCGCCATTAAATTGGCACTAGAGGAATGGAGACATTGGCTAGAGGGGGCTATTCACCCCATTGTCGTGTGGACCAACCACAAGAACCTCGAGTACTTGTGGTCGGCCCGCCGAATTAACTCCAGGCAGGCTCGCTGGGCTTTGTTTTTCCAGCAATTTAATTTCACCATCACCTACCGGCCTGGTTCTCGGAACACCAAACGGGATGCACTATCGCGCCAGTTTGATTCCTAGGAGGTAACGCCCCCTTCCCACCCCCAATCCATTCTTCCCCATTCATGCGTCCTCAGTGCCATTACGTGGGATATCGAGCAGAGGGTTCGGCAGGCCCAGTCTCACGAGCCTGTGCCAGCAGGGTG
Organism: Pholidichthys leucotaenia; assembly: GCA_020510985.1. Classification (NCBI taxonomy): domain Eukaryota; kingdom Metazoa; phylum Chordata; class Actinopteri; order Cichliformes; family Pholidichthyidae; genus Pholidichthys; species Pholidichthys leucotaenia. The sequence continues at coordinate 99,242,743 of CM035836.1, read as the reverse complement.
CCCCTGGGACTGCCTGTACATCCCCGCTGCCCTCCGCAGTGACGTCATCCAGTGGGGTCACACCAGCCGCTTCGCCTGTCATCCTGGTATCACCCGCACTACAGATCTGGTTCGGCAGGTGCTCTGGTGGCCCACGCTGCGGCAGGACGTGCGGGAGTACGTATGGGCCTGTCAGACCTGCGTCCGGGCCAAGTCTGCCCGCCCCCCCCCCTTCCCTCGGCTGGACTTCTCCATCTCCTTCCCGTCCCTGGTCAGCCTTGGTCACATATCGCCGTGGACTTTGTCACTGGACTTCCCCACTCCCATGGTAAATCAGTGATTCTGACCATCGTGGACCACTTCTCCAAGGCTGTCCATCTGGTGGCACTCCCTAAACTCCCCTCGACCTTGGAGACGGCCATCCTTCTGACTGACCATGTGATCGACTCCACGGAATCCCTGTGGACATCGTGTCTGACCGGGGCCCGCAGTTTACATCACAGGTCTGGAGGGCCTTCTGCCACACCCTGGGGATGACGGTGAGCCTCTCCTCTGGGAACCACCCCCAGAGCAATGGGCAAGCAGAGCACGCCAATCAGTCCTTGGCGGCCACCCTGCGATGTGTGGCAGCCGAGTACCCTTCCTCGTGGAGCTCACACCTGACCTGGGTGGAATACTCTATGAACTCGGCTATTTCCACAGCAACGGGGCTTACTCCTTTTGAAGCTTCATTAGGTTACACGCCTCCGCTTCTACCCATGACCGAGAGGGAGGTCACAGCTCCCTCCATGGGGGCTCATGCTTGCCGCGCTCTCCTGTCACTTCATCCTTCACGACAGTAACGTCCACCCGGTCAGGCTCCACCAGCTATCCCCTACCCTGCTGGTTCATCTATTCCCCGCTGGAGTTTTGCTGGCGCTTCCTCAGAGCCCACATAAGTGGTAATTTGGCATGCCCATTTTCCCTTACTCCATTCCTCTGCTCACAGCTCTCGTTCTCTCTCCACAGGCTCTTTCCTCTGGTGAGTGACTGTTCTGTAGCAGTGTGGATTTTGCTATATAATAAAAATATTCAAACGTGTGTACAGTTTGATTGTCTCTTTGTTGCTGCACTTTGCATGTGAGCTGAATTATCTAATCAGTCATGACAAATATCATCAGCAAAATCAAGATCTGTAACATACTTAGCAGGATGCCTCTGGCTACGTCTTGGTTGGAGTTGTAGACCTTTGTCATTAATGGTGTCTAAGGAGAGGCATAGAGCACAATCTAGCACAATAATAAATAAAAATGGTGCTAGAGTATCGCCTTCAAGAATCCCTGCTTCAATGTCAAAGAATGCTGTTTCGCCATTAGCTGCTATGACTGTAGCCTTCATGTTGGTATAAAGCACTTGAATGGCTGTGACAATAGGTTGTGGGATAACATAGAGAGGCAAGATATTAAACATTGCGTCCTGATTAATGGAATCGAATGCCTTCTGAAAGTCTACAAAACAGATAGTGAAATCCTTGTTAAATCTCTTCATTTCATCTATTATGCGAAGCAGGGACAGTATTTGAGAGATTGTTGACCGCTCTCTCCTGAAACCATTTTGGTTATTGCGCAGCAGGGGGTCCACAGTGGGTACTAGACAATTTAGAAGAAGCTTATTGTAGATTTTGGTGGCAATAGGCATTAGGGAGATGCCTGTATAATTTGAAGTCAGCGTCAAGTCACCCTTTTTTGGGATAGGTACAATCCCAGATTTCTTCCAAGCAGATGGCAGCAGCAAGTCAGAAAAGGTGTGATTGCAAATCTTTAGCAGGAGGTCGTGGAACAGAAGATCTTTCCAGATAAGACTTGGGCTGTTGTCAAGGCCGGTTGATTTACTGGCCCTCAAAGTTCTAATTGCATCACACAGCATTTGTATAGTGAACGGAGATGTATTTATGCCTAGAGTTTCGGCGATCTGGATAAGGGGAAGGTCTATGCTTCCCTGAGTAACTGGCTGACCCACTAACAGGCTCTGAAAGTGAGATAACCAATTCTCTTTCCGCTTTTCAGCCGATCCTCCTTTAATGCGGACAAATGGTTCCGTTCAGCAAGGTTGTTGATAATAGGTCATGCAGTTGCATGTTGGTTTGAGGAAATGAGGTAATTGATATGGTCAATTTTCTTTTCTATACATTCTGCTTCAGCTTGTGCATAGGCTTCATCAAGTTGTTTCTGTGCTTTGGTCATGTTTCTGAGAATGGTTCTTGTTTGCTTGTTTTCATGACATTGTGTGGCTTCACCAACAGCCTTGTGAGCATCGTTAACTAGGGCATGAGCGCTGAGTGACTTGTCCTTCTTCTTCTTTTTAGGAAGTGTTTCCAAAGCAACTTCCTCAGTGACAGAGATGAGGTTATTATAGGATGTTTCAATGTTGTCATCAGGTTGTGAGAGTGTGTCAGAGCGATTTCGAACTTCCAGGGTGAATGCTGAGGAAACCTCTGGGGTGGCGCATATAAGCTTCCAGTCAACTTTCTTCACAGGATTTAGAGTGGGTGTCATGAGTCTGAGCTCAGTGTTTCCACAGAGCTCAGACTCTCAATTTATGTCTGAGTTTCTTATGTCTGTTATGATTTTTTTGTCGGTTTCTGTTTATTTTTGGTTTTGTGACAGGAGCACCTTCTTCCTTCCCAGACACTCCCGTCAGCTACTCACTCTGTTCCCTTGCCATCTCAGCTGTGAGTTGTTGAATAATTAGGTCACCTGCTCGCTCAGCTGCCCACACCTGCTGCTCATCTGTTTCCCTGTATTTAAGCACTGCCAGCTTACTTTCTCAGGGCGGCAGTCTTAATTGTATTACTGACTGGAAACCTGAACATCTTATTGTTTGATCCTTCCTAGTCTTCTCCTCGGCACTCGCAAAGCGATTCCGGCTCTTGAGTGCCTGTCGTAAATTAATCTTCGTTTGCATTATTTGTGTTCCCTGCACAGTTTTGAATTTTCTGTTTGTTGCTTTGAATAAATGTCACTACTGCAGTCCAGCACGTGGGTCTGTGTTTCTGCCCCGGAGGGTCCATTCATGACAGTGGGGTTCTTGTACTGCCTGAGGCTCAGCTGTATGGTACACGAGACAACTCGGTGGTCCGACCCAACACTTGAAAATGATGAATACGCCTGTCAGTTCATAGTACTGTTCCTCCACTTTTTGTGGACAAGGATATAATCGATCTGGGATCACTTTCCCATAGGCAGTTTAAATGTCTATAATTTGTGCTTGGGTTTCATGAATTTGGTATTAGCTACCAAAAGCTGGAACTCTTCAGCATAATCGAGCAGTTTCTTTCCATTGCGATTTGTTTCTTGGTTGAATGTGAAGGGTACGTCCTCTGGGCCAGTTTGGGCATTAACATCTCCCGCCACAACCAAAAGATTGTGAGCTGGAACATTTTCAGTGGCACTTTTTAAATTTTCATAAAATTGATTTACAGCCAGTTCATCATTGACATTAGTTGGACTATAACATGCTATGGCGTTGGTTTTGGGGTTGCCATAGAATTGTGCCACTAATATACGTGGAGCTATCTTCTCAACGGATGTCAGCTGTTGAGCGGTGCAAGGGGATAACAAAAAGCCTACTCCACCAATAGTAGAGCCTTGGGAGCCTTGCCATGCCGACAATGTAATCAGATGATAGCCATCACTTGTCTTGCGCTCAACTGCAGTATCTGGGTGATGTAATCTGTGCTCTTGAATGCTCAGGATGTCAATCCTATGTTGTTTTGCGTAGTTGACAAGTTCTAGCAGTCTGCTGTCCTTTGACAAAGTACGGGCATTAAAAGTACTAAAGAGTGTTTGTTTTTAACATTTCAGTAAGTATGTCGATCCATTCCCACCACTATCATGAGATACCCATCCAGACAGATTTAGGGTTTTTCGGTCATTGATACTTGAGGGTACGAGGACAGGACTTGAATCTTGAGCAGCAGGTACTGGGACCCTGGTGTGGATTTTAGTTGTTGTCATGTATCCTTTCACTTGCTAGACTGGAATGTGGTTCGCAGCTCCTGCATTCAGGTTTTCCATTCAGAGTTTACCTTCTCCTAGAGGGCTTGCCATTTGGGTCTAATTGGCGCCACCTACCCAGGGTGCATGCTGGCCGTTGGCTCGCTAGGAGCTCATCCGCCTTTTGACAGGTCTTGTTTTTAGTCCTGCAGGGTGACATGCCACCCTCCTCACCAGTGTGCTCTGGTGGGGGAGCCGGTTTAGACCCCGACCACCCGTCCATGTGGCAGGTTGTACTGGGTTGCATTATTATTTACATAAATTTAACATTTCTGAAAAAAAGTTTCATATTGATAAGAAAAAAGTACTAAATTGATGTCTAAAAACAGAAAAGATGCTTTCGTACACTTTCCCAAGTAAATGTGTCCACTGCCCTTACTTATACTTGAGTGTTTATTATATTAAGCTAATGCTACATTTACTTGATTATAATTTCTGGCTACTCCACCCACTTCTGGTACTGATGGACTCTGGACGTGTATATTAAATGTGATTGGTGGACAGTACTGAATTTCGTTGGATATGTGTTTAAAATAAAAATGAATCTATTATACAGTATATACATACAGTATATATTGTGATGTTTCAAGGGTTCACACAATAATGAGAGAGAATTTGGAACATAACAGGCATTTATTTCTTCACTGACAAATTACACAGAACAGAGGGGAGGTCATTCACACACACCCTCACCTCACTCGGTGACACAGACACGTAATCTCTCACATGCAGGGCAACAACACTGCCAACATGCTACTCACTGGTATTAGCTGACAGTAATTTGTCAGGCAGAGGTTCAGAGACAAATAATAAGAAAACGAGAGCATGTCTTTGCATTTTTATTAATTTTTATTTAAACAAATGCAATTTAACAACATTTATACTATATTGAATACTTTCATATAACATACTTCTGAACCTTAACTACATTGTGTTACAAAGTCTCCTCTTATATCCTTTTTTACCCTGCGTAGTTACTAGTTTTCAGAGTACAGTGTAATTATACACTTGCACTTGTACAACTTGGTAAATAGAATATCATGATTTGCATTTTAATTTCAAAAACTATAATCAAAATTGAATACAAAAGGCTTGACATATTTCCTTGTGTCTCTAAAGAATATTGAAGATATGAAAGGTTTTTTTTAAATGATTAAAAAATAACTTTTCCCCAATATTCCAATTTACTGAAAGGAAATAATGTATTACATTTACTGTTATGTCCATATTCGAGACTTCAATAATGAGGCCGAAGGTGCAGTAGAACGGAACTTTATTATGCAAACTCACTGAACACGAAGGTGCTCCCGTCGAGGCAGAGGTGCTGGTCAAAAAGAGACCGTGCCTCTTCCGGGTCGGCCTTTTATACCCTGAGTGGCAGCAGAACCGGAAAGGTGTAGCCGTCACCCATAACACACAATATAATAATAATAATCATATTTAATACATTACATTTTTCCACCCCACCCCCGTAGAAAAGTCCAAAACACACACCATTTGGACCCACCCAAATTTGCAACCCGAATCACACACTAACAGTAATAACAATAACTGGGCCTATCCATGCACACAAATAATTAAAACTACAGGGGGACTACTGTCCCACCCCCACATGGCCAGACGGGTTATTCTGCTGTCTTTATCACAATACGGTCCGTAGGACAAAAAAAGCTGCCGTGTTCCTAATATAATACCTAAAGTATTCCCAAAACATATGTACAACCAAAACATTTCAATTCACTAATCAGTCACTTAATATGTACTGTACATCCACACCCCGCTGTGCCAGCTCCCCACCCCAACACACTCACCCCATAACCCAGGCAGATCACACATCAGTTATGCAAGCAAATCCAACAGTGTTGGGCTTTTTTTTTTTTAAACAAACTGGGCAATCACATAGCAAGTACGTGTGAAACATATCAACTACGTGGCTTGGGCAATTCACACATATTAACATTTCTGCACCCCCCCAACCCCCCGATAAAAGCAGCTCACACTGTTTTTTTTTTTTGTTTGTTTTTTTTTTAACATGAGCACTTAACCCAGCCACTTTTATGCATCTACCACATTGACAAAACAACAACGCAGCCCTGGCAGTGCACACATCAACATTTCAGTCATTAACATGTTAATGAGTCAACCCCACAACACATCATCCCCTTGCCATCATATAGTCTCAATGGGGAGACCACCCCCCAGAGACCTGTCCGGTAGGTCTTGACCAGAGCTTCTTCTTCGCTTCACCCCCGGAGATGAACCACGTCGGAGCCCCGACACCTCCTTCTCCTCAACGGCACGCCTCTGCTCGTTGGGGTGTCTCCGTGAGCCATCGGACATTTGAAGATAACTGTCCTCCTGGACAGCCACCACCTGCAGCCGTCCCTGGTCCTCTCGTCATTTTCGCTTGCCGTGAACCCCTCTTAGCCGAGCCTCCTTCCTGGGTTGAACCACGTCAGCAACCCGCAGGGGAGCTCCACTTAGCTTCAGATGTCCACGATGTCTAGACTGGGCTTCCTCTCTGGGTCGAACCGCTCCAACGACCCCTTGAGAAGCCCGACTTGGCCTCCAGTGCTCCTGTGAGGCACATCTGTCCACCGTGCCAGCCGGTCCTGCCCCGCTCTCTTTCATTTTGAACGTTGGTGAAGCCGTTGCAGCCCCTTGTTTCTCGGTACCTCCTGGCCAAACTCCAGAAGCAGAGGGAGCTGTTCTCACAGCTCCACCCGCTGTCACAGGCTTTCCACCGTGCTGCCCAGCTCCCACATCCAGGGTGACTTGGGCCTTGGCACCGAAACCCTCCCGCGATGGCCCTGGGTGGGATTGGTTCTGTCCATCTCCCAGAATACTAGGCCAATCTTCATCCCATACCGCATCATCCACCACACTTGGAATCGGTCGGTCCCACAAACCACAGCCCAGCCACTACTCTCCGATGCCACTGGTGATCGTGAAGCCCGGTCTGTAGAATAGGTCGCAGCCCATCACATTCGACCCCCTGACGGTCACCACAAACTGGATATTGGACACCACAGCCGACTTGCATCTTGCCATCAGCTCCAGCGAACTCATGATGGCTAACCTGTTACCCCCATAGCCACAATACAGCGTTGATAGTCCTCTCACACGGAGATGCGGGACCAAATTCCTCACAGCAGGCCAATTCAACACGGACACTGCTGCGCCTGTGTCAACCAACAACAGCACTTCTACACCATCCAGAATCACGTCACAGTAAATACGGCCATCTGTGCTCGAGGAGACGGCGTGAATAACTGTAGGAGTTATGGAGGGGGAATCTGCTCCTCGTCGTCGTTCCCCTCACTCAAACTTTTTGCAGGCCCTAGTGAAATGATTTGAAATGACACACTCGCTGCAGCGTTTGACCCTCGCCGGACACTCTCTCGCCTTGTATCAGTGCTTGGTGGACCCACAGCCCAAACATCTGGGTGATCCCGGGGCGGATCTAATCTTAGTAGCTGTAGCGTAGTCCTCTTTGTCTTCTGCGCTGTCATCGCTACCCGGGTCCACAGCCTGTGCCGCTGATTGTGAATCAGACTGCCTCAACGTTGTTTTCTCTCCAAGGTCCTTTGATAGTTTATCTGCTGATTTGTACTGCTGAGCTATTTCCACAGCTGCGCTCAACGTCAGTTCACTGGAGTGCGTGAGGACTCTTGACCGTGCCGCAGAACACAGCGTGTGCTCTGTTAACTGATCACGGACCATTTCTTCCTCCAAAGCCCCGAATTGGCAATCTCCAGCCAGCTGGAGCAGGTCCGCAACATACTGTTGCACCAACTCTCCCAGCTGCTGGCATCGCTGTTGAATCTGAATCTGCTGGATGATGACGTTCTCAGGAGTGCGAAAGTAGTGCGCCATTAGCTCAACCACGTCCTCAAAACTATCACTTTCTCCCAGTGTGCTGAAAATACATTGCCCTTCCATGCCGAGATTATGGACCAGTATCACTCGTGCACATAGTTTCTCCAGTTCGCTGAGTTTTAATGCCACCAAATAGTTTTGGAACGCTACAAACCACCTCGCCCAGGGAACTGGCGGCTCGCCTGGCAACTCCAAAAATGGCTGAATGCTAGAAACTCCTTTATCCATAACTTTATCCACGTCGCCAAATGTTATGTCCATAACCGAGACTTCAATAATGAGGCCAAAGGTGAAGTAGAACAGAACTTTATTATGCAAACTCACTGAACATGAAGGCACTCCCATCAAGTCAGAGGTGCTGGTTGAAAAGAGACCGTGCCTCATCCGGGTCGGCCTTTTATACCCTGGGTGGCGGCGGAACCGGAAAGGTGTAGCCGTCACCCATAACACACAATAAAATAATAATCATCATCATATTTAATACATTACATTTACGTTCACACAGAGAAAATCTTTCCTACCTTGAAAGGTTAACTACAGGAGTAAAGTGAACCCCTGACTTAGCTAAATCACATTAAACTCACTGACAGCAGTGTTTCTTACTATTCCAATTCAGATAATTCTGCCTAATCTTGCAAAATAACCCACTGTATTTAAAAGTTGATAATTCAGTAATCAGTCCACTGAAGCCATAATAGGCCCCCTTATATATAAAAGATCTGATATTACCCTATCATCCTAACAGAGCACTATGCTCCCAAAATGCTGGATTACTTGCAATACCCAGAATCTCCAAAAGTACAATGGGAGCCAGAGACTTCTGCTATCAAGCTCCTTTCCTGTGGAACCAGTTACCACTCTAGGTCCGGGAGTCAGACTCGATCTCTGTCTTTAAGAATAGGGTAAAAACCTTCCTTTTCAATATAGCCTACAATTAGGGAGGAATCATGTGTCTCTTAACCCCCTTTTGTGTTGCTGTTAATACATTCAGACTGCTGGGTGACCTCCAATAATGTACTTGCCTTCTCACCGTTAATGTTTGCTCTCTTTATGTCTGTTCTTTTCTTCCTCTCTATCCCCTCACCCCCCAGCCAGTCGCAGCAGATGACTGCCCCTCCCTGAGCCTGGTTCTGCTAGAGGTTTCTTCCTGTTAAATAGGAGTTTTTCCTCTCCACCGTTGCTAAGTGCTTGCTCACAGGGGATTGTCTGATTGCTGGGTCTTTCTGCAATTGTGGGGTTTTCCCTACATTTGATAGTGCTATGAAATGACTTTTGTTGTGATATGGCGGTATATAAATAAAGCTGAATTGATGCAAGTTAGGTTAATTGGCATCAAAATTGGGGATTCTAAATTGTCCTTAGGTATGACTGTGAGACTGAATGGTTGTCTGTCTCTCTGTGTTGGCCCTGCGATGGACTGGCGATCTGTCCAGGGTGTACCCTGCCTCTCGCCCAAAGATGCTGGGATAGACTCCAGCCCCCCCGCGACCCTAAAAGGATTAAGCGGAAGAAGATGAATGAATGAATGAATGAATGAATTGAATAGTATAAGGTAATGCTGCACAACTAGGCAGTGATATTTACGCTGCAGCTTTCATCAGCGTGAATCAGCAGTTCTCCTTCCCTCCAAAACATACTGTAACATTGGGGCCGTGTTAAGGGGGGCAGGGATTTCCCAGCATACTTTGCCAGCTGAAAACGTTACTGTGCGTGTGTTATTACTGAGTTATTATACTGCTGTGTCATTATAACTGTGTTATAATGACACAGCCCTGCTTCCCGACCTTTTCAGGGCAGGACGGGCTGGCGATTCCACGACGATCAGGAGCGGCAATCGATCAGGAGGCGACCGTTCCATCCGTCCAGAAGCGGGCCAAGATTCCCCGCTTCAACAGCAAAACCTCGTTGGATGACTACCTGGTCCAGGTCGAGCTGGCCGCCGCGCTAAATGGCTGGTCACCAGAGGAAACCGCCGTGCAAGTCACGCTGGCCTTGGAAGGGAGAGCTCTCTGCACGCTCTCTGATCTCCGGCCTGAGGAGCATTACAGCTGGCCAGCGCTACAAGGAGCACTCTGGAGACGATTTGGGAGAACGGCGGATGCTGAGCACGCCCAGGAACAGCTGATCCACCGCCGTCGAAGCAGCCAGGAAAGCCTAGGAGCCTACGCAGCGGACATACGGCTGCTAACACGGCGCAGCTACCCGGATTTTGCACTGGAGGTGGTAGAGAAGCTCGCCCTCCGGAACTTCATCCAAGGTCTCCACCTGGCCCAGCTCCAGAGCCACGTACGAATCCACGCCGTGAGCGACAGGGAGACTGCGGTGGCAGAAGCAGAGCGGGTGGAGCTGCTGATGAATTGCACAATCGAAGCGTCGACGCCAAGACAAAGAACCTTCCAGGCCACGGCTGAGAGCGAAGGGGAGGAGGAGGAGTTGTGGCAGACCACGGCAGCGCGTCCACGGAGAAGACGGCCTCGGCGGCGCGTGGAAGGGTGCTCCCGCTGCGGAGAGCCAGGACACATCACACGGTACTGCCCTGCACCCATCCCACGACAAACTGATAAGCTGTCACCGCGCGTGGGCCGACTTGGACACTCGCCAGGGATGTATCTACAGAGCAGCCTGGAGAAGACGTCAATCCGGGCCCTGATTGACACCGGCTCTACAATCTCCTTGGTCCGACCCGGTGTGCTGCCGGGCATGAACGAGACAACCCCACGGGGGTGGGAACCCACCGAGCGCTGCGTCACCACAGCTACCGGTGAGCGCGCCAGATTGGGGGGACGGAGAGTTCTCGTGGTGTGGGTGGCCGGTCAGAACATAAAACACCCATTCTGGCTGGCTGACATCCAAGACCCCTGTATTATTGGACTAGACCTGCTCACAGCCTGAAACGCCAAGATCGACACCGCTGGACCGTCCCTCCAGCTGGGAAACCGGACCATCACGCTCCACAGCAGAACCCAGAGAAGGAACACAGAAGCCTGCACGATCGAGGGACCGCCAGGGCGGACCAGACTAGGCGGGCCACCACGAGGACCGGACATGATGATGCCACCAGCGCGGGCAGAGAAAGCACGAGCATACACAAGGACAGCAAGGGGAGGGGTCAACGTGTCAGCAGAGACGCAGCAGGCGGTTGAGGAATTATTTCAGTGGAGCTGCAGCGGGCTGGACCCGGAACAGAGACGCCAGCTGCAGGAACTATTAGACTGTTATATGGGTGTCTTCGCCGCGAAGGATGAAGAATGCAGCCGGACCGGTTTGGTGCAGCACAAGATCGACACCGGTGAGACCAGGCCGATTCGGCTCCACCCTCGCCGGCTGCCCTTTTCAAGGCGGGCAGCAGCAGAACAAAAAGTGCGAGAAATGCTGGAGGCAGACGTCATTGAGCCCTCCAGCAGCCCCTGGACGGCGCCGGTGGTGCTGGTCAAGAAGAAGGACGGGTTGTGGCGGTTCTGTGTGGATTACCGGCGCCTGAATGACGTCACCTGGAAGGATTCCTACCCCCTGCCCTGCATCGATGACACCCTGGACCACATCGCCGGCTCCAGCTGGTTCAGCTCACTGGATCTACGCAGCAGCTATTGGCAGGTAGAGCTGTCACCCGAGGCCCGCCAAAAAACAGCCTTCTCCATTGGGCAGGAACTGTACCAGTTTAAAGTGATGCCGTTTGGACTCTGCAACGCCCCGGCCACCTTTGAGCGCTTGATGGAGCAAGTGCTGGCTCACGTGTCCCGGAGACGCTGCGTTGTTTACTTGGATGACCTACTGGTGAATGCAGCTGATTTTGACAGCGCCCTGTCAAATCTCCGAGCGGTACTGGACGCCATCCGACAGGCGGGGCTACGGTTACACCCTAGAAAATGCCACCTATTCCGGCGGGAGACCACTTTCCTGGGCCACGTCGTCAGCGCAGCGGGAGTCGCCACCGACCCAGAAAAAGTGGCGGCGGTGAGAGACTGGCCAGTGCCGCGGAACGTGGGAGAACTGAGGAGTTTTCTCGGATTGGCCTCCTATTATAGGAGGTTTGTGAAAAACCACCACCATCACCAGCCCGCTGCATCAGCTGACGCAGAAAGGACGCACGTTTCAGTGGAGTGACAGCTGTGCTGCTGCTTTCTTCCAGCTTCGCGCGGCGTTCATCAGAGCTCCCATCCTGCAGTATCCTGACCCGAACCGCCTGTTAATCATGGACACGGACGCCAGCAACCAGGGCATCGGGGCGGTGCTATCCCAGGAGGGAGAGCACGGAGAGCAGGCAGTCGCTTTTTTCAGCCACACTCTCAGCAGAGCCAAGAGGAATTACTGTGTGACTCGCAGAGAGCTGTTGGCTGTCATTCAAGGACTGCGTCATTTTCGCCCGTATGTGTATGGGGGGAGGTTCCAACTCAGGACGGATCACGCTTCCCTGACCTGGTTATTGAACTTCAAAGAGCCAGATGGACAGTTGGCGAGATGGCTGGAGGCACTGCAGGATTATAATTTTCAGATTGTGCATCGGGCAGGCCGCCTCCATGCCAACGCTGACGCGTTGTCTCGGCACCCCTGTGCGACAGAGGAGTGTCGTCACTGCCAGCGGGCTGAAGATCGAGACCAAGTCATCCCACGGGCTGCTGCTCTGCCGGACCGCTGCGAGCAGAAATAACGCAGCGACACACAGCCCCTCCTCGGGTGATCAGGCAGCCTCCCCCAGCAATGACGTCACAGAGGTCCTTGACACGCAGCAGCTGCAGAGCGAGCAGGACAGAGACCCGGTCATTTCTCAGGTTCGGCAGTGGCTGGACTCAGGACAGCACCTCGCCTGGGAGGTTGTGTCAGCGCTGGACCCAGAGACTAAGGCCCTACACTCCCAGTGGGCCAATTTCCACTTCTACGAGGGCGTGGTGTATCGACAGTGGCAGACTCCAGCTGGGCAGCAGCACGTCTGGCAGCTGTTGGTTCCTCGTCGACTCTGGGCCAACGTACTCCAGCTGGTTCATGGGGCGGTAGCAGCGGGCCACTTCAGGGTGACAAAGACGCTGCAGCGCCTTCGAGCCCGGTTCTACTGGCCCGGTTGTCATCAAGACGGGGAGCTCCACGTCCACCGCTGTGACACCTGCACAGCTCAGAAAGGGCCAACTCAGCAATCCCACGCTCCCCTGCAGCAGTACTGGGTGGGAGCACCGATGGAGCGGGTAGGAGTGGACATCCTGGGCCCTTTCCCGACCACGGACCGGGGGAACCGCTACGTGCTGGTCGCAATGGATTATTTCACTAAGTGGCCAAAGGCGTACGCGGTCCAGGACCAGAGCGCCGCTACGACGGCATCAAAGCTGGTGGACGAAATGTTATATCGGTTTGGCGCACCGGAGGAGCTGCACAGCGATCAGGGTCGGAACTTTGAGGTGGAGGTCTTCGGAGAGGTCTGCAAGCGGCTGGGCATCTGGAAGACCCGAACCACCCCGCTGCATCCACAGAGCGACGGCCTGGTCGAACGATTCAACCGGACCCTCACCACCCAGTTCGCTATCCTAGTGGACCAGCAACAGCGAGACTGGGACCTGCATCTGCCTTTTGTTTTGTGGGCATACCAGACGGCAGCTCAGGGATCTACTCGGTGCACCCCTGCAGCGCTCATGTTTGGAAGCGAGCTGCGCACACCGGTGGATTTGGTCCCCCCCCCCTCCCCCCCCCGAGCCGGAGGTGGAGGGAAAACCTGGGTTGGATTATTTGTTTTGTTTAAAAGAACGTCTCCACACGGTACATGAACTGGCTCGGGAGGCCCTGGCAGCGGCAGGGGGTCGGCAGAAGCGAGCGTATGACTCCCGCTGCCAGGGGAGGGACTTTGCACCGGAAGATTGAGTCTGGGTTTTCTGCCCTGAGAGAAAGAGAGGACAATCACCGAAGTTGGCGAGCCACTGGTCGGGACCATGCGTGGTTCTGCAGAGGCTGTCGGATGTGGTGTACAGGGTGAGGCTAAAAAAAGGGGACCGGGTCGTGGTGCTCCACCGTGACCGTCTCGCCCCTTATCAGCCATCCGCCCCGCTAGTGGTCGAACCGGAACTTTCATCCTGACCAGATACTCCGACCGAGACTCAGATGGATGCTAGGGGGCCTGTACATGCTGGTCGTCGGCATCAAAGGCCGCCCCGACACCTGGACGAGTTCGTATTGGACTTTTGAATTGGACTTTAGTTTTTCTGGGGACAGAAACCAGTCCGGGGGGGGGGGGGGGAATGTAACGTCGGGGCTGTATTGGGGGGGGGGCAGGGATTTCCCCAGCATGCTTTGCAACTGTGGACGTTATTTTGTGTGTTTGTTAAATGTTAAATGCTGGGTCATTATAACTGTGTTATAATGACCCAGCAGTGTTTTTATAGGCAGGATTAGGGCAAGATGTATCATGTGTTGGATGACCATGATTGAACTGGAGGTCTGGGAGAATGACCTCCCCTCCCGTCTGTGCTCAGTGTGTGTGCGAATAAAGCCTGTTCGTCACAACCATCTGTTCGTCTTCTTTGTGGAACCCCGCAAATGTCACACTGGTGTCAGGAGTGGGGATGGAGCAAGATGGTGGCCAGGACCCGGGTGGAGGTCCAGCGGCCGGGACGGTTCATCGCCTGGCTGGGAACGGAGCGCAGCGCTGACACGCCGACCCCCGGAGTGGCTCGCCGTGATGGACGGACCAGCGTACCCCGTCTTCCGCCTTTTTCAAGGCAGAGCGGGCCAAGCAGAGCAAACCAGCCCCGCTTCCCGCCCTTTTCAGGGCAGGACGGGCTGGCGATTCCAGGGTGATCGGGAGCGGCGATCGACCGGGAGGCGACCGTCCCATCCATCCGGCAGTGGGCCAAGATTCCCCGCTACAACGGCGAGAACCTGTTGGATGACCACCTGGCCCAGGTCGAGTTGGCTGCCATGCTGAACGACTGGTCACCGGAGGAAACCGCTGTGCTGAGAGCGAGGGGAAGGAGGAGGAGGAGTTACGGCACACTACGGCGGCGCGTCCACGGAGGAAAAGGCCGTGGCGACACGAGGAAGGGTGCTTCCGCTGAAGAGAGCCAGGGCACATCGCTCGGGTACTGTCCCGCGCACACCCCACGAGAAACTGGCCCCTCGCCGATGTTAAATTAGAGCAAGGTGGCATGGACGGGGAAAGGCCACCTTCCGCAGATGCTTCCCCCGGCGGTGACGTCACAGAGGCCCTCGGCGCGCAGCAGCAGCGGAGCGAGCAGGACAGATCCGGTCTTTTCCCGGGCTCGGCAGGGGCTGGATGCCTGGTCGTGGGCCAGCGGCCGCCTGGGAGGTCCTGGCAAAGGTGGGAGTCGTGACTCCCGCTGCCAGGGGAGGGACTGTGCGTAGTCCTACTGAAGCTGCTGGATGTGCTGGCTGTCGGCATCGAAGCCGCCCCAACACCTAGACTGATTCATTTTGGACTTCTGGGTTGGACTTTGATTTTCTGGGAACAGAAACCAGTCCGGGGGGGGGGGCGCAGTGTAACGTCGGGGCCGTGTTAAGGGGGCCAGGGATTTCTCAGCATGCTTTGCCAGCTGAAAATGTTACTGTGCGTGTGTTATTACTGAGTTATTATACTGCTGTGTCATTATAACTGTGTTATAATGACACAGCAGTGTTTATAGGCAGGATTAGGGCAAGATGTATCAAGTGTTGTATAACCATGATTGAAACGGAGGTCTGGGAAAATGATCTCCCCTCCTGTCTGTGCTCGGGGGTGTTGGGGTTGGGTGTGTGTGAATAAAGCCTGTTCATCACAACCACCTGTTCCTCTTCTTTGTGGACCCCCGCATACGTCACAATACTCTGTCTTTTTAAAGCTTCTCTTTACATCATAATCCATTTAAATCTGTTCATAATAAGTCTAAACAATATACCTACTGATAGGTATTCTGAAAATTTACCTAATACGGCTAAAAAATGCTGGTAATACCGCAGACTGTCACAGCTGCGATTCATAGACCATTGTTTGGAACGAGTTGGAGCTCCATGAGCCACGTGACCGGGCAGCGGTGAGCTGTTAAAATGTTGAAAAAGTACACTACAGGGTAACAGCGCCCTCTGCTGCTGGAATCAGGTTTTACACTTATTAGACATTTTCTTTCTTTCTTTCTTTCTTTCTTTCTTTCTTTCTTTCTTTCTTTCTTTCTTTCTTTCTTTCTTTCTTTCTTTCTTTCTTTTTCTTTCTTCTATTTAAAATATAGAATGCTATAGAATAACAAAAGTTACTTTTTTAATAATTCAACAACTTTCTCATTCTGTGTACAGAAACCATACTTAAGTAAAAGCAGCAGTCAACAAAAGGTTACCTGAGAAACCCTAAGAAGTTATGTCTGCCAGCAAAGTTCTTTCAGTTACTCACACTTCTCTAATAGATTTGAGACTTTTTTCACACAAATTAGTTTTTTTGTCCAAAAATGTATGAGTTTTTTTTCCTAATGAATTTGTATCATATTTCCTGTAAAATTATGACTTTTTTGATCCAATTATTTATTTCCATATATTTGGGACAATCATTTAAAAATATTCTAATACTTTTTTCTTGCAAACTTGCAACTTTTTATTATAAATGCATCATATTTTTGTGTGTAACTCGTACACTTTTTGCTCATGTATTTCTACCTTTGTTTCCTTACAAACCTACACATTTCTCTTGTACATTTGCAACGCTTTATTCCTGAATTTGCTTTTATCTTGTAAATTTGATACGTTACTTCGACCATGTTGACTGCGTGTAAGGAAAGTGAAATAAACCATGGATGTGTGGTATATATTACTCATATATTCCATACCTGCATACGTTGGAGCATGTGGAAATGTGTGGGGCAACATATGCAAAGGGATTTCACACCTCTGAAAGGACAAAGGAATCTCACCGCCGTGTGAAGACCAATGACGTCACAGGACGCCATGGCAACAGACTTGACACCTTCACCCCCTTAGGCGAGGAGAGGTTTTCCCATCACCTCCCAAGACGGAGGGAGGAGTTAACAGGACTAATGGGGATTTAGATAACGGGGGATTTCAGCTTGTGTTTTGCATGTCTTGGATGTGTGCCTGTATTTAACCAGCGAGCTGGGCAGAATTCTTTCTCTTTGCCTTCTGCCAAGCTCTGCACCATGATGAGACAAGATAGAAGAGCTGTTCATTAAAGACGCTGCTTTTGTGATACAAAACCGCCTCGTTATTTCCAGCTCTTCTACACTGGTGACCTTGACGCGAGTATGGACCTGAGGCGTTCTTCAAGCGACTCATCCGCGGCGAATCTGACTTACGCCAGCGACAACGCAGACGAGGGAACAAGCAGACAGCTGTTCCCCCCGGCAGAGGGTACCGAGAGAGCTCAACCGAGCTCCAGCACCGCCGTGAGAGCCGAGGCAAGGCACTCTCACCCGGCGGGCACAACAGTGATGATGTGCACAAACGCCGTCGCTGTTAAACTGCCAGATTTCTGGCGAGAAGACCCGGCCTCTTGGTTTCTCCAAGCCGAAGCCCAGTTCATACTGGCGGGCATCACGGCAGACGATACTAAGTTCTACCATATCGTCTCCAAACTCGACTCCGCCACTTCGAGGTGTGTGCGAAGCTTGATCCAGCGACCACCGGCCCGGGACAAGTATGAGACACTCAAGGCGACCATCGTGGCGAATTACGTCCCGTCGGCGGAAGAAAGAGCCGAAAAAATCCTGGCAGTCTACGGCCACAGAGGGGGCAATCCAAAGACCCTCATGGAAGATTTACTGCAGCTCAAGGAGGAGGACAATGATAATTTCCTCTTTCAATTTATTTTCCTCAGCACGCTACCACCACACATGAGAGGGACACTCGCCAGTATGAAGTGCAACAATCATCAGGACTTCCGCACGCTGGCCAACGAGGCTTATCGACTCGTCAACGCCTGCAGAGATTGGACACCCACAGCGGCATCCGCAGACCTCAAAACTGACGCCCCGAACCTTGGAGAGTCACAAACCACGGAGCAGACTCAACCCACGGTGACAGCAGCGCGGCCCAAGCGCAACAAACAGAATGACGTCTGTTATTATCACCACCGCTTTGCCGAGAAAGCCCGGAAATGTGTTCCCCCCTGCAAGTTTACGATGTCGGGAAACGCCAAAGCTGAGGGCCGTTAACGGCAGCGGTTCTCGGCGAGAAAAATAAGCTGTTATACGTGACGGATGGACACACAGGCAAGCAGTTCCTCATCGACACAGGAGCCCAGCTGAGTTTCGTCATGCCCTCCCACGCAGATCGAGCCATGGGCACCCGGGGCAATGGAGCAGTGGCAGCCAACGGTTCTGACATCGACACGTTCGGGGAAAAGAGCCTGCATCTCCTCATTCACAGCCGCAGCTACAGATGGACATTTGTTGTAGCGGCGGTGAGTTTTAACTTGTTAGGCGCAGATTTTCTGTGTGCACACGGGTTATTAGTTGATCTAGCAAATAGGCGCCTGGTTAATGCACTGTCTTTTGCTTCTATTCCTTGCTCAGCTCGAGTCTCTCCACCACCTGTGCAGGCCAACGTCACCACGGCAGGAGGTAAGTTTGAGCAACTCCTCACCCAATTTCCAGCACTCACAACCCCCAAATTCTCAGCCACTGTAGCCAAACACGGGGTTAAACACTTCATTCCAACAACGGGACCTCCCGTTTTTGCCAAAGCTCACCGCTTAGACGCGGCCAAGCTCAACATAGCAAGGGACGAATTTGCAGCTCTTGAAAAATTAGGCATTGTCCGACGTTGAAAGAGCCCTTGGGCTTCACCACTTCACATGGTTCCGAAATCCGACGGTTCTTGGAGACCGTGCGGAGATTACCGCAGATTAAACAACGCTACAGCGCATGACCGCTACCCCATTCCTCACATACAGGACTTTTCACTACATTTAGCGGGTGCGTGCATTTTTTCAAAAATAGACTTAGTCCGCGGTTATCACCAAGTTCCAGTCCGAGCTGAAGACATTCCTAAAACAGCGGTTATAACCCCTTTCGGCCTTTTTGAATTCTTGCGAATGCCTTTCGGCCTCAAAGGTGCTGCTCAGACTTTTCAGCGTATGATGGATGCAGTCTTACGCGACCTCCCCTTTGTTTTCGTCTACCTCGACGACATGCTGGTAGCCAGCTCATCGGAGGAAGAGCACGAGCAGCATCTCACTGCTGTTTTTCAGAGGCTAGAAGAGCACGGATTAATAATTAATCCAGCCAAATGCAAATTCGGCGTATCGCAAATTGATTTTTTGGGACACAGAGTCTCCCCGAAAGGGGCAGTTCCGCTTCCAGACAAAATTCATGCGATAGAAGGTTTTCCACGGCCCCAAACGGTCAAATCGCTACAGGAATTTTTGGGGATGGTTAATTTTTACAACCGTTTCCTCCCTCATGCAGCTCAGCTCATGCAGCCCCTGTATGACGCGCTCAAAAAAAAGAGAGCTTCCAACGCGGTCGAATGGACCCCGGAACGCGAACGCGCTTTTGCGGAAGTTAAAAACGCCCTATCTAACGCCACAATGTTAGTCCATCCAGATCCCTCGGCCCGCATTGCTCTAACCACAGATGCTTCAGACTTGGCCATAGGGGCAGTTGTAGAACAACTTGTCAAGGGGGTCTGGCAACCTTTAGCATTTTTTAGCAAATCGCTAAACCCGACAGAACGCAAGTACAGCACTTTTGACAGGGAGCTGCTGGCGCTCCATTTATCCATCCGCCACTTCCAGTTTTGGTTAGAAGGGCGGAGTTTCACGGCTTTTGTGGACCATAAACCGCTCACTTTTGCTATGGCTAAAATTTCAGAACCTTGGTCGGACAGACAACAAAGACAGCTAGCTGCGATTTCAGAGTTCACCACAGACATTCGACATGTAGCGGGCAAACTTAACGTAGTAGCGGACTGTCTCTCTCGCGCTGTGGCACCGCCAGAGCACGAGGAGACAGATTACACTGCTTCAGCAGCTGAGCTTTTCTCTAACACAAACACATATGCAGCACCTATCCATGAAGGGATAGATTATGCAGCCATGGCGGAAGAACAAGGTAGTGATGCGGACGTGCGCGCGCTCCTGTCTGGACCAACAGGGTTAAGGCTGGAGGAAAAAGGGTTGCGCGACGGCGTGCCCCCCCTAATATGCGATGTTTCAACCGGCCGACCTCGCCCGTTAGTACCGGCTGCTTGGCGCCGCCGTATTTTCGACGCAATTCACTCCCTCGCGCACCCAGGTGTGCGCGCCTCGGTCAAAATGGTTGCCGAAAAGTTTGTGTGGCCAGGCCTGCGCAAAAACGTAAAAGAATGGGCAAAAACTTGCATTCCTTGCCAACGCGCCAAAGTACACAAACACACAAAAGCCCCTCTGGAGCCTTTTCCCATTCCTGCTAGAAGGTTCGACCACATTCATGTCGACCTCGTGGGGCCGCTGCCTTCCTCCCAGGGTTTCACACACCTGCTAACAATGATAGACCGCACCACGCGCTGGCCAGAGGCAGTCCCTCTAGCGGCAACTACAGCGGAGGAAGTCGCTCGCGTTTTTCTAACAAATTGGGTGGCACGTTTCGGCGTCCCATCAGACATCACGTCAGATAGGGGGCCTCAATTTGTCTCAGAGCTCTGGTCAGCCATGTCCAACAGTTTAGGGGCAACAATTCACCGTACCACCGCTTATCACCCTCAGGCTAATGGGTTATGCGAGCGTTTTCACAGGTCCTTAAAGGCCGCCCTCAGAGCCTCATTAACGGACACAAATTGGGTAAATAAACTTCCCTGTGTTTTATTGGGGTTGCGTGCGGCACCTAAAGAGGATTTAGACGCTTCCCCTGCAGAATTAGTCTTTGCTCAGCCTATTAGACTACCAGGTGAATTTTTACCAGAAAACTCGGAACCAGGGCACCTCCCAGTCCCAAGGTTTTTAGGCAGTAACAGACCGGACTCTCTACACGGTCCAGCTCATCACTCCTTTCCGCGAGTTTTTGTTCCTCAAACTTTAAAAAACGCCGAGTTTGTTTTTGTTAAGCATGAAGCCCTTAAACCAACGTTACGCCCAGTATACGATGGCCCGTTCAGAGTGCTGGAAAATGGTGACAAACACTTTGAGCTTGATTATGGGGATAGAAATGAAACGGTCAGCATTGACAGACTCAAACCTGCCTTCTTGTTGAGAGACGAACCTGCACAGTTGGCGCGAGCACCTCAGCGAGGTAGACCCCCCAAGGAAAAAGTCTCAGCCCCCAGGCAGGGAACAGATAATCTCTCTCCTTCCCACACTGCAGAGTCCTCACAACAAGGTCCCAGCAGGATGCCTAAACCAGCCTACAGCAGCTTTGGGAGAAGATTGAAACCCAGACTGCACAAGGACTGATTACACCACTCTGCAATTTTTCGCTAATTGTGCCGCAACAGTTTAGGACTGACTTATGATTATACTATGCTGTTATATTTTCACTGAACTCTCTTAGGAGCATGGCTGCTTGGAAGTTTCTCCTGTGACAGCAGCTGTAACACGTAGTATGTCTTAGTAATTACCCTAGACTGTGAATCTTTCTGTGTCCTTTCCTAGTTGTTTGGGGGGCCTGTGGTATATATTACTCATATACAGTATTCCATACCTGCATACGTTGGAGCATGTGGAAATGTGTGGGGCAACATATGCAAAGGGATTTCACACCTCTGAAAGGACAAAGGAATCTCACCGCCGTGTGAAGACCAATGACATCACAGGACGCCATGGCAACAGACTTGACACCTTCACCCCCTTAGGCGAGGAGAGGTTTTCCCATCACCTCCCAAGACGGAGGGAGGAGTTAACAGGACTAATGGGGATTTAGATAACGGGGGATTTCAGCTTGTGTTTTGCATGTCTTGGATGTGTGCCTGTATTTAACCAGCGAGCTGGGCAGAATTCTTTCTCTTTGCCTTCTGCCAAGCTCTGCACCATGATGAGACAAGATAGAAGAGTTCATTAAAGACGCTGCTTTTGTGATACAAAACCGCCTCGTTATTTCCAGCTCTTCTACAGATGTTTGATTTCACTGTTGGGGGGGGGGGCAACAAATAGAACATTTTCTCCAGAGTATCTGAGGACAATGGAGGCTATTATTGTAGTCTGGGCCGAGTTTGGAGTGTTGGGACCATATTGTTGCACATTTGAATAACTTACTCCGTACAAACTTTGTGGCTTTGTTGCTGCCTTTAATAAAGGACTTTCACAGACATTACACTCATTTTCTTTGTAACACACCTCTTTTTCAGACAATGTCAAATACTACTTTCAACTACGACACCCATAATCCCCTGCAGCAAGCTCATGAGCTGAATAACACTGAAACCCGGTGGATAGCTGGTGTAATGACATGAAGGTGCTGTGCAGCAACCCATCATAATGTGAAGACACATAAACCAACATCTATTTGAATGCTATAAATTTATAGGAAAAAAGTTGCAAAATTTATGATCAAGAAAGTTTAAAATTTATGAAAAAGTCACCAATTTAGGAGAAAAAAAGCAGCAAAATTACAAGAAAAAAGTTTCAACTTTAGGAGAAAAATGTCACAAATTTAGAAGAAAAAGTCTTAAAATTATGAGGAAAAGGTCACAAATTTATGAGGATAAGCAATAAAAATTACAACAAAAAAAACAGATTTTATAAGAAAAAAGATAAAAAATTTACAAGAAAAAATTTGCCAATTTATGAGAAAAAAAACTGTAAAATTACAAGAAAACAGCTGCAAATTTTGGAGAAAAGGGCTACACAATTACAAGAAAAAAGCTGCAGAATTGAAGGGAAAAAGTTTCCAATGTAGATGAAAAATGTCACAAATTTAGAAGAAAAAGTCTTAAAATTATTTATGAGGAAAAGAAATTTATGAGGAAAAGAAGTAAAAACTTTACAAGAAAAAAAATAGATTTTACAAGTAAAAAGATAATTTATAAAAAAAATTGCCAATTTATGAGAAAAAAAGCTGTAAAATTACAACAAAAAAGTTACAAATTTGATAAAAAAAATGGCAAATTTACAAGAAAAAGTTACACATTTTAACAAAAATTAAAGATTACAAGAAAAAAAGTTTCAAAATTGTAAGAAAAAAGTTGCAGATTTATGAGGAAAAAAACTGCTAAATTACAAGAATAAAAACCACATTTTTGAAAAAAGTTTCGGGCTTAGTAAATCCATTATCAGGATGACAGCGTCCCCTGGTGGTGAAATCAGGTCTTTACTCTTTATGTGCAGAAAGAACAGATAATTGAAGCAGCGATTGTTAGGTGAGAGTTAAAAAAAAGTTGTACATTTATGAAAAAGAAAGTTTCAAATTTATGAAAAAGTCAAGAATTAAGAGAAAATAGCAGCAAAATTACAAGAAAAAGTTGCAGACTTTTCAGAAAAAAGTCCCAAATTTAGGAAGAAAAAGCACCAAAATTACAAGAAAACAGCTGCAAATTTCTGAGAAAGAAGTTACACAATTACAAGAAAAAAGTTAATTTTTGAGAAAAAAGTTGCAAAATTGCAAGAAAAAAATTTCAAATTTAGGAGAAAAATGTAACAAATTTAGAAGAAAACATCTTAAAATTATGAGGAAAAGTATCACAAATTTATGAGGAAAAGAACTAAAAACATTTACAAGAGAAAAAATTAGATTTTCCAAGAAAAAAATAACAATTTACAAAAAATTGCCAGTTTATGAGAAAAAACTAAAATTACAACAAAAAAGTTACAAATTTATTATAAAAAGCTGCAAATTTACAAGAAAACGTTACAGATTTTAACAAAAGTTAAAAAAAAATCAAGAAAAAAGTTTCAAAATTGTAAGAAAAAGTTGCAGATTTTCGAGAAAAGTGGTTGCAGATTTATGAGAATAAAGCTGCTAAATTACAAGCAAAAAAAAGCACATTTTTGAGAAAAAGTTTAAAATTAAAAAGTTGCAAATTTTTTAGAAAAAAGTTACAAGTTTATGAGTAAAAATGCTGCAAAATTACAAAAAAGTTACAAATTTGGATTAAAAAATTCACAATTTTTGAGGAAAAAACCTTGAAAAATTGCTTCAGGCACAGTAAATCCATTATCAGGATGACAGTGCCCTGTGTTGGTGAAATCAGGTTTTTACTCGTTAAGTGCAGAAAGAACACAGAAACAACACTGAGAATTGAGATGGAGTGTTATGGACATCATGTAGACATGGAGGTCTCACTGCTTGGGGGGGAGGAGGATTGTTTGGAGCTCCTTGTGCAGGGGTGTGGAGTGGGGGGGGGACGAGGAGGAGGTTGCCAACCGAGAAGAATTCTGACTTTTGATACATAGAGTGATGTTTACTGAGTAAAGTATGTAGTGGTAAGGACTACAGCTCCTGACCAGATAGAGTGATGATATAGAGTGAAGTACGTGGCAGTAATGCACCTGTAGGCTGGTTGCCGACCGCCAATCAAATCTAAGAGAAGAAGAAGAAGAAGAATTCTGATAGAGGGTTGTTGGAGACTGGAGCAGTGACCATCAGGGCTGGTGGAGTCTTCATTAGCAGTGAAATCACAAGAAGAACTAGTAGGACACAGTCCAGGGACGGATGATTTTTTTCACACATAAGGAGTTGTTCAGAACTCCTTATACAAAGAAGAACTCTGAAACACAGCAATGGTGATAGAAGGACCACAGTTCCTGACCAGATAGAGTGATGATATAGAGTGAAGTATGTGGCAGTAATGCACCTGTAGGCTGGTTGCCGACCGCCAGTCAAATCTAAAAGAAGAAGAAGAAGAAATAGCTGGACAAGTCAGGGCTCTCAGAAAACTGGGAAAAGACAATCGACATGGACAAAGAACTATAAGGTGTGGATAAAACTGCTTGGCACGCCAGTAGAAGCTAAGGTAATAATCATTAGAGATATGGAGGAATTAGACAAATTTAAACCACAGCTTTTATGCATAAATAACAATGCAGTAAGATTATGAGTGGAAATTTTTGTGGGTTTTTTTTTCTCTTTTTTCCTTTTTGGTGTACATTGTTGACCCACTTATGATCAGCACTTTAATCAATCATCCTTCCTCATTTAATAATGGAAGTGTATTAGGTCAAACTGAAGCTGAAACTTTTGTAAACACTGAACAGCAACCACAAAATATTTTAGGTGATACTGACCCAGATAACAACTACTTTAATCATATTAACAATGCTGGTGCCTACCTGTGCATGCCCGTAGAGGGTGGGTGTAAGTGGACACATCGGGACTCCTTCGGTGGTGCCTGCCATTAATCTTTGATTGTGTCATGGCAAGTCCTGTAGTCATGGGTGATGACTACCTTTGATCTTTGATGATGTCATGGTGACTCCTGTGGTCGTGGGTGGTGCCTGCCTTTGATCTTTGATGATTTCGCACATAATGAGTCGTTGTGCATGGGAGCATCATGGGACGTTTCGCACGTAGGGAGTCGTGCGTGGGAGCATCATAGGACGTCATAGGACATCATGCGGACATCGTGGGAGCATCGTGGGCGGTCCTGTGGTCTTTGGTTGTGACACACACACTGACATACACAGACAGATTTCTTGAATTTATAGAGTGAAAGGTACTTATCATGATGAACAACCAGTCTGATGATCATAACAGACATAGAATGATGATATAGCGTGAAGTATGTGGGGGTATAGAGTGATAATTCAGCATACAGAGTGGAGTGATGTTAGTGGCAGTTGCCACGGCCAAGATATATACGTAGAGTAATGATATAGAGTAGGCAGCACGGTGGCGCAGTGGTTAGCACAGTGGCAGCACAGCAAGAAGGTCATGGGATTGATTCCACCCTTGACCATCGTGGGTTCGATCCCACCCCCAGACCATCGGTGACCCTTCTGTGTGGAGTTTTTATGTTCTCCCCGTGTCTGCTTGGGTTTGCTCCGGGCACTCCGGTTTCCTCCCACGTGCCAAAGACATACAGGTGAGGTTAATTGGCATCAACCGGGGATTCTAAATTGTCCTTAGGTATAGATGTGAGAGTGAATGGTTGTCTGTCTCTCTGTGTTGGCCTTGCGATGGACTGGCGACCTGTCCAGGGTGTACCCTGCCTCTCGCCCAAAGCTGCTGGGATAGGCTCCAGCCCCCCCCCCCCCCCCCACGACCCAAAAGGATTAAGCGGTAGAAGATGGATGGATTGATGGATGATATAGAGTGAAGTGATAGAGTTGAAGAAGATCAAGGCAATGAGACAGGACAGAGTGATGCTGGATGTATAGAGTGATGGAGTGATATAGAGTGATGAATTTGTAAGGACTACAGCTCCTGACCAGATAGAGTGATGATTTCGAATGAAGTACATGGTGGTAATGCACCTGTAAGATGTTTGCCAACTGCCAATCAAATCTAAAAGAAGAAGAAAAAGAAGAAGAAGAAGAAGAGATCACACATGGGGAGTTGTTCAGAACTCCTTATAAGAACACCGCTAAGATATATAGAGTGATGATTTCGAGTGAAGTATGTGGCAGTAATGCACCTGCAAGCTAGTTGCCAACCACCAATCAAATCTAAAAGAAGAAGAAGAAGAAGAACACTGAGAATTTATTGAGGCAATGATTGTTAGGTGAGAATTAAGAAAAAGTTGCTAATTGATGAAAAAGAAAGTT
Source organism: Pholidichthys leucotaenia (assembly GCA_020510985.1). NCBI lineage: Eukaryota > Metazoa > Chordata > Actinopteri > Cichliformes > Pholidichthyidae > Pholidichthys > Pholidichthys leucotaenia. The sequence continues at coordinate 99,216,265 of CM035836.1, read as the reverse complement.
TCAAATTTATGAAAAAGTCACGAATTTATGAGAAAATACCAGCGAAATTACAAGAAAAAGTTGCACACTTTCAGAAAACGTCACAAATTTATAAGAAAGAAAGTAGCAAAATTACAAGAAAACAGCTTGCAAATTTTTGAGGAGAGTTACAAAATTAAAAGAAAAAAATTCCAAAATTTCAAGAAAAAAGTTTCATATTCAGGAGAAAAATTTCACGAATCTAGAAGAAAAGCTTTTTTTTATTTAAAAAAAATTATGAGGGAAAAAGTCAAATTTATGTGAAAAAAGGAAAAAAAAACTACAAGAAAAAAGTTAAAAATTTACAACAACAAAGTTGCAAATTTATGAGAAAAAAGGTGAAAAATTACAAGAAAAAGATGCAAATTTATGATAAAAAAGAGGTGCAAATGTATAAGAAAAAGTTATAAATCTTTAAAAAGTTGCAAAATTACAAAAAAGTTTAAAAATTTATCAGAAAAATTCCACAAATTAAGAAAAAAAAACAAAATTATGAGAAAAAAGTTACAAATTTATGAGAAAAAAGTTTTAAAAATTACAAGAAAAAAGGTTAAAAAATTACAAGAAAAATCAAAAAATTTGCAAGAAAATATTTGCAAATTTATGAGAAAAAACTGCAAAATTTTAAAAAAAGGTTGCAACATTACAAAAAAGGTTAAAATTTATGAGAAAAATGTCACAAATAAAAAAAAAATTATGAGAAAAATTTGCAAAATTATGAGAAAAAACTGCAAAATTCCAAGAAAAAAGTTTCAAAATTCCAAGAAAAAAGTTGCAGATTTATGAGAAAAGGCTGCAAAATTATAAGAAAAACAGCATATTTTGAGTAAAAGTTGCAAATTAACAAGGAAAAAGAGGTGCACATTTTTTAGAAAAAAGTTTCAAGTTTTTGAGAAAAAAGCTGAAAAATTACAAGAACAAAGTTGCAAATTTATGATAAAAAGAGGTGCAAATTTATAAGAAAAAGGCTGCAAAGTTACAAGAAAAAGTTACAAATTTTTAAATAGTTACAAAATTACAAAAAAGTTTAAAATTTACTAGAAAAGTCACAAATTAAGAAAAAAATAATGAGGAAAAAAGCTACAGATTTATGAGAAAAAAGCTGAAAAATTACAAGGAAAAAAAAGTTGCAAATTTATGTAAAAAGAGGTGCAAATTTATACGAAAAAGGCTGCAAAGTTACAAGAAAAAGTTATAAATGTTTAAAAAGTTGCAAAATTACAAAAAAAATTGAAAATTTATCAGGAAAATTCCACAAATTAAGAAAAAATTAAAATTATGAGAAAAAAGTTACAAATTTATGAGAAAATTTTTTTCAAAATTACAAGAAAAAAGGTAAAAACAATTACAAGAAAAATCTAAAAATTTACAAGAAAAAATTTGCAAATTTATGAGAAAAACTGCAAAATTACAAGAAAAAAGTTTCAAAATTCTAAGAAAAAAGTTGCAGATTTATGAGAAAAGGCTGCAAAATTATAAGAAAAACAGCATATTTTGAGTACAAGTTGCAAATTAGCAAGGAAAAAGAGTTGCACATTTTTTAGAAAAAAGTTTCACGTTTTTGAGAAAAAAGCTGAAAAATTACAAGAAAAAAGTTGCAAATTTATGATAAAAAGAGGTGCAAATTTACAAGAAAAAGGCTGCAAAGTTACAAGAAAAAGTTATATTTTTTAAAAAAAAAAGGTTGCAAAATTACAAAAAAGTTTAAAATTTATGAGAAAAATGTCACAAATAAATAAAAAAAAATTTTTGAGAAAAATTTGCAAAATTATGAGAAAAAACTGCAAAATTCCAAGAAAAAAGTTTCAAAATTCCAAGAAAAAAAGTTGCAGATTTATGAGAAAAGGCTGCAAAATTATGAGATAAACAGCACATTTAGAGAAAAAGTTGCAAATTAACGAGGATAAAGAGTTGTCTTGTATTTCATCTTGTTACTGCTCCTAGTCGTATCTTTAATAGCGTTTAACAGAAAAGTGAATATGATTTTCTCGTCTTAAAGATGGAAATTTCAGAATATTTGTTGAATTCTGCAATAGTTTCTTTACCTAGAATGTGTGTCTTCTTCAATTCTTTAACAGTGAACTGCTAGCATAAAAGTGAAGAAAACCCACAAAGCCGAGAACTCAGCCTCTGTCACAACTGCTTTAGGTCACACAGTGACTCCCTCACACACTAACAAAATGTTCCACTGACAAGACACAAAGGCTGACAGACATTTCAGAAACATGATTTTTTTGTTTTGTGGTTTGCTGAAAAACACTGTTGTGATTGTGAGTCTGAAGTTTTATCAAATTTGGGTTGTTACATCTGGAGTTAAACACAAAAATACAGTACATGCAAAAGAGAAACTGAACAATTAATTGGCCGAGAAAATCAAAATGGAGAGACATTTTTGGATAATTTTAGCAACTTTTCATTATCAATGTCTGTAGATAATCTCTGCTCAATTTGAAACGCTCTGGATGAATGGCCTGTAGGAGTTCATTTTGAGTTCATTGCACATTTTTGAAAATATGGTAGAGAAAACTTCATTTTTAGACCATAAGACCGGAGGAGAAAAGTTGTGGAAGATTTCAGAGAACAGAATGATGAAAGAATTTTCAGTCTAGGCTCAGCTGCTCTTGAGATATTTGCAAAAACATAAAACAGTTTAATATAGCGCCACATATGTATGCAGTGCCTTGATTTTTGGCCTCTCGTGGTGAGAGTTTCTTATCAGACTGTAAAATTTAAAGTTTCAACGTATGACTGTTTTTGAGCCCCATGCACTTTTAGTGGAGAAAAATAATAATGAGAAGAAGAAGTAGAAGAAAAATCAGAACAAAAAACCCCAGTAGGTTTCCCACAGCACAGTTGCTTGGAACCCTAATAATGTGAGTCCGGTCACATGACAGTTTAAAAAATAATGACAAAAACTACTTTAAATGTGTACATTACAGCTAATTGTAGCACCAAAGTAGTAAAAGATAATGCTGAAGTGACTTTATTTATGGGAACAATGTTGACAGCCGCTCCCTTTTTCCTGTAAACAGAAACCATTTCTGTCAGTTTTCCTGTTCCTCCCTTCACACATGTATGAGATCAGGGATCGTTGAAACTGATATAAACTGCAAAGTATCAGATAAGATTCCAATGAGAATAAGGGAAGGTAGAGAAATAAACTGGGGCGTGACTACAGGTGTGACACTTTTCATTTATTGTGGAGGAGGAGAGACACTTGCAGATGTTCACTGCTGTTGAGGGGAGAAATGGCGCAGAGAGGAAATCAGACGTATTCAGAGAAATTCTGCTGTTCGATCTGTCTGGATCTTCTGAAGGATCCGGTGACTATTCCCTGTGGACACAGTTACTGTATGAACTGTATTAGATCACACTGGGATTCAGCTATCTGGTTGGGAGTCTACAACTGCCCTCAGTGCAGGAAAACTTTCCGACCGAGACCTGATCTGGTTAAAAATGTCATGTTTGCAGAGTTAGTGGAGGATCTGAAGAAGACTGGACTCCAAGATGCTCCAGCTGATCATTGCTATGCTGGACCTGAAGATGTGGTCTGTGATGTCTGCACTGGGAGGAAGCTGAAAGCTGCCAAGTCCTGTCTGGACTGCCGCGCCTCTTACTGCGAGAAACACCTCCAACATCACTATGATGCTCCACCTTTAAAGAAACACAAGCTGATCAACCCCTCCAAGAATCTCCAGGAGAACATCTGCTCTCGTCATGATGAGGTGATGAAGATTTTCTGTCGTACTGATCAGCAGAGTATCTGTTATCTCTGCACCATGGTTGAACATAAAGGTCATGAAACAGTCCCAGCTGCAGCAGAAAGGACTGAGAAGCAGAAGGAGCTGGAGGTGAGTCGACTGAAAATCCATCAGAGAATCCAGGACAAAGAGAAAGATGTGAAGGTTCTTCAACAGGATGTGGAGGCAATCCTTAGGTCCGCTGATAAAGCAGTGGAGGACAGTGAGAAGATCTTCACTGAGATGATTCGTCTCATCCAGAAAAGAAGCTCTGATGTAAAGCTGCAGATTAGAATCCAGCAGGGAACTGAAGTGAGACAAGTCAGAGATCTTCAGGAAAAGCTGGAGCAGGAGATCTCTGATCTGAAGAGGAAAGACACAGAGCTCGAGCAGCTCTTAAAGACAGAAGATCACAACCAGTTTCTCCACAACTACCCCTCACTGTCAGTACTCAGTGAATCTACACACTCATCCAGCATCGTTGTTCGTCCTCTGAGCTACTTTGAGGATGTGACAGCAGCTGTGTCAGAGACCAGAGATCAACTACAGGAACTTCTGACAGAGACATGGACAAACTTCTCACTGAGAGCGACTAAAGTGGATGTTTTACTCTCACCACCTGCCTACAGGCCCTCCAGTACCTACAATGATTGTGTACCAGGTGAAATACTGAAGCCCGAAGTCGTCCACCAGCCTTTAGTATTTTGGAGAATTTTAGATGATGTGACAGCAGGACCATCCAGCAGTCCTGCAGGCATCACCCTTGACCCCTTCAGCTGTCCACAGGAGCAACACCTCCCACGGACTCCTAATCTGTACTACTCCAGATACTATAGGTAACACCCCTCAATATCCCAACAGACTTACAAATGGAGAGCTAGACACAATGTCACACCATGTTGCATTTTGGAATTATGGGACATCAGTGCGATCTTTTGAGGATCACGTTGTTTCCTGTGTGCTTGGTTAGCTTTTGTTTTTGAAGTTTTGCTGAACTTTGAAAACAGATGAAGAAACAAAAAGACATAGAAAAGCTAAACTTCAGATCTACTTGAATTAGCAGCAGGAGGCTAGACAGATCTCATCATCTCATCATCCAGTCAGTTGTTCATTGATAAATCTGATGAATAGAAACTACTGTAATTTAAAAGCATGCCCCTGCCTCACTCCCAGCATTTATGACATGGTAGAACATAAGACAGCAAAAGGGGAAACTTTTTTTCTGAAGTAAAAATTCACATTATTACTATCAGATAAGTGAAAAATAATAAAGTAGTGTTGTGTGGCAACCTCAAAAGTGGCATTAAATGCAAAGAACCAGGTTTTGGAGGACATCACTGACAATCTGATCTCCACCTGAGGGATATAGTTTAAATCTGTAGTTTGAACTTGATGATTGTTTGATTCAGTGTTGTTAATTTTAAAGCATACTTGTCAAATATAAGAATGTATTACTTACGATTTAGAAGTGCTGGCTCACCATGGCCACAGCTCTCTATTGTGTCAAAGCACACAGAGCCAAATAATTTCCCCACACTTTCTGTAGTGCATACAGCAGCATTCCTCTTGGTTATCCAGAGCAGAGTTTTTTTTAAAAAAAAAAGCAACAACCCAGATCCAGAGCATCGCCTTGAGCATACCGTATGGTCACGTTCAAATCAGTGAATACCTATCTTAGCGTTTTCTATAAAATTTGAAACTTTCTCATAAATTTTCAACTTTTTTCTATTGTAAATCTTGCAACTTTGTCTCCTAAATTTATTTTTTTCTTGTAGATTTGTGACTTTTCCCAATAAATTTGTGAGATTTTTCTTGCAAATTTGGAACTTTCTCATAATTTTTTAACTTTATTATACTGTAACCTTGATACTTTTTCTCATGAATTTGTGACTTTTTTCCTCATAAATTTTCATATTATTTCTCATATATTTGCTACTTTTTTGTTAATTTGCAACATTTTCTAATTTCTTTCCTCATAAATTTATGACTTTTTTCTTGTAAATTTTCTAAATTTTTCTTGTAAATTTGCAAATTTTTTCTCATAAATTTGGCACCAGCATTCCTGAAACCTGCTCACCTGTGTTAAACCCATGTGAGGCCCAGATGGGTTGAATGCAGATCAGCACGTGACCTGCTTACCTGCACCACAGGTTAAGTCCATGTGGGCAAACACATATGGGACATATGACCGCCCAGTTGGAACCTATGGTGGGGCCCACATGGACATGCTGGCTGGGATGTTCTACTGTTAAATGCTGAAAACTTTAGGAAGGAAATACAACTTTCAAAGTGTTAATAAAAGAACGTCCTTTTCTTTATTGTTGCTGTCACACATAGATAATGGTTTTCTTTACTTGTTTTGTGTAAAAAGTCAAGAATGAATGTAAAAAAAACCCAAAACATTTGTGCAGTGAATAAATGATCTATAAAGATGCTCCTGTTATTTCTTGTTGAAACTACACAGATCAACAGTTTAAAATAATTCAGACACTCTGCAGAGTCATGGTGAGGTTGCCCTATTGTTTTATTGGGATGAGATTATAGTGGTCAAAGGTGATTCAAAACGTCACATTTATCACTGCAAAAACTCTGATCACCCTGCAGCCAGGAACAAGAACAGAGAGCAGTTTTTGAATGAATGAATCTTTATTTCGGATAGATTAGATTAAAGGATTAAAAGAAAGGAACAGAATAATATATCAAGGGAAAAAAAATCTAACAAGGTCGAATTAAACAATAACTCCTCGGATTAAACAATTCAACATAAATTATCCGAAAAGGGTGATGGCTGAAGCCGCAGCTTATATTGCCCACCCATGCTCCATCTAAGAATTAAAAACATTTTTTTAAAATAAATAAATAAACAAATAAAAGTGATTACAAATCAGAACAAAACGTGACAAAACAAAACTAAGCAACAGCACACACAGACTGAATATGATAATCCTTATGTGATTTTACATGTCATCTTGTATATATGTTTGGAGTATTTCTTCCTTTAGTTTTTGTTTAAATTGTCCAAGCGTTGTACATGATTTTAATTCATGTCCAAAAGCGTTCCACAGTCTGACTCCTTGCACTGAGACACAGCGTTGCTTGGGGATAGTTCTCATTGAAGGTTTTTGAAATATACATGTTCCTCTGAAATGATATTGTTTCTCCCTTATTTGGAACAACTTTTGGATATTTGCAGGCAGTGATAGATTCTTCACTTTAAACATTATTATTGCAGTTTTAAAATTAACCAGATCGTTCAACTTGAGAGCTTTTAATTTAAGAAAAAGTGGGTTTGTTGGTTCCCTGTAAGCAGCTTTGTTTACTATTCTAATAGCTCTCTTCTGAAGCATAAAAACTGGATATATGTTTGTTTTATATGTATTTCCCCAAACTTCTGCACAATATGTCATGTATGGGAGTATTAATGAATGATACAAAGTATATAGTGTGGGTTGATTCAGCAAATATTTCACTCTGTGTAGTATTGCGATTGATCTGGATATTTTACTTTTAACATAATTAATATGTGACTTCCAACACAATTTATTATCAATTATTACTCCAAGGAATTTAATTTTGGATACCCTTTAAATCTCTACATCATTTACACTGAGTTTAGATACTGAATTGTTGTGATGGTTGTTAAAAATTATAAATTTTGTCTTACTTAAATTGAGCATTAATTTGTTTGAATCAAACAACAGTTTAAGCTTTCTTAATTCCTTTCCGAGTGTATCCAAAAGTTGCTCCAAATTGCTTCCACTGCATAATAAATTAGTGTCATCTGCAAACAATATTAAATCCATTTTTTTCCCAAAACTTTACATATATCATTTATATGTAGATTGAATAACAATGGCCCCAAAACTGAACCCTGTGGGACTCCACAAGTAACCTTTAGTAACTGTGAGTTTTTGCTACCAACACATGCATTCTGATATCTGTTCTTTAAGTAACTACATATCCAGGACAGTGCTACCCCCCTAATACCATAATTTTGTAGTTTCTTTAATAATAAATTATGATCCACTGTATCAAATGCTTTTTAAGATCCAGGAATACCCCAACTGAATACTCTTTATTTTCTACAGCAGTTGATATTTTTTCTATAAATTCCATTAGAGCAAATGCAGTTGTCCTCTTGTGTCTGAACCCATATTGCTGCTCACACAATAAATTATTCTTTATTATAAAGTTGTTAATTCTCTCACAGAATATTTTTTCAAGTATCTTGGAAAATTGCAGCAATAGTGAAATAGGCCTATAGTTTGAAAATTCTCCTCTGTCACCCGTCTTGTATATTGGAATTACTTTAGCTATTTTCATTGCATTGGGAAATATACCTGTTTGGAGAGACAGGTTACAAATATATATCAGTGGCTTCACTAAGCATTCAATGATAGCTCTGACTAAAAGCATGTCAATACCATCACAATCCGTAAATGTTTTATTTTTAAACGATTTAACAATTTCAATTACCTCTCTCTCGTCTGTGTTCTTTATGAAGATGGAATCTTTTATAGCAAAGTTTTCAGAATCAGAATCAGCTTTATTGGCCAAGTATGCACAACACATACAAGGAATTTGACTTTGACTAAAAACTTACTCTCGTTTGTTCAGGTGTAAGATTTAAATAAGATTTCACTGACAACAGATTCACAGTCTACAGATTTACAGTCTAACCACATTTCTACAAAAAGATGCAAATATATACAGAAATATGTGCAGTAATTTACTCAGACTATTCACACAGTGTGAGAGTTTTATGCAGTGTAAGAATAAAGGAAAAATCATGAATACAGCAGCAGGTAGGACTAGGTAAATGTTAAGAGTTCATCAGAGTAATAGCTTGAGGAAAGAAACTGTTCCTGTGACGAGTGGTTTTAACCTTCAGTGTTCTGTAACGTCGACCAGAAGGTAGAAGTTCAAACAATTTATAGCCGGGGTGAGACGGGTCAGCAGAGATGTTTCCCGCCCGTTTCCTGGTTATGGACCAATATAAGTTCTCAATAGAGGGTAGGTCAGTACCAATGATTCTCTCCGCACACTTGATGGTCCGCTGCAGTCTGGTCTTGTCCTGTTTAGTGGCAGATCCAAACCAGACAGTGATGGAAAAGCAGAGGACAGATTGAATGATGGCGGTGTAAAAAACAACCAGCAGCTCCTGAGGCAAATCAAACTTCTTGAGCTGACGCAGAAAAAACAGCCTCTGTTGGGCCTTTTTTCGGACAGTGTCTGTATGGGAGGACCACTTCAGGTTCCGCGAGATTGTAGTACCCAGGAACCTGAAGGAGTCCACAATGGACACTGTACTGTTGAGAATGGTGAGTGGGAGGAATGAAGGAGGGTGTCGCCTGAAATCCACAGTCATCTCCACCGTTTTGGCTGGGTTAAGTTCAAGATGGTTCTGGCCGCACCAGAGGATCAGCTGCTCCACCTCCCACCTGTATGCAGACTCATCACCATCCCGGATCAGACCGATAACTGTGGTGTTGTCCGCAAACTTCAGGAGCTTCACCGAAGGGTCTTCTGAGGTGCAGTCATTGGAGTAGAGGGAGAAGAGCAGTGGGGAAAGGACACACCCCTGGGGAGCGCCAGTACTAATTATTCAGGCGCTAGATGTAATTTTCCCTAGCTTCACCTGTTGCCACCTGTCAGTCAGAAAGTTGGAGATCCACTGGCAGGTGGAGGGGGGCATCCTAAGCTGGAGAAGTTTCTGATAAAGGATGCTTGGGATAATGGTGTTGAACGCTGAGCTAAAGTCGACAAACAGGATCCTGGTGTACATCCCTGGGGAGTCGAGGTGTTGCAGGATGTAATGTAGTCCCATATTCACTGCATCATCCACTGACCTGTTTGACCGATAGGCAAACTGCAGTGGGAAACCTGTGACAACCTTCAGGTGGTTCAGCACCAATCTCTCAAAGGATTTCATGACCACAGAGGTCAAAGCGACAGGTCTGTAGTCATTTAATCCTGTAACAGAGGGTTTCTTAGGAACTGGAATGATGGTGGAGCGTTTGAAGCAGGAAGGCACTTCACACAGCTCCAATGATCTTTTAAAGATCTGGGTGAAGATGGGGGCCAACTCGTTGGAGCAGACTCTCAGGCAGGATGGTGATCTTTTGTCTCCGAAAGACACGGCGCACATCCTCTTCGCAGATCGTTAGTGCTGGTGGAAGGTCAGAGTGGAGGAGAAATGGAGTTTCTGGGACTGCAGATAGTCCTGTTGAATAGGTAGAAGGTGAAAACTGTAGGTTCTTTTCAAACCTGCAGTAAAAACTATTGAGGTCATTAGCCAGCTGGAGGTTTTCCACAGGGTGAGGGGATGGCCCCCTGTAGTTGGTGATAATCTGCAGGCCTCTCCAAACGGAAACAGAGTTGTTGGCTGAGAAGTTTTGTTGTAGCTTCTCACTATAGCTCCTCTTAGCAAGTCTGATCTCCTTTGTCAGCATGTTTCTGGCCCGCTTATACAGAGTCCAATCACCAATCCTGTAGGCCTCCTCCTTGGTCTGACGTAACTGCTTGAGTTTAGGAGTGAACCAGGGTTTATTGTTGTTGTATGTGCAGAAAGTCTTGGTCTGCACACACGTCTTCGCAAAAACTAATGTATGATGTCACAGTATCAGTAAGTTCATTAAGGTTAATGGCTGCATCTTCAAAAACACTCCAATCTGTACAGTCAAAGCAGGCCGGTAACTCCAACTTTGATTCCTCCGTCCATTTCCTCACAGTCCTTACTACAGACTTAGAAGTTTTTAATTTCTGTCTTTATGTTGGAATAAGATGAAGCAGACAGTGGTCAGAAAAACCCAGAGCTGCACGAGAGACAGCATGATAGGCGTTTCTTAAAAATGTGTAGCAGTGGTCGAGTATATTTGTATCCCTGGTGGAACATTTAATATGCTGTCTGTATTTAGGAAGTTCATTTGTGAGATTAGCTCTATTAAAATTGCCCAAAATGATAAGCAGAGAGTCTGGATGTTTTTCCTCCACGTCTACTATCTGGTCAGCGAGGTGTTGCAGGGCCACCGTTGTACAAGCAACAGGCGGGATATAGATTCCGACCAGAACAAATGAGGAGAACTCTCGTGGTGAATAAAAGGGTTTACAGTTTATGAACAATGACTCTAAGTTAGGGCTGCAAGACTTCTTCAACACTGTGACATCAGTACACCAACCTTCGTTTATGTAGAAGCAGATTCCACCACCTTTAGTCTTTCCAGAGAATTCTCGGCTGCGATCAGCGCGGAACAGTTGGAATCCGTCCAGGCGAACCGCGCTGTCCGGGATGTGTTCACTCAGCCAGGACTCCGTGAAACACAGGGTGGCAGATCTGCTAAAATCTGAGTTTTTGTGGGTCAGGAGCAGCAGCTTGTCCATTTTATTCGCCAAAGAGCGGACATTCGCCAGATGGATCAATGGAAGCGTTGTGCGATATACTCGTTTCCTCAGCCTGACTAACGCACCGGCACATTTACCATGCCGCCTTCGTTTCCGGCCAGTGCCAATGGCCGCCGCTCCCACAACTAAAATCTCCTGAAAAAACTTCAGATCAGCAGAAACCGGCGGAAAAGTTGCATTGGAAGATAGTCTAAGTGAAAGTAGTTCCTCCCTTGAAAAGGTTACCCGGACAGAAGAGCAAAAGTCCAAAAAAACACACAAATTTGTCTGTATTCTTTATGAAGATGGAATCTTTTATAGCAAAGTTTTGGCTCATTGTATCACCTCTAGGTGCCATAATGGGTATTTCTCTTGCCAAATTAGGACCAATGTTAACAAAAAAATTATTAAATTCATCTGCAGGTGAGACTGCATTCACACTCTGAGTCGATTTTTTTTTTTTTTTGAAAAATTTGTTGGGTAGCTTGTATTTCTGTTTTTATTTCCAAGAATATTGTTAAGTATTGTCAGAATCAGAATCAGAATCAGAATCAGATTTATTGCCATTGTTCATGTAGTACACAAACTAGGAATTTGTCTCGGTGCAATGCTGCAACATTAAACATGATAAAATAAAAGAAATAAACTATACATGCAATAAAGTGTAGAATAAGAGTGAGTAATACTGGTCAGCAGTTAAAATATATAGCGAGCAGCAGATAATGTGGAGAACCATATAGTGCAGTTGGTAATGCAGGAAGAAAACAGTGATGATTGACATGAGTCTGGTTGAGCTGCTGTACATAGTGCACGAGAGTCAATAAGTCACTTAGTGTTCAGCAGTCTGATGGCAGAGGGGAAGAAGCTGTTCATGTGACGGGAGGTTTTAGTCTGGATGGACCGAAGTCTTCTACCTGAGGGGAGAGGGGCAAACAGTACGTGACCAGGGTGTGAGTGATCGGCTATGATCCGGCCAGCACGCCTCCGGGTCCTGGAGATGTACAGATCCTGGAGAGATGGGAGCTTGCAGCCGATCACCTTCTCAGCAGTGCGCACGACGTGCTGCAGCCTTAGTCTGTCCCTGGCAGTGGCTCCTGCGTACCACACGGTTATGGAGGTGGTGAGGATGGACTCGATGATGGCTGTGTAGAACTACACTAACATCTTGGTGGGTAGCTTGAGCTTCCTCAGCTGCCGCAGGAAGAACATCCTCTGCTGGGCCTTTTTGATGAGGGAGCTGATGGTCGGCTCCCGCTTGAGGTCCCTGGTGATGGTGGTGCCTAGGAAGCGGAAGGAATCAGCAGTGGTGATGGGAGAGCCTGTGAGGGTGAGGGGGGACAGAGGGGTTGTGACTTTCCTGAAGTCCACAATCATCTCCACTGTCTTCAGAGCGTTCAGCTGCAGGTTGTTGTTGTTGCACCAGGACGCCAGCTGGGCCACCTCTCTCCTGTAGGTGGACTCGTCGCCGTTGGAGATGAGCCCGATGAGGGTGGTGTCGTCCGCAAACTTGATCAACTTGACAGACTGGTGGCTGGAGGTGCAGGAGTTGGTATAAAGGGAGAAGAGTAGGGGGGAAAGTACACAGCCCTGGGGTGATCCGGTGCTGATGCTAGCAGAGTCTGAGACAGTCTTTCCCAGCCGCACATGCTGCCTCCGGTCCGTCAGGAAGTCGGTGATCCACCTGCAGAGGGAGTCAGGCACGTTGAGCAGGGACAGCTTGTGCCGGAGCAGAGCGGGGCGGATGGTGTTGAATGCGGAGCTGAAGTCCACAAACAGGATCCTGGCGTAGGTTCCCGGGGAGTCCAGGTGCTGCAGGATGGAGTGGAGGGCCAGGTTGACTGCGTCGTCTACAGACCTGTTGGCTCGGTAGGCAAACTGCAGCGGGTCCAGGAGAGGGGTGGTGATGGACTTGAGGTGGGGCAGGACCAGGCGCTCAAAGGACTTCATGACTACAGAGGTGAGCGCTACAGGTCTGTAGTCATTAAGTCCAGTGATCCGTGGCTTCTTGGGGACAGGGATGATGGTGGAGGATTTGAGGCAGAGCGGCACGTGGCATAGCTTAAGGGAGGTGTTAAAAATGTCTGTGAAGACAGGAGCCAGCTGTTTCGCACAATGTCTCAGGGTGGAGGGAGACACGCCGTCCGGACCGGGGGCCTTGCGCGGGTTCAGTCTGGAGAACTGTTTGAGCACGTCCTGCTCACTGATGACAAGGGCAGGGGGGGGAGGGGGGGCGCCTTTGATGAAGTAGGGATCGTGGAGGCTGTGGAGCTGGAGAGAGGGGGGGAGTTGGACACAGATGACGAGGTGTCAAAACGGGCATAGTGTTGGGACAGTCTTTGACAAAGGGCTTTGTCATCCTGACCTTTAGGAGCCTGAGGCCGATAGTTGGTGATTTGCCTCAGTCCTCTCCACACAGAAGCCGGGTCATTAGCAGTGAACTGCTGCTGGAGTCTCTCAGAATACACAGATTTAGCTCTCCTCAGCTCTCTGTTAAACCGATATTTAACCTCCCTGTAGCAGTCCCTGTCTCCACTTTTCAGCGCTGCTTCCTTCTCCTTCCTGATCTGTCTGAGCTTAGCTGTGAACCAGGGCTTGTCATTAGAGTAACTCACCCTGGTGCGCGATGGAAGAATGTCCTCTTCACAAAAGTGGATATATCTAACTAACTAACTAACTAACTAACTAACTAACTAACTAACCTGCACTTATATAGCGCTATGAGTTCACAGTGTCCGTGTATTCATCCAGATCATGCGTGGCTCCTTTAAACATGCCCCAGTCAGTTATTTCCATGCACGTTTCCAGCTTCTCCTCAGCTTCACTGGTCCATTTCTTCGTAGTGCTCACAACAGGTTTAGTGAGCTTCAATCTCTGTCTGTATGTGGGAATGAGGTGGACCATCACGTGATCAGATAATCCCAGCGCAGCGCAGGGAACAGCGCGATATGCGTCTTTCACTGTGGTGTAACAGTGATCCAGCGTGTTTATTCCTCTGGTGGGGCATTTAATAAACTGTTTGTAGCGGGGGAGATCGTGGCTCAGATTACTCTGGTTAAAGTCGCCAACCACAATAACCAGAGAGTCTGGAAAAATCCGCTCCGTGTGTTGGATGTGATCCGCGAGCACGCGCTGAGCTTCGCGCGTATCCGCGTTGGGAGGGACGTACACAGCGGCGAGGATGAATGAGGCGAACTCCCGCGGGGAATAAAATGGCTTGCAGTTAATAAAAAGAAATTCCAGGGTGGGAGAACAGTGTTTGGAAATTACCGTTACATCAGAGCACCAGCTGCTGTTGATGTAAAAGCAGACTCCGCCTCCTGTGGTCTTGCCGGAGAGCTCTGTGTCACGATCAGCACGAAACAGCTGAAATCCCTCGAGGCGCAGTGCGCTGTCCGGTGTGTTTTCCCTGAGCCAGGTCTCGGTAAAGCAGAGGGCAGCCGAGGAAGAGAGGTCCTTAAAACGCATCAGCAGTCTTAGTTCATCTACCTTGTTAGAGAGAGAGTTGGTATTGGACAGAAATATGCCAGGCAACGCCGTGCGCGTGCCTCTCCTGCGAAGCCGGACGAGAGCGCCCGCTCGTCTTCCTCTCTTTCACCGTCTCACTTTTCGAGCCAAGCAATGAACCAGATCGGCGGCAGGAGCTAAAAAAACTGGGAGTAGGTCCGTGGGAGTGAAAGTCCTGATATTTAGAAGTTCTTCACGGGTATAAGAGCAAGCAGACACACAATTGACAAACAAAAACAAACAAAGGGCGCAGCGAAGCACCATGGCGACCACTGTGGGCGCCATCTTGGAATTGTCCATGTATTATTGTCCATGTATTGTCCATGTATTTTTAATGTTATCTCTGTTTTTCTCCAGTTCTTTACTGCAATAGTCTCTTTTACTACATCTCATTATATATATTAACTTATTTTTGTATGTTTTATACCGCTGCTCTGCTTCTTTTGTCCTTTTCTTTAGAAAAGCTTTATATTTTAGCACCTTGGGGGAGCCAGATTATTTAGCATCTCAGACAAGAGACAGTGGATAAACATGGGAGCACAATACACAGGAGGTTCCTGGCGAGATAGCAGGAAGGAGTCAGGGACGTAGGGGGTTGAATGCAGCGTGATGCAAATGTCATGTTGTGTATGGAGAAATGCCATGAAACTTAAGAGGAGAGTGTCTGCTGAAATGTTCAGTCTGTTCTTTGCTTGTGAGTTGTGAGTGTGTAATAAATCGTCTGAAATGAATCTGCCTCTTCATTTACACACTCCACAATATAATGAATTTTTCTTTTTACACGCTTTTTGTAATTCATGTAGTTCATCTTCGATAATACGTTTCACAAGTCCAGCAGACATTTCAGCACCCAGCTGCTTTTTCCTTTTCCCTAGAGACTTGGCAACACATTTAGAATGTGAATGTGAAGCAAGATGTGAATGAAAATTTAGCTTCACGCTCATGTGGGCCCACCAAAGGTTAAATCTGATCTGTCTTATGGGTCTCATGTGGGCTTGTCCGCTGGTTCCATGTTGGCCCCATCTGTATATGCCCACATGGACTTCACCTGTGGTACAGGTGAGAAGGCAGTAGCTCATCTGGGCCCCACATGGGTTTAATGTGGATGAGCAGGTTCCAGGAACACAGGTGCCATCAGCAAAATTACGCAAAAAAGTCACAAATTTATGAGAAAAAATGTGAAGATTTATAAGAAAAAAGGTGACAAATTTACAAGAAAAGCAGCAAATTTGTGAGGAAAAAATTCACAAATTTACTAGAAAAATGTCACAAATGTATGAAAAAAGTGAAAATTTTGGAAAAAAGTTTCAAATTTACAAGAAAAAAATTGTAAAATTACTTCAAAGGAGTTATAGACTTACAAGTGCATTTTAGCAAATTTACAAGAAAAGTCACAAATTTATGAGGAAAACAATTAGGAAAAAGTTGCAAATTAACAAAAAAAGTTGCAAATATATGAGTAAATGGTTGAAAATTTACAAGAAAAAAAGTCCCTCATTTATGAAGAAAAGTTATAAGTTCACAGTAAAAAAAAGAGTTAACATTTTTGACAAAGTTCCAAATTTAAGAGAAAAATGTCACAAATTTACCAGAAAATAGCAAATTTGCAAGGAAAAGTAACAAATTTATGAGAAAAAGTTGCAGGATTACAGTAAAAAAGTGGCAAATTTATGAGAAAGTTCCAAAATTACAAGAAAAAAGTCACAATTTTACAAGAAAAACAAATTTATGAGAAAAAACTTGCAGGTTTACAAGAAAAAAAAACCAACACAAATTTGTGAGAAAAAGTTGCAAGTTTATAATCTAAAAAGTTGTAAATTTATGAGAAAGTTTTGAATTTTAACAAAAAATTTATCAAATAAGGGGGGAAGTCATATTTACAAGAAAATCACAAATTTATGAGAAAACAAGTTGAAAACAGGCAGACAGGAAAAGTGCATGTGGACACACACAGATGAGAGCCATAAGACGGCCCAGTTAAGCTTTGGGTGGGCCCACTGGACATGCTGGCTGGGGGAGAGCTACACTCTGATACCATCTGTCACTGATTTAATGAGAGGTAAAATCATGCCAATCTTCTTACTGATTGTAAAGACATAAACGAGGCTCATAAAAGAGTTCAAGGTTCAAACTACTCCTATTTATGTTGCTTCATGAAACAAAGTCTGACAGTCACCATCATCATGGTGACTGTCATCATCATCATCATCATCATTGTCATCGTCGTCATCATCATCTATTTACCCTCGGAAAACGCGTTGAGGGAAACCCTCATTTTCAATGGTGCTGAGGTACAAAAAAAAAAAAGAGAGATGAAATAATCCATAAGAAATGTGGAGCACAGAAACAATGGCAATATCAGTTACTAAAATTTTGGTGTACAAGAATAAGAGCAATAAAATAATAACAAAAACCTAAAATGATAAAAAAAAAATAATAAAACACACTAAGTTAAGAACAAGCACCATTAAAATCTATAAAATTTGCAAACACTGAAGTTGTCTCAACAATATCAGAGAAGTGTCATGGCGGCCTCTGGGCCGTCATTGGCATCATTATCTCCAGCTGCGCACAGATCCACAGGTGTTGATCAGCAGCTGTTAAAAGCCAGCGTTGCTGACAGCTCAGTACGGAGTCGTCTGTCCTCCTCGTCAGAGAAAGAACCAGAACTCCGCTCTCTGGCCTCGTCAAGGTATTCTCTTGTCTCGTCAGAAACTATCTTGTCAAGAACTGTCTTGTCATCAGCTGGTTTGTCATCGTCCCGGTCTGTGGTGTCACAGCCGGAGTCTCTGGAAGACCTGTCCTCGCCACAGTCACAGGTGGAAGCCTCAGCACGTTCACGGACGCCTTCACCTCCACGTTGCACGGCCGCTGGTTCTCAGCAGGAGTAACCTGTGCTTCTCCCAAGTAAGCCTCACTACTGATAGCCTGTCATTAGTGTGGGACAAAAGTAATTGTCTGTGCTTATATGTTCCAGGGTTGCCGGGTCTCCGTCCAGAGTGCTCAGCTCCAGTGACCAGGATACTATCCACGCTCTCACATTTGCACTACACACCCTTTCATTATAATAAAGATTATTGTTCACTAATTTACCCGTGTCAGTGTCTGTCTCCTGGGTCCCGAAACATGTCAGTACGACTCCGTCACGTTGACCCAGCGGACAGCTCACTGTCGCGCTTAATTAACACTCTTAGCGCCCGGGTAGATTTGCTAGCCCACCAGCAGACAGTAATCTTGAATCAATTGACTCAAATTAATGGGCGGCTGGACCGTTTGGAGGGACACCAAACATTTCCCCCGACCGCAAGTACTTCAACCCCTGCAGGCTTGGCGTCAGGACTAGCTAACACCTCCTCGTCCTCTCGCCTCACTCCTATTCCAACACCTGCCCGGTTCAGCGGAAAACTCGGAGAAGCTCGAGGATTCATTTTACAGTGTGAATCAGTTTTTCTGCGTGTGCCTGGGGATTTTTCCCTCGACTCTAGCCGGATAGGCTATGCCATAAATTTGCTGGCTGGTAGAGCCTTGGATTGGGCTTATTCGATCATGGCTAGACCTAGCTATTCTTTGCTTACCTACCAGGAGTTTGTGACTGAGTTTCTGTCTGTATTTGATCACACGGATAGGGGAGAGATGTTGACAGAACGTTTTTTAAGCCTACAGCAGGGAAAGAGATCAGCTGCAGACTACGCCATTGACTTCCGGGTCTTAGCCGCAGAGATTGGGTGGGGGGAGCCATCTCTTTGTGGTATTTTTCTACGCAGCCTTAACGACGAGCTAAAGGATGAGTTAGCGGCATGGGATAAACCAGATAACCTGCACGATTTAATTGCTTTAGCAGTTAGTATCAATAGTAGGCTAAAGGAACGGGCGGCTGGTCGGCGAGTTACTTCCCGTCCGGTTAAACCCCGCCCTCGTGTCACTGACTCTCTTCCTCTCGCTTTACCCACATCAGAGAAGGTCCCGGATCAGGAAACCATGATTGTTGGTCATTCTAAGGTGTCTGCAGCTGAGAAACAACGCCGTAGGGATCAAGGCCTGTGTTTTTATTGTGGGAAGGAGTCACATGAGGTTTCTGAATGTCCTAATAAGTTAAAAGGGAAGGCCCGTGGATCGCAGTAGGGGGATTCACGGGCAAGAATACAGAGGAACCCCTTACTTGTTGTCATTTACCCCTCAGACTCATTCATACTCACACAGAACACTCCACACTAGCGTTAGTCGATTCTGGAGCTGAGCAAAATTTCATTTCTAGAGACCTGGCAACCCGGATGGGCCTTAGTTGTCAGACTTTAGAACCCCCTGTCAGATTGATTACCCTGTCCAAGGCGTCGTTGACTACCATTAACCTTCAGACAGCGCCTGTGTCCGTTATTGTTTCAGGAAATCACAGGGAGGAGATTCAGTTCCTAGTGCTCCCCGTTTCCTCTTCGCCTGTTATTCTGGGATATCCCTGGCTGCGCCTACATAACCCCACTATTGATTGGCAAACTGGGAGAATAACGGCATGGAGTACGTTCTGCCTTAGTGCCTGTCTCCAATCAGCGGTGTGCGCCCCATCCGTGAAAGTGCCTCTGCCCGATTCATCTCCACCGGATTTATCTAAGGTACCTGAGGTTTACCACGATTTGGGGCAAGTGTTCAGCAAATCTTGGGCGTTGTCTTTACCCCCCCATCGTCCGTATGACTGCGCCATTAATCTGAAGGCTGGGGCCCCACTACCTGCTAGCCGCCTTTACAGCCTGTCAGCCCCGGAGCGCGAGGCCATGGATACTTACATTAAGGAATCCTTGGCCTCTGGTATCATCCGCCCGTCATCTTCGGCCGTGGGGGCCGGTTTTTTCTTTGTTGGTAAGAAGGACGGTTCACTACGCCCCTGTATTGACTTCCGGGGGCTGAATGAAATAACGGTCAAGGATAAATATACACTGCCCTTGATGAACACTGCGTTTGACTCCCTCCAGGGGGCATCATGGTTTACTAAACTGGACCTCAGGAATGCCTACCATCTAGTGCGCATTAGAGAAGGAGATGAGTGGAAGACGGCTTTTCGGACCCCCAGCGGTCATTTTGAGTACCTGGTAATGCCGTTTGGGTTGACTAACGCCCCAGCCGTTTTCCAGCGTTTGATTAACGATGTACTACGGGATTTTTTGAACTCATTTGTTTTCGTTTATCTTGATGATATCCTCATCTTCTCCCGCTCACTAGAGGAACATCGAGTGCATGTCCGTAGGGTGTTACAGCGCCTCCTGGAGAACCAGTTGTTCGTCAAGGCCGAAAAGTGTGAGTTTCACATTGATCAGACCTCCTTCTTAGGATTTATTATTGCTCGTAACCAGGTGATTCCTGACCCTGCCAAGGTCAAGGCAGTGGTGGAATGGCCTGCACCCACTTCCAGAAAGCAGCTTCAAGGGTTCCTGGGGTTTGCTAATTTTTATAGGAGGTTCGTGCCTAACTTTGGTAATATTGCTCGTCCTTTGACTGCTCTCACCTCCCCTAAGATTTCATTCTGCTGGAGTAAGGAAGCAGCCGATGCTTTTGAGAAACTCAAGAGGGAGTTCGCCTCGGCCAGAGTCCTTACCCAGGTGGACTCGAAGCTTCAGTGCTTGGTGGAGGTGGACGCGTCTGATGAGGGAGTTGGAGCAGTGCTCTCCCAACGATCTCCTGTGGATGGTAAGATTCGCCCTTGTGCTTTTTTCTCTCATCGTCTTTCCCCTGCAGAGAGGAATTACAGCATCGGGGACAGGGAGTTACTGGCTGTGAAATTGGCCTTGGAGGAATGGAGACATTGGCTGGAGGGGGCCGCTCAGCCGTTCGTGGTTTGGACTGATCACCGTAATCTGGAGTACCTCAGGACGGCTAAGCGCCTGAATGCACGCCAGGCTCGCTGGTCCCTTTTCTTCGGCCAGTTTAATTTTACCATCACGTACCGGCCGGGAAGCAAGAACGGTAAGCTGGACGCTCTCTCCCGGCAGTTTGACCCCCCATCCTCCGAGGACCAGGAGACCCCTATCCTGCCGCCTTCTTGCGTCGTGGGCGCCCTGTCCTGGGGAATCTGCAAGACGGTTCGCCAGACCCAGAAGACTTAGCCGGACCCTGGGGGGGGGGGGGCGCCTGTTTGTTCCACGCGCTGTCCGAGGCAAGGTGATTGAGTGGGGTCACGCTTCCAAGTTGGCTTGTCATCCTGGAGTGGGTCGGACTGTGGATCTCCTCCAAAGGACCTTCTGGTGGCCAGGGTTGCGGAAGGACGTTGTTGGCTATATCCGGGCCTGCCCTCAGTGCGCCACCGGGAAGACGACGTCATCTCCCCCGGCGGGCTTACTTCATCCGTTACCTGTTCCTTCACGCCCCTGGTCTCATGTAGCTATGGACTTTGTGACTGGGTTACCCACTTCAGATGACTACACCACAGTATTAACCATTGTTGACCGGTTCTCGAAGGCGGCCCATTTTGTGCCACTTCGGGGTCTGCCTTCGGCCCAGGAGACAGCGGATCTCCTGGTGCAACACGTGGTACGGCTTCATGGCATCCCTGCAGATATTGTGTCTGATCGAGGACCCCAGTTTGTATCTCAAGTTTGGAAGGCCTTCTGCACGGCACTTGGAGCCACTGCCAGCCTCTCCTCTGGCTATCATCCCCAAAATAATGGTCCGTGTGAGAGGGCTAATCAGGAGCTGGAGGCCGCCCTCCGTTGTGTCATCTCCTCCTGCTCTTCCTCCTGGAGCAAGTTCCTGCCCTGGATTGAGTACGCTCACAACACCACGATCTCCACGGCCACGGGCGTGTCCCCGTTTAAAGCCTCGTGTGGGTTTGATCCTCCGTTGTTTCCTGAGGAGGAGAAGGAGGTAGCGGTTCCTTCAGTGCAGGCACATATTAAGCGCTGCCGGCATGTGTGGCTCCTCGCTCGCCAAGCTTTGTTGAAGACCACTGAACGTAACATCCAGGTGGCCAACCAGCATAGGAGACCCGCCCCGGACTATAAGGTGGGTCAGAAGGTTTGGTTATCTACTCGGAATATTGGTGTGCCGGCTGAAAAGCGTAAGCTAACTAAACGCTTTATTGGTCCCTACACCATTAATCGGATTGTTAACCCTGTGTCTGTGCGCTTGTCTCTCCCCTCTTCGATGCGTATCTGCCCCACTTTTCATGTCTCCCAGGTCAAGCCGTACGTCTCTGACCCCCTGTGCCCTGCTCCCGCGGCACCCCCACCCCCAAGGATGATCGATGGCCATCCGGCCTGGGGGGTGACTGCCATCTTGGATGTTCGCAGGCGGGGTCGGGGCCTTCAGTATTTGGTGGACTGGGAGGGCTTTGGACCGGAGGATCGGTCTTGGATTCACCCAGCGTTGATCTTGGATAAGCAGCTGATTCGCGACTTCCACCGGGCGAATCCAGGTAGGATTGGGCAGGTGCCTGGAGGCACTGCTAGAGGGGGGAGTACTGTCATGGTGGCCTCTGGGCCGTCATTGGCATCATTATCTCCAGCTGCGCACAGATCCACAGGTGTTGATCAGCAGCTGTTAAAAGCCAGCGTTGCTGACAGCTCAGTACGGAGTCGTCTGTCCTCCTCGTCAGAGAAAGAACCAGAACTCCGCTCTCTGGCCTCGTCAAGGTATTCTCTTGTCTCGTCAGAAACTATCTCGTCAAGAACTGTCTTGTCTAACACTGACTCGTCAGAGTCTGTCTCGTCAAGAACTGTCTTGTCAAAAACTGTCTCGTTAGAGTCTGTCTCGTCAGAAGCTACCTCGTCAGGATCTGTCTCGTCAGGAACCTCTCTGGCCTCGTCAAGGATCACTCCTGCCTCGTCTAGGACTTCTGTTCAAAGTCAAGCACGTAAGAGAGCTGTTTGTTACTCTACACCCAACCTCTATCCCTGTGCACAGGTGGACCCCCTTGGCGGCGGACCTGCGTTCCCAGCTGACGGGGTAACGCCAGCACGCTCACGTAGCGGTTCGCTACCACCACGACTACCGGTACGTCTTGCTCCACAAATTCCTGAACTGTTACTGTACCAGTTACAGGAGTACTAGCCACCGTTACCGGTGGAGTTTGTGTCATCGTCATCTGTCGTGTCATCGTCACCACGTTCTGTGGAATCACTCACCTCATCATCATCTGGACTGTCATCGTCCCGGTCTGTGGTGTCACAGCCGGAGTCTCTGGAAGACCTGTCCTCGCCACAGTCACAGGTGGAAGCCTCAGCACGTTCACGGACGCCTTCACCTCCACGTTGCACGGCCGCTGGTTCTCAGCAGGACGTAACCTGTGCTTCTCCCAAGTAAGCCTCACTACTGATAGCCTGTCATTAGTGTGGGACAAAAGTAATTGTCTGTGCTTATATGTTCCAGGGTTGCCGGGTCTCCGTCCAGAGTGCTCAGCTCCAGTGACCAGGATACTATCCACGCTCTCACATTTGCACTACACACCCTTTCATTATAATAAAGATTATTGTTCACTAATTTACCCGTGTCAGTGTCTGTCTCCTGGGTCCCGAAACATGTCAAGAAGTCAATTTTAAATTTTACTGAAGCTGGTTCCAGGTATGTGGGGCATAATGAGTAATAATAACTTAGTTCTGTACGAACTTTAGATTCTAGTAGGGTTAGTGAGACTGTGAACGAGTATAGTGGGTATGACTGTGAGCATTCCAAGTTAGACAGGTATGGTGGGAGCTTAAGTAAAATAGCTTTAAAAATAAATAAAAACAAATGCTGCTCTCTGCAATTTTCAAGTGAAGGTAGGCCTGATTTGTGATAAAGAAGGCAGTGGTGTTTCCTGTATCCATCAAAACGTTGGGCAGAAAGGTAAAAGGAATCTAAGGGTCTCAAAGCTGAAATGGCCATCTGCTCATAAATAACATCCTCATAATCTAAACAAAACAAAAACAAACAAACAAAAAAAAAACAAACAACACAGCTTCAAACATTTTCTTCCTGCTGGCTAAAAGAAAACATTTGTTTCTGTAAAGAAAACAACTTAGGTTTCAGTTTATTACACAGTAAATGGTCAGTGTGTTAAAAGTAAGTTCATCATCAAGCCAGATACCCAGGTATTTATAGTGCTGTACTCTTCAGTTAACTCATTATTAAAACAATGAATTACTGAAAGAGTGTAGTCAATATTTCTTGCCTTTATGAATAACATCCACTTTGTTTTTGAGCAGGTTAAGACCAGTTTCAAGATATGCAAGTATTTCTGGAAGTTATTAAATAATAACTGAAGTTTTTGGGTTGCAGACTCGATAGATTCAGCAGTAGTATACAAAATTGTGTCATCCGCATAAAGATAGAAGTTACAATTATGCAAGGAGGATGTAATATTATGAATGTAAACCCTGAATAGGATTGGCCCAAGTACAGAACCCTGGGGGACTCCTTTAGTTATTGGAAAAAAGGAGGACTGAATGCTTCCAATTTTGACACATTACATACAATATGAAAGATAATTATGAAACCATTGACAGCAGGCATCATCGAAACCTAGTGAAACTGATTGCTGGAGAAGGAAAGAGTGGTCACCTGTATGAAAGGATTTTGAAAAATTAACAAAAAGAGCAGCACAGTGTTTTTTGTTATCTAAAGCAGAGACAGTATCAATAACTGTGGCAATAGTAGAGATTGTGTGGTTCTTTGGCTTAAGGCCAGACTGGAAAGGAGATAAAATGGAAAAAATTTGCTAAAAATGATTTCAACTGTTTAACAAAAAATTCAAGTATTTTTGCAAGACAGGGTAGCTTTGAGATCGGACAGTAGTTATTAAAATCATATCACTCGATCACATCATAATCACGTAGTGGTATCTTGTATTATTTGGCTATTTTGAGCACCCCCTGCTGCTGTTTGTAGGTTATTCAGTCACATTTTAGTTGTTGATACAATGATTTGAGTGGTGCAGTTTGGTGTGTTCTATCAGTGAAGTTTTTAAAATGTATGCCAGTAAATACTAAAAATCTTGCTTTGTTAATTTTAAATCATACCTAGTTAGAACACATATCTACGGTGGTCCAGAGGGCTCACCAACATGCAAAATCCACAACACAAATACAAAAATCACAACACAGATATAAAAGCATGTTAGCATTAGCCTCAATGCTAATGTTAGTGTTAGCATGTTTAGTTTAGTTTATTGGTTTATTTGTCAGGCATCATGTACAGAAACAACATTAAACACAGGGTAAAGCTGCTCTGTACCAGATTATAGCTTTCTCACTAATTTCCATCTATAGTCCCCGAGGCAGGCAGGAAGATATTAAAAGAAAAACGGCACATATAACCCCCCTTTTCCACTAGTACCTATATAGCCCTACTCACTTCGACACAGCTTTGCTCAACTCAGTTCACTTTTGTTTCTATTACAGCTGAGAACCGCCTGGGGTGGGTGGGATTTTTTTTTACAGCAAGGTGGCGCAACACTCCCGTGAATCAGAATCAGAATCAGAATCAGCTTTATTGGCCAAGTATGCACAACACATACAAGGAATTTGACTTTGGCTAAAAACTTGCTCTCGTTGTTCAGGTGAAGGATTTAAATAAGGATTCAATGACAAACAGAGTATGTACAGTAAATTACAGTCTGTCCACGTTTCTATAAAAGGATGCAAATATATACAGGAATATATGCAGTTATTTACTCGGACTAACCACACTTTGCAGAAGTATATGAAAAAAATATACAATCACACAGTATTTCAATGTGGACTCAGATTCAGTGATATAATGTGAATGAAGTAAAAAGCAGTGTGAGAGTTATGTGCAATGTAATAATGGATGAAAAGTCATGAGTACAGCAAACAGGTAGGACTAGGTGAATGTTAGGAGTTCATCAGAGTGATGGCTTGAGGAAAGAAACTGTTCCTGTGACGGGTGGTTTTGACCTTCAGTGATCTGTAACGACGACCAGAAGATAGAAGTTCAAACAGTTTGTGGCCAGGGTGTGATGGGTCAGCACAGATGTTTCCCGCACGTTTCCTGGTTATGGACCGATATAAGTTCTCAATGGAGGGTAGGTCGGTACCAATGATCCTCTCCGCAGACTTAATGATCCGCTGCAGTCTGGTCTTGTCCTGTTTAGTGGCAGATCCAAACCAGACAGTGATGGAAAAGCAGAGGACAGATTGGATGATGGCGGTGTAGAAGACAACCAGCAGCTCCTGAGGCAAATCAAACTTCTTGAGCTGACGCAGAAAAAACAACCTCTGCTGGGCCTTTTTCCGGACAGTGTCTATATGGGAGGACCACTTCAGGTTCCGGGAGATTGTGGTACCCAGAAACTTGAAGGAGTCCACAGTGGACACTGTGCTGTTGAGGATGGTGAGTGGGGGGAATGAAGGGGGGTGTCGCCTGAAATCCACAGTCATCTCCACCGTTTTGGCTGGGTTAAGTTCAAGATGGTTCTGGCTGCACCAGAGGATCAGCTGCTCCACCTCCCGCCTGTATGCAGACTCATCATCATCCCGGATCAAACCGATGACTGTGGTGTCGTCCGCAAACTTCAGGAGCTTCACCGAAGGGTCCTCTGAGGTGCAGTCGTTGGAGTAGAGGGAGAAGGGCAGTGGGGAAAGGACACATCCTTGGGGGGCGCCAGTACTAATTTTTCGGGAGCTGGATATAAATCTCCCTAGCTTCACCTGTTGCCACCTGTCAGTCAGAAAGCTGGAGATCCACCGGCAGGTGGAGGGGGGCACCTTGAGCTGGAGGAGTTTCTGATGAAGAATGCCTGGGATGATGGTGTTGAACGCTGAGCTGAAGTCGACAAACAGGATCCTGGCGTACGTCCCTGGGGAGTCGAGGTGTTGCAGGATGTAATGTACTAATGTAATGTACTAATGAACACAAGCAAAACACAAGGTGTTGGATTACGAGGCGACTGCTGGGTCTCTGGCTTTTTGTCAGAGTAAAGGCAAAAAAGGAGAGCCAGAGAAGGCTACAGGCAGTGAGATGAGACACTCTGGAAAAGTACTGGAGCGTTTAGGAAGCCATGGAGCCATAAAGCCAAAGATGTGAGGATACGAACTAGATCACATATGTGACCCGTGCTAGCAAAATGAGTCACTCTGAGGAAATTATCAAAACTGAGGTAACGTTTTTTTTCATATTCTGTATTGAAAGACCTTCAAAATGATATTTCATTTGTAGAAAGTGCGCAAAAATGGACACCGGAAAAAGAAGATCTGTTTATATTTTGGCTAGGTTTAAAACTCGCGTTCGATCAGTCGGGAGTTACATCTTCAGCAAAAACAAATGTATTTTTAGAAAGTACGTTTTCTAAGCTTTCCAATGATACCAGGCACTCATGGGGTTTTTCCCAGGACTTACCACTAGCAAACAAAGAGAGAGTCATGATTTATGACTTCTCTTGCCTGCAGCTCGTAATGATGCGGTGGGCATTCCGACTCATTTTGCCAGCACGGGTCACATATGAAGGTAAGCTAATGAGTCTTAATTTTAGTTAGCTTTAAGTCCGCTGTACGACATTGTAATGTCGGCAAGTTATCGCTATTAGGTACTAAAATATGTATGCTGTGTGTGTGTTTCAGATGGCTCTCTTGTGGCAAAATTATCACTTCAAACCGTGGGTTTGCGCATTCAACGCATCCTCCCAATGGTGGGACGTCACCCCAGCTTCACAAATGCTCAGTGGTTACAGAACTTCAGAATGTCTGTAGAAACGTTTACTTCCTGTGCAACAAATTGCTCTGATCTGTGTGAAAATCACAGAGAGACTGTTGAGACATCATGGGATGTACCTGCTCCAGCAGCACTGAGTCTGTGGTGGTGTTGTGGCAAAAAGTGATCAGCTGCCAAAACTTGATGCTAGGTGCCATATTGTAGTTATGGGGTTATATTTGCTGTAATATACTGTATATATATATATATATATATCAACAGGTAAACAGTATTGGGTTAGGTATAATAAGATATATTTAACAATTATGATGCATTTTTAAGCCAAAACAAACTTCATCTGGGATTAAAAGCAATTGAAATAACAGTCACAAGGTTACATGGAAAATACATGGACTTACTGGATATACACATGTAGATACTGTATAAATATATATTCTCTGCATCAACAATGAAGGATGCATGTATTTATTTAGTATTGCACTAGGAATTCTGACAATAAACCTTTGTACTTTTTTTGTAGATCTTTCTCCACTTTTGTTTTATGTGTGAAGGTTACCACCAAGTGACATAAATTAAATACTAAAAGACTGGAAAAGCTGTCTAAGAACAATCCAGCAGTTTGAGAAATCACTTCTGGTTTGGTGTAAAGCTGTCAACAGAATTATGAACCATAAAGCAGTTTGTGTTAAAATGTTAAATCCCATTTAACCCTAACCACGGTGTGTCCAATTATGTACCATGGAGGGCCAAGATCCTGCAGGTTCTCTCTTCTACCCAGTCTCTTCAGCAGGTGTTTTCACTGATCAGCAATCAGTGGGAAGAAATTCAGTGGGATCTATTGTTGAAGACACTGGCTGCAGGTAAAGCCTGCAAGGTCTTGGACCTCCATGGTACATGATTGGACACCGTTGCCCTAACCTATTATTAGAAAATACAGATGCTGATATGGCCCAGAATTCCTCCATATACAGGTGCATCTCAATAAATTAGAATGTCATCAAAAAGTTAATTAAATTCAGTAATTCAATTCAGAAAATGAAACTCCTATATTATATAGATTCATTACACACTGAGTGATGTAGTTCAAGTTTTTATTTCTTTTAATTTTGATAGTTATGGCCTGCAGCTCATGAAAACCCCAAATTCAGTTTCTCAAAAAATCAGACTATTTCATAAAATTAATTTTAAAAAATGTTTTTTTAATAGAAATGTTGGCTGACTGAAAAGTATGTCCATGTACACACTCAATACGTGGTTGGGGCTCCTTTTGCGTGAATTACTGCATCAATGCAGCGTAGCATGGAGATGATCAGCCTGTGGTACTGCCAAGGTGTTATGGAGGCCCAGTTTGCTTTGATAGCGCCCTTCAGCTCGTCTACATTGTTGGGTTTGGTGTCTCTCATCTTCCTCTTGACAATACTCCATAAATTCTCTATGGAGTTGAAGTCAGGTTAGTTTTCTGGTCAGTCAAGCACAGTGATACCATGGTCATTTAACCAGGTTTAGGTACTTTTGGCAGTGTGGACAGGCACCAAGTCCTCCTGGAAAATGAAACCAGCATCTCCATAAAGCTTGTCAGCAAAGGGAAGCATGAAGTGCTCTAAAATTTTCTGGTAGATGGCTGCACTGACTTTGGACTTGATAAAACACAGTAGACCAACACCAGCAGATAACATGGCTCCTCAAATCATCACTGACTGTAGAAACTTCACACTGGACCTCAAGTAACTTAGATTATGTGCCTCTCCACTCAGACTCTGGGACCTTGATTTCCAAATGAAATGCAAAACTTACTTTCATCTGAAAAGAGGTCATCTGCTGGTGTCGGTCCACTGTGTTTTATCAAGTCCAAAGTCAGCGCAGCCGTCTACCAGCAAATTTTAGAGCACTTCATGTTTCCCTCTGCTGACAAACTTTATGGAGAAGCTGATTTCATTTTCCAACAGGACTTGGCACCTGCCCACACTGCCGAAAGTGCCAAAACCTGGTTTAATGACCATGATATCACTGTGCTTTATTGGCCATAAAACTAGCCTGACTTCAACAATATAGTGAATTTATGGAGTATTGCCAAGAGGAAGATGAGAGACACCAGACCCAACAATGAAGACGAGCTGAAGGCCACTATCAAAGCAACGTGGGCCTTTTTTAACACCTCAGCAGTACCACAGGCTGATCACCTCCACGCCACGCCACATTGATGCAGTAATTCATGCACAAGGAGCCCCAACCAAGTATTGAGTGTGTACATGGACATACTTTTCAGTAGGCCAACATTTCTATTAAAAAATCATTTTTTAAAAAATTAATCTTATGTAATATTCTAATTTTTTGAGAAACTGAATTTGGGTTTTCTTGAGCTGTAAGCCATAATCATCAAAATTAAAAGAAAAAAATACTTGAAATATATCACTCTGTGTGTAATTAATCTATATAATATAGGAGTTTCTTTTTCTGAATTGAATTACTGAATTTAATTAACTTTCCGATGACATTCTAATTTATTGAGATACCTGTACTGGTACTATCACTAAAGTGTGCAGTGTCTTCTGCACTGGCACATCCAACAATACAGTCTTCAGTAAATAAAATAATTGTTTTTGGTTACTTTTTCTTAAAAATGAGCCTTTATTTTCATCGTCACTGATAGATGGTTTGTACTGTTGACTAATTTTCCTACCGTTGTCTTAACAGACAAAAATAATAGAAAATCATGATACAAACATATGTCACTAAATTGTTTACTACAATCAGCAGCAAATTCCAGATTATTTAGCATGTGCAAAATTCAAATTGTAAAAACAAAAACAAAAACAGAATGGGTCACACACACGTCGGCCATGCTGACTCACTGAGAAGCAGCTGGGTGTACCACTCACACTGGTCCCGGCTCAGCAGATCATCAGCCTGCATCTCTGTAAATAGTGACACAAGGTCCGGTTTGGGTGTATTGTTTTCATCTTGCCTAGACGAAAGACAGAAAGGGGTTGTGGTTAATCAAAGCAAGTCTAAAACATATTTGGGAAAAACACTTGTTGCTAAAAGCCAGTGGTGGAATGTGACAAAAAAAGTGCTGCATTGTTGCATTTAACCACAATTTTCATGTAGCTGCGCTTCAGTAAAGTAGATTTTACAAGGGCTGAGTTACATTTAAAATCATTTTTTACTGTGGCCTCAGCAGTCATAATGAGTTAATACATTCAGCTGAATGGAATCTAGTACTTTAACTGAGGATGTGCATCCCCGAGTATGGAGTCGCTCAGTCAAAATATGTATTTTTTATCAATAAAAGTTTAGCCACCGCTCTGTCACCACTGTGTCTCTTCTTGTCCTGACTTCAAGTGTGGGTGGTGTTTTATACTTGTATTGCTAAAATATAAAAGGATGCACTACAATGGGTCTCATATATTTGTAATTTGTCCTGTTATAGTACTGCATGAGTTTATTGACGATAGACTATAAACTACACATTTAAACTAAAATATATTTGTCTCTGAGGTAAACGCGTTCGGCTCCATGGCGAGCAGAATAGCGGGCAGAATACAATATTCCAGGGACGTGTTGCTGCGCTTTAACACAGCTGGTGCAGAGTCTCTGATTGCGCCCAAATTTCAGCTGCCGGACTTTATTTTGAGAGACGGACACAGCGGTGAAAAAAGAAGCGGCAGGAGGAAGCGTGGAAGACGTGGAGGTGTGAAATTGCGCCTTAGGAGACGTCAGTTTGGTAACATTCCTCTTCCTTCGATCATTTTTGGGAATGCACAGTCTGTGAGAAACAAGGTGGAGGAAATTCAAGGCAACGTACGTTACCAGAAGGATTTTAAGAACTGCTGCGTCATGGCTTTCACTGAATCTTGGCTTACTGCGCATGATCGAGACGCAGACCTGTGGATTGACGGCTTTGGAGCTCCGCTGCGCTCGGATCGGCAGGAAGAGGTAACGGGGAAACGTCAGGGGGGCGGAGTATGTTTATACATTAATAAGCAGTACTGCACATCTGTCACGGTCAGAGAGCGCATCTGTACACCCCATGTGGAGCTCCTGTCTGTGTCGCTTCGCCCCTTTCATTTGCCTCGAGAGTTTCCCCAACTTTTCATCACAGTTGTGTACATTCACCCGAGGGCAGACACTGACTCCGCCTCCAGCACCATCTCTGATGTGGTGCAGCGGCTGCAGTCAATTTCTCCAGAGGCGCCAAACTTCATTCTTGGGGATTTTAACCATGTTTCTTTAAAGAAGACACTTAAAAACTTTCATCAGTATGTCTCCTGCCCAACCAGGCGAAAAAAGACATTGGACCTGTGCTATGGATCCATAGAGAGGGCCTATAAATCACTCCCCCTTCCTCCTTTAGGATCATCAGATCACAACTGTGTTCATTTGCTGCCCACATATAAAACTGCTCTCAGAAGAGGCAAGGTGGAGATGAGAGACATTGATGTGTGGACAGAAGATTCAGAGCACAGCCTCCAGGAATGCTTTGACTGTACAGACTGGAAGATGTTCATAATGGCCTGAGGGGATGATTTGGACTCTCTGGCTGAGCTCACATGCTCATACATGGCTTACTGTCAAAATAAGTTTGTTCCACGTAAACGTGTCAAAATATATCCCAACAACAAACCATGGGTTACTAAATCAGTTAAATCTTGCTTACAGAGGAAAGCTCTTGCCTTTAAACAGGGGTCTGTTTCTACGCTACAGGTTGCCACCAAGGAGCTGAAGGCCGAAATTTTAAGAGCAAAACAGAATTATAAATCAGAGTTGGAAAGCAAGATGGCAGCAAATAAACTTGGTTCGGCCTGGGCCAGTATGAAAACTATTGCAGGCCTTCAGAGCACAGAGCGCAGTAATCGTGTGTTTTTAGATGGTTTTAGTTCAGACACAGAGCTGGCTAATGCTCTTAACTGTTTTTATGGTCGTTTTGACTCCTTTGATTTTAGCACAGAAATCCAAGATTTGAAACAGAAACTCAAAGACAATCAGCACTTTAATATTGAGGTGCAGGATGTTAAAAGGGAGTTCCGCGCTGTAAAAGTGAACAAAAGTCAGGGCCCTGATAATATATGTGGACGCCTGGTAAAGTCCTGTGCACATGAACTGAGTCCTATATTTCACTACATTTTCAATAAGTCCTTACAGACACAACATGTGCCTAAGATCTGGAAAGATGCCGTGGTTGTTCCCGTTCCAAAATCCAGCTGTCCTAAAACGGTAAATGACTTTAGACCAGTTGCTTTGACTTCAATTTTAATGAAAATTTTTGAAAAACTGGTCAGATGTGAGGTCCTAAAGCAGACTGAACATGCATTGGATCCTCTGCAGTTTGCCTATAGGCCTCACAGAGGAGTGGAGGATGCCACTGTCACTCTGTTTAACATGCTTTTTAAACATCTGGATTTTAATGGGACACACGCCAGGCTTTTATTTGTGGACTTTTCTTCTGCCTTTAATACAATCCAACCTCATATTTTAGTTGAAAGGCTCCTGCAACAATTTGATTTGAGCAATAATCTGGTGGGTTGGATTCTGGATTTCTTAACCAACAGGACGCAGAGAGTAAGGGTCAATGGCACATTGTCTGACCTAAAGTGCTCTTCTACTGGCTCTCCTCAGGGGTGTGTGTTGTCACCACTACTCTTTATCCTGTACACAAACATGTGTCAGAGCAGACATGACAACAGACACATTATAAAGTATGCTGATGACTCAGTCATTGTCAGTCTCCTCCAGGATGGTGAGAGTGGCCATGGCCCAGTAGTTGATGACTTTGTTCACTGGTGTGAGGATTCCTACCTGCAGCTGAATACAACAAAAAC
Source organism: Pholidichthys leucotaenia (assembly GCA_020510985.1). Taxonomy (NCBI): domain Eukaryota; kingdom Metazoa; phylum Chordata; class Actinopteri; order Cichliformes; family Pholidichthyidae; genus Pholidichthys; species Pholidichthys leucotaenia. The sequence goes on along the minus strand of CM035836.1, from coordinate 99,183,174 downwards.
TAAAGATATGATTATTGACTTTAGGAGGAAAACTCCCAGGCACAAAGTCACCATACTAAAAGGCCAGACCACCGAATGTGTACAATCGTACAAATATCTTGGGACGATTATTGATAGTGGATTGAACTTTGAGGTGAACTGTGAAAGGGTGTGCAAAAAGGGTCAGCAAAATTTGCATTGTTTGAGGAAACTTGCACGCTTCCAAATTGACCGAACCATAGTGACTATGTTCTATCGGGCTTTTATTGAATCTGTTTTATCCTTTTCTTTAATGTCATGGTTTGGTCAGATAAAACTGAAACAGAGGAAATCCTTGGATCAGGTAGTCAGATGGTCCAGTCGTTTGCTTGGTGAGTCACAGCTGAGTCTGACATCCCTGTACACCAGACAAGTACAGAGGATGGCCGACTCGATTTTAAATGATGACTCCCACCCTTTGCACTGCAACTTTCAGCTTCTTCCCTCCAGACGGAGGTTTGCTGTCCCAAAAAGTAGAACCCAGCGCTACAAAAACAGCTTTGTCCCTGCTGCTGTCAAAGAGTTGAACAAGCTATAAAAATTATATTGTACATATCTTATATTTACCTATTTTGTAAGATGTGTGCCTGTGTTTGTGTCTATGTTGAATGTAATTGTGGCTTGTAAATATGGATGTCACCAACTGCAAAACAAATCTACTTACGGGTACAAATAAAGTAACCTGAACCTGAACCTGAACCTGATTGGTGACTGAACAACTCCCATTCCCATTCAAAATAATGGTCATCCCTCGATCCCGGGGATGACATGCATGTGCAGCTATCTGTGGACACGTAGATGGCTCTGCAGACCAAGTCTGGACTTGCAGAGCATGGAACAGATAGGACACAGGAATTCTGCTGTTGTTGCAGGGACGGACGCTGTTCTGTAACGACGTTCTCTGGCAGCCTGTGCGCAGCACTCCTCTTCTAGTGAGGCTGACGCTCTTTTTATGAGTGCATGCCAGCACTGCCTGTCTTGTGCTTTGTGGACAAGTTCAGTGGGGGAGATGTCACACCACTTGAGGCTGTCTTTCAAGGCATCCTTGTAGTGTTTGCAGGGGTGACCTTGTTTTCTGTGCCCCTGCAGAAGCTCACCAAACAGCAGCTGCTTTGGGATGTGGTGGTCCTCCATCCTGATGACATGGCCTGACCAGCGGAGCCGTGTCTTCAGAAGCACTGACTCAATAAGGACAGACCTGGCTCTGTAAAAAACTTCTGTGTTGGTGACCCTGTCCTGCCATCATATGCCAAGGATGGAGTGTAAAGCATGTTGATGGAACTTCTCCAGCTGTTTCAGGTGTTGCTGATAAACCATCCATGTCTCACAGCCGTATAGAAGTGATGTAAGGATGACAGCATTGTACACTTTGAGTTTTGTGGACAGGGTAACATTGTGATGGTTCAGTACCCTGTTGTGAAGTCGTCCGAGAGCTTGGCTTGCTTTGCTGATTCTGGCTGAGATCTCTTTGTCCAGAGAGCCATCACTGGATATTATGCTTCCGAGGTATGTGAAGCTGTCAACAGATTTCAGCTCTGTGTTGTCAATCATGATAGTGGGCTGTGGAGCATTTGAGTTTGATGCAGGCTGGAATAGCACCTCAGCTTTTCTCAGGCTAATGGTGAGACCAAACTGCTTTGAAGCCTCAGAGACCTTATTCAGCATAGTCTGCAGATCCTCTGGCTTGTGAGCCATCAGCACACAGTCATCTGCAAAGAGAGCTTCCTGGATGAGACTGGTGAGCGTCTGTTTTAGCAGTCAGTCTGCGCAGGTTGAACATGGATCCGTTATAATGGTAGTGAATGTACATGCCCTCTTCTAGGTCCTGCACTGCCTGCCTGATGACACAGGTGAAGAACAGATTGAACAGAACTGGTGCCAGAACGCAGCCTTGTTTCACCCCGGTGGAAATGTCAAAGGGTTCTGAATGTTCACCACTGGAGAATACCTGTCCAGTCATACCGTCGTGGAAGAGCCTGATGATCTGGATGAACTTGCGTGGACAACAAAAGCGAGCGAGCACTGACCAAAGGGCCTCCCTACTGACAGAATCAAACGCCTTGGTCAGATCGATGAAGACAGAGTAGAGGTTGAGATTTTGCTCTCGGCATTTCACGTTAGGTTAATTGGCATCAAATTGGGGATGCTAAATTGTCCTTAGGTATGACTGTGAGAGTGAATGATTGTCTGTCTCTCTGTGTTGGTCCTGTTATGACCCGAGCGCCGATCTCATCCGCGCTCGGGCCACACATCATCTCTGCCGGCTTTGACAGCAGTGGACTACCTTCTGGCTCCCCGGGCTCTTATTGTGACAGCGCTCGGTGGGGTTTCCTGCTGTCAAAGCCGATCAGCTGTTCTGCATTACGGCTCGTTAACTGCCGGCTCTTTATGGCAGGTGCTGGCGGCAGCCTGATGCAGCAGTATCGTCTAACATTACCTGGTGCCAGACGTTGAGCGAGGGGTTCTCACCCAGACGTCACCTTTCCTGGTTTCTGATCAAGACCGTAAGTAGCTAGGTTTAGCCTTACGGTCCTATGACTCTTGTATAGTGTGTTTCTGCCCGCAGCGGCTCATTGTGTTTGTATTCGTGTCTTGTGTTCGTGTTAATAAACATCAATGCAAAACTCACTGGCAACTTTTGGCGTCTTATGGTGGCTCGCGAGGGCCACCGCGTGACAGGCCCTGCAATGGACTGGCGATCTGTCCAGGGTGTACCCTGCCTCTTGCCCAAAGATGCTGCATAGGCTCCAGCTCCCCTCCCCCCCGCAACCCGAAAAGGATTAAGCAGAAGAAAATAGATGGATGGATTTCTCTTGTACCTGCCTCACTGTAAATATCATGTCAACTGTGCTGCAACCCAGACAGAATCCACACTGAGCCTGTGGTAGGCTGGTCTCTGACAGCATGATGGGTCTGTTCAGGATGATCCGAGTGAAGATCTTGCCTGCAACTGACAGGAGTGAGATGCCCCTGTAGTTTCCACATTTGGCTTTGCTACCCTTGTTCTTGTACAGCGATACAATCAAGGCATCACGGAAGTCTTCTGACACCTTCTCTTGCTCCCAGATAAGCTGTATTATGTCATGGAAGATTTCAATAGCTCCTGGACCAACAACTTTATAGATCTCTGCTGGAATGCCATCTTTTCCAGGTGCCCGGTTAGAGTTCGTCTGATTGATGGCCTTGGTAAGCTCCTTGATTGTGGGAGGTTGGTTGAGTTCTTCCCTGACTGGCTGTTGAGGGATTTGGTCCACAGCTGTAGGACTGACTGTCGATGGCCTGTTTAGCAGAGTTTTGAAGTGCTTGGGCTATCGATTACTCAGGCCCTCCTGGTCCTTGATCAGCGTGGACCCGTCTGCTGACAGCAAGGGAGTGAGTCCTGACTTGGAAGGTGCATAGATGGTTTTTAGGGCACTAAAGAACTGTTTGGAATTGTGGGTATCAGCATAGTTCTGAACCTCTTCTGCTTTCTAATCCCACCACCTGTCCTGCATTTCACGCAGCTGTTTCTGGGCCCGCCCTTTCAGGTGTTTGTACCTATCGGCTTTGGAGATGGAACTGGGGTCATTCTGCCATGCCACATAAGCACTGTTTTGCTCTGGCAGGAGCTGGGTGATCTGTTCATCATTCTCATCGAACCAATCCTGGTGCATGCGCTGTTTTGGGCAGAGGATGGTCTTGGCAGTCTCGGTGACAATGTTCTTGAACTCTTGCCACTTCTCCATGCTGTCCTTAGCAGATGGTGCTCCTGCCTTCAGGTTCTCATCTAGCACTGCCTTGAACTGCTGAAGATGTAGGTCATGTCTCAGTCTCACAGTGTTAAACACAGCCCCAATGGTCTTGGGACACCATCGCTGCATGGGTGCAATATGTAGCTGCAGGATTGCTCGTACAAGTCTATGGTCAGTCCAGCATTCAGCGCCTCTCATGGTGTGTGTGATCCATACATCTTGTATGTCTCTCTGCCTGACTATGATGTAGTCTATCAGGTGCCACTGCTTAGATCTTGGGTGCATCCAAGTGGTCTTGAACTTATCGGCTTGATGAAAGAAGGTGTTGGTGATGCACAGCGCATGCTCCGCGCATTTGCTAAGGAGGAGCAGGCCATTGCTATTCTTGTTTCCCATGCCATAGGAGCCTAGCACACCTTTCCAGTTGTCTCTGTCCTTTCCGACTCTAGCATTGAAGTCACCCATAATCGACAGCTTGTCACTGGCAGGGGTGGACTTTAAGAGCTGGTAAAGGTCTTCATAGAATTGCTCCTTGGCTTCATCAGTGCTGGTGAGTGTAGGGGCGTAGCCACTGACGATGATTATATGGCATGATTTGTCCAGTGGGAAGCGAAGCTTCATAAGGCGCTCATTGATCCCGACAGGTAGAGAGGGAATGGACTTATCAGACTGGTTCTGACAGCCAACCCAACTCCATGTATTCTGGCTTCAGTCTCGGCCTTTCCTCACCAAGAGAAGGTGTAACACCCCCAGTTTCTTTCAGCATTCCCTCATCAGCAAACCTAGTTTCACTCAATGCGGCGACGTCAATCTGGTAACGCCCTAGCTCCTTTGCATCCAAGGCTGTTCTTCTCTCTGGTCTTGTAGTGCTGTCCCTGTCTAACAAGGTGTGGACATTCCATGTTCCAACTAGAAGCTGTTTATGTTTGAGTTTCTTTGTTGTTCGACCGCTTGGAGGATGATCCGTCAACCACGGTAAGCTGACTGGATTGTGTAGGGCAAGCAATTTTTGGGGTACCTTTTCTAACCCCCTCCCTCATGCGAGGGTGGGCAATGCTGTCCTAAATAGGCTGCCCAGTCACTCTGGATGCTGCCGAACGTCTCTTTTTCCCAGGTGTTAAAGACAAGCGACCACTGGTCCAAAGGCGGCCTACGTGCAGGTTTGTGGGTACGACTGCCAGTGATCATCTCCACCTGTTGCTTCGCCACTCTCCCATCGCCGCAGGACTTTTGAAAGGTATAGGCTATAGGCTGCACATAGAACCTGTGCGGGAGGGTTTTTAAAAGTGGTAGAGCCGTTGCACAGGGGCAATCCCACTCTCTCGACTGCAGAAGTCGTGTTCCAGTGGTACGAGGTATCATCACAACTGGAGGCTTTGTTGGCTGCAGTGGATGACTGTAATGACTTTGGTGCTCTGTCACGCTCTTTGCACTCCACAGTGCACTGCTGCATCGCCTTCTAAGTCGTTGAATCATTAAGATTTCTTCTGCCTGGTCTGCTGAAGCAGTCTTTGTTTGTCATTTGGGTGAACAAGTCCCTAGATGGATGCCAGCCAAGGCTATCGGGCTCCATCAGCCCGGATTATTAGAAGTACAGGAGTAAAGCAGATAGGAGCATGGAAGTCAGAATTCACCTGTCTACTCCTGTACCCCAGTACAGGGCTACGCCATTACCGCCAGCAAGGGGGTCAAAGGCCCCCTCGTCAGCACCAGTGAAGTTTTGGCCTTTCCTGGGGGCGGGCACCTTTAACCCTACCTACCCACAATCTTCTAGCCCTAGTAGACAAGGAATTCATTGGAAAAGAAGGGAAGATAAGGGAAGATAAGATCACAGCTGAAAGTAAGAAGACAGAGAGGAATCAGACAGTTAGGGAGGTAGAGGGAGCTGAACTCACTCTGGTAAAGGACCAGACCATCACCACACAAGTGATCTGATAAAAAAAATAAACAAGCATTTCTTAAAAAGGGTCTAATATTGGATGTCCCATTCATTTTCAATTATTCTGTAATTAATATTCACACAATCAAATAAATCTCAGTTCAGTCCCTTTCATATTAAGTGGAAATTGTGCTACTTTAGTTTTGGCACTTTATCTATACTTTAACTTAAAAAGCAAAGGATTTGAGTACTTTATCCACCACTACTAAAAAACAATGGGGTGTGCAACTTACCAGCCACGACACATTGCTGTGTCGTGCTGCATTGCCGGTGTCAAAGCAGATACTGGTCGGACTCTAGAACAAAAATACACACAACTTAACCCTATGAGTGTGTTTGTTGCCAAACAAGAAATTGGTACATTAAAAAAAACAAAAAAACAAAACAACAGAAATAAGTCACTTTCTGTTGTACAGTCTGTTGACAAAGGGGGCTGGCATGGTCGCTGCATTTTCACCCATTAAGGTCATTATTTTGCATTCTGTCGGTAATATAAAATCTCTACCACATCTACAAAGTCTTATGATTATCCTACATAATTTTTGCTTGCATCCCGTACCTATTTTCCACATACAAAGCCGACAAAACGTGGCGGTGACCAATCGCGGACATATTAGCTTTTTGTGCTAACTGCTACAAACAAAGAAAAAGGAAATGAGGAGCTCTTCTTCTTTGGTGTATTACACGTCATCCACTGAGTCCTCCAACCGATGTCTACCACCTTTTGAAACTGGCAAATCAGTACAATCAGTACAAATTCCCAATGCAGGCGATCATGTCAGAGTGAGAAGGCAGGTGCAGTGCCGTGCTCTGCCACTAGGGGCACAAAAATTCTCACACTCAAAGGTTTAACCTGTTGCACTTCTGTGTACCGCGGGTGGGCACGTGTTTGCGTCCTAGAGCACACGAGGGCGCACGAGGGCGCTGCGTCCTAGAGCGCACTGAAAAAAAAAAGCTGCATTTCCATTCTTCCACTACAGACACAGCCGCGAACAGATTAGATATGACTGACCTCTCATTCGACTAATAAGAGCCTTGAATTGGGTTTCTGAAACCTTGAAGAACCAATGACTGAAAACCTAGCAAGAAGGACCCGCCTACCAACGGCTGCGAATGCAACGAGCCAATTGAAGCACAGAAGTTTGAAAGCTGTTTTGTGTAAGGCTGGGTGAAGAGAGACTGACTTCTGCAGCAGATGAAAAAAGGACCCGCAGGAAGAACCGCCACAGACCCAGCAGCACGGAGACCACCCACAAGTGCAACCTGTGTGACAGCGACTGCCATTCGCGCATCGGCCTGTTCAGCCACAGGCGGTGCTGTCCCAGCAGAGTAGACGTTTAGGATTCTCTTCCATGGTCATCATAGACCGACGGAGGCCGACGACGAAGGCTGGGTGACACACACGCGTTCGCCAGTCTTTTTTTATTACTACTGTTATTTGTTTTGAAAAATCATTCGCCAAAACTGCAATCATGGAAGCGCAAAACCGCAATAATGGAATTATGTTTTGACCGGGTTGTGAGACCAGAACCACGAGTCCGTAATAAGCTGACCAGCTTCATGTTCGTCTGACAATAAGGAAGAGAAGTTCGCCAGCTACGCTGCTGTTGTGAACAGGTAAGTGTTACAAGCTAAATTATTCTTTATCCCTGAAAATTGTAATCAAAAATGACTTTTGACTGATCGGTAAATTACAACTGTGTGTCATCGCCACATGACGGACCGCGGCGCATTAACCCGTGCACCGGGCAATGTCCGTCCTCTGTACACACACACAGCCCTGAGTGTCACCTTTCATTAGAGCCCAAGATGAAGCTTCTATATTGAATCATTCAAAAGTTACAGATGTTTTTCCAAACTGTGCCATTTGGCACAATTTGGCACAGTTCAAAAACACCTGGGAACAACCTGAGAACAAAGCAGTGTAATATATTCATTTTTTGTGGTATTGTTACAAAATTTTGACCTCAGCTGGATAACACTTGGTTCTACATTTCTGTTGCATTTTCCAGCCCGGATCTGAAGCTGTGTGTTATTTGCAAGCATTTGTATCCAAAAAAACCCCCCACCCTGTGGACAGCGTGAAAAGATGAGGCTAAGTTTATTTCTCACATCAGATTTATTCACTTGTCTCCAACATCCTCCAAACAGAAAAAGAAACACATCCTCCCACATCTGTCCTTTTTATACCCAGGACATCAACGTACAGAGTCACATTGTCTTTAAATCCCAAGACACAATACATCATCCTCCAGGTCTTCTCCCCTCCACCCAAAACCACTGGTAGTCAGGAAATCCCTCAAGGCCATCTCTAAAGATCACATTTCACATCCTCCTGTCATCTCCAGGAGACCCAGACCTATTGTTCATTCTGAGACGTGAAGCAAGAGTAATATACATATGCAGCCTAAGCAACTCACATATGTGTGCCACATGGCCCCCCACAAACGTCTAAGATGAAACAATACAACACAGTCTGCATATCATGATAAAATCCCAAACATCAGTCCACGTGCTGTTTGGGCTTCAATTGTCTTCCGAACTTGCTGTAAGCGGGTTTTACCACTCCCGTGGCGCCATCCTGCTGTGGAGCTGCTATCTGAGGATGAGAACTGTTAGTCAATCCCTGTGGGAGCTCTGGGGAACGCTCCCTAGGAGGTCTGCCACGTCGAGGAGCCCTCGCCAACTGCACAGCTTCGTCAGCCATCACAAAAGCGGGTTTGAGTCTGGCTATGCCAATCATTTCCCTTCTGCCCCACAAATCTAGCAAAAAGTGCTTATCACCTGTTTCCAGCACTCTAAATGGGCCATCATAAGGTGGTCGCAAGGTTGGGCGATGAGCATCGTGTCTGACAAAAACAAACTCCGCATTTTTTAAAGCCTTAGGTACAAAAACGCGCGGAAAACTGTGATGAACGGGTCCAGGAAGCGTGCTCGCTCCCATGTCGCTCAGTAACCACTGAGCAGGGGGGCACTCTGGCGCAGGGTTATCTGGGAGAAACTCCCCGGGCAGCCGGAGTGGCTGCGCAAAAACCAATTCAGCTGGGGAGGCTTTTAAATCCTCTTTAGGTGCAGAACGCAACCCCAATAAAACCCATGGTAGCCTGTCTACCCAATTTGCATCCGTAAGCGACGCTCTGAGGGCTGCTTTCAATGACCTATGGAAACGTTCGCATAAACCATTAGCCTGGGGGTTGTACGTGGTAGTGCAGTGGATCGTTACCCCCAGGCTGCGGGCCATCGCTGACCAAAGCTCGGAAACAAATTGAGGACCTCTGTCGGACGTAATATCCGACGGAACTCCAAAACACGCTACCCAAGCCATTAAAAACGTGCGCGCCATCTCCTCGGCTGTGGTTGATGCCAGTGGGACCACTTCAGGCCAACGCATGGTGCGGTCCACCATTGTCAAAAGATGTGTGCACCCTTGTGACGGCGGGAGGGGGCCTACGAGGTTGACATGCACATGATCGAACCTCTTAGCCGGGATGTGAAACGGCTCCAAGGGGGCTTTAGTGTGTTTGTGTATTTTGGCTCGCTGGCAAGCCATGCAGGCTGCTGCCCACTCCTTAACGTGCTTGCGCAGGCTCGGCCATACAAATTTCTCTCCTACCATTTTGACCGACGTGCGCACCCCCGGATGTGCCAGAGAATGAATCGAGTCAAAAACGCGGCGGCGCCACGCGACCGGCACCACGGGACGACCACGTCCCGTGGAGACATCACAGATTAAGGGGGGCATACCACCTTGCAGCACCCTGCTCTCCAGCCTTAACCCTGTTGGTCCAGACTGGAGCGCGCACACGTCCGCGTCGCTAACCTGATCTGCGGCCATGGCTGCATAATCTACCCCTACGCGGACTGGAGTAGTTACGGCGCGCGAGAGACAATCTGCCACTACATTTAGTTTACCCGCTAAGTGTTGAATATCGGTAGTAAACTCAGAGATTGCAGTGAGCTGCCTCTGCTGCCGGCCTGACCACTGCTCTGAAACCTTGGCCATCGCGAAAGTCAGCGGCTTGTGGTCGACGAATGCAGTGAAACGGCGTCCTTCCAGCCAGAACTGGAAGTGGCGAATGGCCAAGTGGAGCGCTAACAACTCCCTGTCGAACGCGCTGTATTTTCACTCGGTATCGCGCAAAGTCCTGCTGAAAAAAAGTGAGCGGCTGCCAAGTCCTGGCAACCCGCTGCTCCACAATCGCCCCTATGGCCACATCTGACGCGTCAGTAGTAAGCGCTTTGCGGGCCGTTGGGTCTGGGTGTGCTAACAACGCACCATTTGCCAAGGCGGTTTTAACCTCCAAGAATGCGCGCTCCCTCTCCAGAGACCATTCGATTTTACTTGCGGGTTTTTGGTTTTTAAGCGCGGCATACAGTGGTTGCATAAGCTGCGCTGCGCGGGGGAGGAAACGGTTATAAAAATTCACCATTCCCAAAAACTCCTGTAATGCTTTGACCATTTGTGGCTGGGGAAAATTTGTTACTGCGCGCACTTTGTCCGGCAGCGGAACTGCTCCTTCTGGAGAGACGCGGTGCCCCAAAAAATCAATCTGCGTCACCCCGAACTGACACTTCGCTGGGTTGATTATTAACCCGTGCTCTCCCAACCTCTGGAAAACTGCCGCGAGGTGGTTTTCGTGTTCCTCTTAGGATGTGCTGGCTACCAAAATGTCGTCCAGGTAGACGAACACAAAGGGAAGATCGCGCAACACCGCGTCCATCATGCGTTGGAACGTCTGCGCAGCGCCTTTAAGCCCGAACGGCATGTGCAAAAACTCGAAAAGGCCAAACGGAGTTATTACCGCTGTTTTGGGTATGTCCTCAGCGTGTACTGGGACTTGATGGTACCCGCGGACCAAGTCTATTTTAGAAAAAATGTGCGCCCCCGCCAGATGAACGGAGAAATCTTGGATATGCGGGATTGGGTAGCGGTCGTGCGCTGTAGCGTTGTTCAACCTGCGGAAATCACCGCAAGGTCACCACGAGCCGTCAGCTTTCGGGACCATGTGAAGTGGGGAAGCCCATGGGCTGTTCGAACGCCGAATGATGCCCAACTTTTCAAGGTTGGCGAACTCCTCGCGCGCTATGGTCAGTTTAGTTGCATCCAAGCGCCGAGCTTTTGCAAAAACGGGGGGACCGGTGGTAGTAATAAAATGTTCCACTCCGTGTTTAGCGACAGCTGCTGAAAATGTGGGAACCATGAGTGCTGGAAACTGAGTGAGGAGTGTGTGGAACTTACCGCTTGCCGTAGCGACGTTGGCTTGTGCTGTGGGCGGGGTCACTCGGGCTGCACAGGGAATAGAGTAAAAAGAGAGTGCATTAACCAAGTGTCTATTGGGAAGATCAACCAACAACCCATGTGAGCACAGAAAATCAGCCCCTAACATGTTGAAGCTCACCGCAGCTATAATAAAAGTCCACTCAAATGTACGGCCTTGCAGGGACAGAAGCAGAGTCTTCTCACCGAAGGTCTTAATGCTCGAGCCGTTCGCTGCCAATGCTCTGTGACTCCTGGGGCCTGCCAGCCGGTCAGCATAGGTTGGCATGATGAAACTCACTTGGGAGCCTGTGTCCACGAGGAATTGCCTCCCCGTACGCGCATCCGTCAAGTAGAGCAGCTTGTTCTGTTCACCGAGGGCCGTGGCTGCTACCGATCCTCGGCTCTGGCGTTTCCCGAGCTCTTGAACTGACACGGTGGTATACACTTGCGTGCCCCCCTCTGCAAAGCTGCAAATAAGAAACAGAGGTCATCTCCTCCGCGATGTTTGACCTTCACCACCGCCGTTGCCGGTGGGTCTGCTGCCGCTGCCTCTGGCCTCCTGCCATCTCCGGCCATCGCGTCGAGTCCTGTCGCTGCTGCGGTGGCTGCGCGCTGTCTGCTGGTGTTGAGAATCCGCTGTGCCTCCTGGGCCAGCGCGCGGAAGTCCCGCTGGGCCAACAACGGTGAACCGGCCAGGGTTGCTCTCGTGGCCGACGGTAGGGTTCTCAGGAAAATGTGGGTGAAGAGAAGGTCATCGCTGTCTGAGCCCCTCAGCCTCAGCATGTCTTCCATCAGGTCGACAGGTGTGCTGTCTCCCAAGTCATTCAGGGCCAGGAGTCTCTCCGCTCTTTCCTGGACTGAGGGAGTGAAACGCTGGATGGGCGCTGCTTTCAGCCCGCCGTATTTGTCTTCGGCCGGTGGGCGCTGCACCAGGCTCTGCACATGTCGAGCCGTGCGGTTGTCGAGCTTGGCGATAACGTGGTAGAATTTCGTGTCATCTGCCGTTATTCCCCGGAGAGCGAACTGAGCTTCGGCCAAGAAGAACCAGGACTCCGGGTTGTCCTGCCAGAAATCTGGTAGTTTGACTGAGACTGCGTTCGCCTGGCTGGTTCCTGGCAAGTCCGGCTCGGGGGAATTTCTTTCACCCATGATACGTCTTAAGGTCACCAGTGTGGAGAGCGTGTAAAGATGAGGCTGAGTTTATTTCTCAAATCAGATTTATTCACTTGTCTCCAACATCCTCCAAACAGAAAAAGAAACACATCCTCCCACATCTGTCCTTTTTATACCCAGGACATCAAAGTACAGAGTCACATTGTCTTTAAATCCCAAGACACGATACATCATCCTCCAGGTCTTCTCCCCTCCACCTAAAACCACTGGTGGTCAGGAAATCCCTCAAAGCCATCTCTAAAGATTACATTTCGCATCCTCCTGTCATCCTCGAGAGACCCAGACCTATTGTTCATTCTGAGACATGAAGCAAGAGTAATATACATATGCAGCCTAAGCAACTCACATATGTGTGCCACAGCCCAGGCGAAATTTATTTTCTTCAAGTTCACTATGTTTACATGACTGTTACTCAGTGGCCGGAGCACTTAGAGAGATTATGACTGTTTTGCCAAAAAATTCAAAGTGTTTTCTTTTAAATGAGACCAACCCCATGAAGATGCTGCAAAGGGTTGAAGAACAGCTTTTGATTTACTTTGGCCGCATTATTTTTAGGCGTTTTTAGGGAAATTGACCAGAGTGCAAAGGGTTAAGTAAATGTACAGCATGAAAGTGCAACATGTAAAAAAACCCACCTTTTTAACCAAGATTAGCACTAGCTTATTTTGTCAGATGTCGAGACAAGCGAAAAATACAAGCAGAGCACAGCGTTAGCATTGCTGGCTAGCTTGCTAGCACATTGTCTGCATACAGGAGACAACGGTGTTGTTTGTTCAAAGTGAGCGTTCCACTGCTGGGATAAATAACGTAAAAGATTCATAATATCACATCATATCACATCATTCACCATCCTCAAAATCCTAATATCACGGCTTTCAACTGCCGTAGTCGGGTGCTCCCATAACTGGCCAGTCGGTGGCCATAAATTGATTTCAGGTGGCACCGGCTAGTTCTCTCTGGATTCTCTCATCAGCCAAAAGGCACAGAAAAGTCGGTTGGACCATGATGTTGATTTTTGTGAAGCCATTCTATCGTTGTTTATACTGATGCTTGCTTACTGGCTCACGGACAAATCTTTGCAAATGGTGGCTGGAGATTCTGTTGAAGACGTCGTTCTCATGACGTTATGCCCTGACCATTCAGTGGCCTGCAGTCTGTTGACGTCACATTTTCAGCTCGACTCAGCTTGCTTGGAATCTGAATCAGATGGGTACAAAAAAAGTACCTTGAAGCAAGTACCAGGTCCTAAAGGAAAAACCTACAAAGTGTGCTGAGTAGAAGTGAGTAGGGCTAAGTAGGTACTGGTGGAAAAGGGGCTATAGAAAGCAATTCAGGCTGGGTTTCAGAAACTGTTGACCCTGAATCAAGCAGGGAGTAAGTTTAAAAGGTAAAAAGATAAGAGAGACAGCACACATAAAAAAAATAATTTTAGAGTACAATTTCATAATCTCATTTAAGGGAGAGAGTCAATGCTGGTAGGCTTGATTACTTAAAATCCATTTTTTAGTCTCTGTGGAAAAGTCTCTGTAATTTGTTTTGGTCTTCAAAGCAGTGGGGAGCTTGTTCCATTCCGTTATAGCTTTGTATGAGAATGCTGATTGTCCAAAAGCAGTTTAACGTAGGGGGATGCAACAATGCTACCTAGAGGAAGTCCTTGTTACTCTGGTATTTTGTTCAGAAGTCAGGTACACAAAAGTCAAGAGGCGGGGGTGCAGAACCATGGATAATCTTAAAGATTAACCATATGTTTGCATACATGATCATATTTTCAAAGCTTAACATCTTGTGTTTGGTAAGTATACCACAATGGTGATACTGCTGTGTCTTCTTATCCAGAATTTTGATGGATTATTTATATAGGGATTCCAAGGGTTTCAGAGTCATACTGTTGACTTGTGACCAGAAAGAAATGCAATAGAAGAAATGTATCAAAATCATGGCATTCAGAAAGGTTTTTGATGCTTTTAGAGTAAGTGAGTTTCTGATGCAACAAAAGTTTGCAAGGTTATATTTCAGAGTGCAGCTCATCTGTTTTATGTGCTTTTAAAGCTGAGCGTGGGATCTAATATGACACCCAAATACTTAAACTCTGTTACATTTTCTATATTTGCTCCATTTACAGTTATGGTCTGATAGTGCATATGATTTTGTTTGTTGGCATCAATTCTAATGTTAGCTTTGATGCTGTTAGCATTGACATTACTATAAATGCTAAATGTGGCTTCCAGACTGGTTCCCGGAACAAGATCAGTATCCAGCACAAAAGGCAGAATATTGTTTAAAAATTATACATTTGTGTATTGAAGATGTGACCAAGTACTTAATAAAGTACCTAATAAAGTTATTCAAAATCATATCTAACTAACTAACTAACTAACCTGCACTTATATAGCGCTTTTCTATCTATTCAGTTGTAAGTTAACGCCTTGCACATGCATGTACATCAGATTACGTTGTTTTGTGCATGTGGGGTACCGATTTTGTTCCACATACCAATCGTGCACCCACTCAATGTTAAGCAGCAATTTCATAAGTTAGCATGCTGTTAGCACTAGTATTAGCACTGATGTTAATGTTAATATACTTTTGTATCTGTGTGGCAACTTTTGCATTTTGTTGAGCTCTCTGGGCCAACGTACACAACCTCTGGTTTATCTAGTCCTGTAACATGATATAGAAAGGTTTATAATGACAATGAATGGAGAAATTCTTTCTTTTTTCCAGGATAGGAGGTACATGTCATGCCCCCCACCCCCACCACCACCACATTAATTTGTGCCTCTGTATGGCCTCAGAATTGGACAACCTTCAGGCTCAGTAAATCCATTATCAGGATGACAGCCACCTCTGGTGGTGAAATCAGGTTTTTACATTTTAAGTTCAGAAAGTACACTGTGATAATTGTCTGCCTGTCTGTTTGTTAGCAAGATTACGCAAAAACTACCAGATGGAGTTTGATGAAATTTTCACCAGAGGCAGCCTGTGCATCAAGGATAAACCCATTAAATTCTGGTGATGATCTGAGACTGCATACTTCCACCAAGGACCTTGAAGCAGCCTTGGTGGAGGTACTGTATGCACTCTCTGAGTGCTTTTCTAGTAGATGCAGTGATCGTTATGTGAGGGTTTAGAAAAAAGATGCAAATTTATGAAAAAGAAAGTTTTAAATTTTTGAAAAAATTCACAAATTTATGAGAACAATGCAGAAAAATTACAAGAAAAAGTTACACACTTTTCTGAAAAAAGTCACACATTTCTGAGAGAAAAACCCCCCAGCAAAATTACAAGAAAATAGCTTCAAATTTTTGAGAAAAAAGGTACTCAATTACAAGAAAAAAATTGCAAATTTTTGAGAAAAAAATCGCAAAATTAGAAGAAAAAAGTTTCAAATTTATTAGAAAAATGTCACAAATATAAAAGAAAATCTTAAAATTATGAGAAAAAGTCACAAATTTATGTGGAAACATTTACAAGAAAAAAGTTTAAAAACTTTTACAAGAAAAAGGTTTTAAAAAAATTACAAAAGAATTGCAAATTTATGAGAAAAAAGCTGCAAAATTAAAAGAAAAAATTACAATTTAAAAAAGAAGTTTAAAAATCACAAAACTGCAAGAAAAAAGTTGTACATTTTCAGGAAAAGAAGTTGCAGATTTATGAGAGTTTCAAAATCACAAGAAAAAAGTTTCCAATTTATGATGAAAAATGTCACAAATTTAGAAGAAAGTTTTAAAATTACAAGAAAAAATTCACAAATGTTTGAGAAAAAAAGTTAAAAATGTAAAAGAAAAAAGTTTAAAATTCACAAGAAAAAAGTTAAAATTTACATAAAAACATTAAAAATTCACAAGAAAAAGTTAAATATTTATGAGGAAAAAAGATGTACAATTAGGCAGTGATCGTTAGGTGAGGGTTCCTCCTCCTGCTGGAGTAAGTCAAAGTTCATAACTCCTCCCTCTGTGACACTGCAGTACTTCGTCCTCCACTCCCCTTCTGTTCTATCATGGCTCTGTCAACATGTGGTGAAGTGTGACAGCTCGTTTTCCTGTCATACGGAAACTCACACAGTTGCTGAGAGGATAAATGGCTCGAAAAGGAAATCTGTATGAACTGTATTAGAACCCACTGGGATGGAGAGGATAATTTTTAAGGACCACTTTAAGGATTTTTCCGGCGCCACATGAGTCGGCTGCCTTTTTGCAGCAGCGGCTCAGTTCTGTTTCTTTCTTGTTTTTAATTTACTATCTATCTTTTTCTTGCCACAACTTTATGATCTTGCGACCCGTATCCACCACGGACATCAAGGACACACAGCTCACCGCACTGGTGCTGATATTAGTCATCTTTCGGCTAATATCGCAAATGTCTCCCAACTCGGCGAGTAGAGGAGCTATTGTTTACAGTAGGAGTCAGCTGTTAGCATTAGACTGCCCCACAGTGCTAACACAAAAACTCAACATACCAAGAGAAATCAGGCAAAAACAACATGGATGTTGAGCTGGATTGAAGCGGCACGTGAGGAAAACAAGGTACAGACCCATCCTTCCAGCCGTCATTATGGGAAATGTGAGATTTCTGCTTAATAAGACTGATGAACTGGGGGCTATGTCCCGGTATAAGAGCATCTTCAGAGAAGTTCGCATTATGTTGTTTACTAAGATGTGTCTAACAGAACTAGCAACAGATGCTAACATCGATCTGGAGGGTTTCCACGCAATACGGGCAGATCGGACATCAGACAGAGGGAACAGCAGAGGCGGGGAGCTGATATTGTATGTGAACAACAGATGGTGTAATCCTGGGCACATCACGATTAAAGAACGATATTGCAGCAAGGACATTGAGTTGCTAGCTGTTAGCATGCAGCCCACTTACCTCCCAAGGGAATTTTCACATATCGCCGGCATTGTTATTTATGTATCCCCCTCTGCGAGTGCTGAGGCAGCACGTGATGTCATCCACTCAGTCGCAAACAGGCTGCAAACACAACACCCAAATGCTCTCCTCCTAATTTCGGGTGATTTTAACCATACTTCACTGTCCTCCATTCTGCCCACATTCACCCAGTATGTCATGTGCCACACCAGAGACAATAAAACAATAGACTTATTTTACGCAAACACTAAGGAGGCTTACACCTCATCCCCACTCCCCCCCCCCCTCAGGAGATCGGATCACAACTTGGTTCACCTCCTGCTTGTGTACAAACTCCTAGTACACAGGACTGTTTTGAAACCACTGTATGGGAGCAGCTTTGTGATCCATATGGTGAGGACATTGACGACCTCACACACACCATCACAGATGACATCAACTTTTGTGTGGAGAACACCGTACCCACCAAGACCATACAGTGTTTCCCAAACAACAAACCCTGGATCAACTCTGAGATAAAGTCACTACTGAAAGAGAAGAAAAGGATCTTCAGGTTGAGAAACAAAGAGGAGCTGAAGTCCATACAGAGGGAGCTAGGGAGGAAGATTGGAGAGGGGAAGGACAGCTACAGGAGGAAGATGGAGGACAAGCTGCAACAGAGTGACATCAGCGGGGTCTGGAGAAGCCTCAAAGCCATTTCTGGGCACCAGAATACTTCCTCTCAGGCCACAGGGGAACCGGAACCTGTTTTTTTAACAGGTTTGACCAACTGCCCTCTTCTCCGCCTGCCCACCAACCACTGCTGCCTCCACCTTCATCTTGTCCCACTGTTCATGGCCTCCCCCCAACACCACCCACTCCCAGCATACCACCCCCCTTCCCCAACCTTACCCTCACTAAGACCCAGGTGAAAGCGGAGCTGAGGAAGGTCAAGGCGAGGAAGGCATCGGGTCCGGACGGCATCAGCGCAAAGCTCTTCAAGTCTTGTGCAGACCAGCTGTGTGGGATTGTGGAGTGCATCATCAACCTGAGCCTGAAGCTGGGGAGGGTACCACAGCTGTGGAAAACATCCTGTGTGGTACCCATACCAAAGACCCCTCACCCCAAGGACCTGAACAGCTACAGACAAGCAGCTCTCACATCACACCTGATGAACACCCTGGAGAGGCTGCTCCTCACCCACCTCTGCCCCCTGGTGGGACCGGCAATGGATCCACTCCAGTTCGCCGACCAGTATGGCATCAGGGTGAAGGATGCAGTGATCTTCCTCCTACAACATTTCCAGTCCCCCCTGGAGAAGCCTGGGAGCACTGTGAGGATCATGCTCTTTGATTTCTCCAGTGCTTTCAACACCATCCAACCGGTGATCCTGAATGTTGTGCTAAAAATACCTTAACCCCCAGTTCTTTTATACAAAGGCCAAATAACCAGACTGAGAGATGAAGTATACTTTCACTTATTTTACTGAAACTGAGATATGGATACAGGCAGCACTGGAACACAACTCTTTAGGCAATACCCCAAGAGAGTGCTAGTCAAAAAGTGGGCCCTATAGTTTTTATAAAGCTTCACCACTCCCTCATGCAAGAGGGAAGGTTTTTCCTCAGTGTATCACTACTTTTCCACATTGTGACAGTTTGGCTGAGTGCAGAACTGATTCTAACTGGTTTCAGTGAGTGAATTATAGGGTGTAACCTAAACTCTGCAGTGTAGCGTGTAAATCAAGCAGATAAAGAAGTGTGAGAAAGACAGGCCAATCATGTCATTTTACCAACAATTCCCCCTGTTGAGGTGTCCTAGTAGGGCACCTCACTATAACCTAGTAACATATGCTTGCGTTTTTGCATCTCCCCCTGTTGAGATGGGCACAAACCCATCTCATAACCCTATTCTAACCCCTGTGTGTATCTATCCATCCATCCATCTTCTACCACTTTTCCAGAGGTCTGGGTCGTGGAGGCAGCAGTTCAAGCAGAGAAGCCCAGACTTCCCTCTCCCCAGCCACCTGCTCCAGCTCTTCAGAGAAGATACCAAGACGTTCCCAGACCAGCTGGGAGACATAGTCTCTCCACCGAGTCCTGGGTCTGCCCCGGGGTCTCCTCCCAGTGGGACGTGCCTGAAACACCTCAAGTGGGAGGCGTCCAGGAGGCATCCTAATCAGATGCCCATACCACCTCAACTGACTCCTTTCAATGTGGAGGAGCAGCGGTTCTACTCTGAGCCTCTCCCAGATGACTGAGCTCCTCACCCTATCTCTGAGGGTGAGTCCTGCAATCCTACGGAGAATTGTGTGTAGTACACACCCTGTGTGTAGTGTTTCTAAAATTCTGTATGTGGTTGATGCCCCCTTCCGGCAGTCACGTGGACCTGCCTCCCATCAGGTCGCCATTTCTCCAGTGGACATCGGGTGTGGTGCAGACATTATGAGTCAATGTAGCTAACAATCCTATATATGTAAAATATATTCAAAGCTAAGCAATCTTCATATATGCATCTATTATTTCATTAATCATTTATCACAAAGGAAACCTGTAGGGCAGAAGCACAGCAGAGCAAAATCTAACACCATGTGAATGTGCATTGTAGACCCTATTGCAGACCCTAAACTATCTCCTCAGCGTCTTCTAGGTCCCCATCTGAGTTCAATCGTGGTACAACCTCGTCATCGTCCTGGCAATAGGAGAGCAGGTGGACAGCTTCCTGGACACCTTGATATGGAGGCGGATCCTTGGAAGAGAAGGTCACTAAAATAGATCTTTCAACAAGACATTTAATCATGGGAATACAACAACATCCACAGTAAGCAAAGATTAATAAACTAATAATAATACTTATAAGGGCTCCTTGAATTATTTTCCCCATTTGCCAAATATATTATCAAACCAACTACCTACATGATTATAAATGCCAGATTGAGCTTTGAAAGATAAAAATTTTCATTTTTCTGAGATTTAAGCTATACTTTATAATAATTTTATTAAAAATATGCAACTTATGGATTTTATAACTATTTTAGTAAGTTGATTGTTTGATTATGGTGGTTTCTGTTAGAATTTTAGGTGTAAAACCATCTAAGTCTACCCTTCAAAGATTGTCTATGTGTGTAGATGGTTCACCCAGGTTCGTTTTCAAGGAAGAGATCAATTTAGTTGGAAGACATGCATTTATTTAAGCAAGTTGAGTATAGCAATTACAGCGCTGGGTCAAATGTTCTCTCCCTGACAACAACAGGCAATGTCAGATCGTGAAGTCTGACTGACTATGCTGTCCCTGACCCAGTAAATATATACAAAAGTGAACAAAAGTGAAAGCATGCATTATCAATTCAATTCAATTCAATTCAACTTTATTTATATAGCGCCATTTCACAACAACAGTCATCTCATAGCACTATCAACTGTAGGGGGGACCCCCACAGTTGCAGAAAGACCCCAGCAATCAGGCGATCCCCTGTGAGCAAGCACTTGGCGACGGTGGAGAGGAAAAACTCCCTTTTAACAGGAAGAAACCTCCAGCAGAACCAGGCTCAGGGAGGGACAGTCATCTGCTGCGACTGGCTGGGGGGTGAGGGGATAGAGAAGAAGAAAAGAACAGACATGTAGAGAGCAAACAGCACGATGGGGACTCAATCTATGGGAGAGAACAAACAAATGTTAATGACCAGCAAAAAAAAAAAATATTTCATAGAGAGTGAGGAAAGGAGTGAGGCCCAGTGCATTACTGGAGGTCCCCCGGCTGACTAAACCTATTAGCAGCATAACTAAGGGAGGGTTCAGAAACACATGATCCCTCCCTAATTGTAGGCTATATCAAAAAGGTAGGTTTTAGCCCTATTCTTAAAAACAGAGATCGAGTCTGACTCCCGAATCCAGATTGGCAGCTGATTCCACAGGAGAGGAGCTTGATAACTAAAGGCTCTGCCTCCCATTGTACTTTTGGAGATTCTAGGTATTACAAGTAATCCTGCATTTTGGGAGCGTAGTGCTCTGTTAGGATGATATGGTAGTATCAGATCTTTTAAATAAAAAGGAGCCTGATTGTTTAGAGCTTTGTAAGTAAGAAGAAGGATTTTAAACTTAATTCTAAACTCTATGGGAAGCCAATGAAGGGAGGCCAGAACCGGAGAGATATGATCTCTCTTTCTAGTACCTGTTAAAACTCTTGCTGCAGCATTTTGGATCAGCTGAAGACTTTTTAAAGATGTTTTAGGACAGCCTGATAATAAAGAATTACAATAATCTAATCTCGAGCTAACAAAAGCGTGGATCAGCTTCTCAGCATCACTCTGAGACAAGATGCTCCTAATCTTGGCAATATTATGCAAATGATAGAAGGCAGTCTTAGAAACAAATTTAATATGTGAATTGAAGGACAAATCCTGATCAAAAATAACTCCAAGGTTCCTCACAGAGCTATTAAGAGAAAGAGTAACCACATCCAAACTGAAAGTTTGATTTGGAAAGGAATTTCTAAGGTTTTTGGACCAACAAGAATGACTTCAGTCTTATCTGAATTTAATAGCAGGAAATTACAAGTCATCCAAGCTTTGATTTCCTTAAGACAGGCTTCTAACTTGGCTAATTGATTAGTATCATCTGGCTTCATTGACAGGTATAATTGTGTGTCATCTGCATAACAATGAAAATGTATGCAGTGCTTTCTAATAATGTTGCCTAACGGAAGCATATATAAACTAAAAAGAGTAGGGCCTAGCACAGATCCCTGTGGAACTCCATGACTAAGCTTTGAGCTGAGAGAAAACTCATCATTTACATCCTATCAGATAAATAAGATCTAAACCACTGCAACGAAGTTCCATTAAGTCCAACATAGTGTTCTAATCTATCAAGTAGAATATTATGATCAATAGTATCAAAAGCTGCACTAAGATCTAAAAGGACAAGTACAGAAACTAGTCCATTATCAGATGCAATGAGGAGGTCGTTAGTGACCTTCGCTAAGGCTGTTTCAGTACTATGATGGATTCTAAACCCAGATTGAAACTCTTCAAGTAAACCATTTCCCTGCAGGTGGTCAAATAATTGCGTAGCAACAACTCTTTCTAAGATTTTTGAAATGAAAGGGAGATTAGAGTTTGGTCTATAGTTAGCTAAAGCTCCTGGATCTAGCGTTGGCTTTTTGAGTAAGGGTTTAATTACAGCCGTTTTAAAAGCCTGCGGTACATGGCCTAAAGTTAATGAAGAATTGATTATATGAAGAATAAAGCTACCAATAAGTGGGAAGACTTCTTTAAATAACCTGGTAGGAATAGGGTCTAAAAGACAAGTTGAAGGTTTGGATGAGGAAACTATTTTGTCTAACTCACAAAGGTCGATTGCCGTAAACTCATCAAGACAGACATCAATAGAAGGAGTTGTAGTAGTTACAGTATTTAAGTTAACTGTGGGAAGAATCTGATTGATTTTATCTCTGATGGATGAAATTTTATTATTGAAGAAGTTCATAAAGTCCTGACTAGTAAGCTCTAAGGGGATGCTAGGATTGACAGAGTCCTGACTCTTTGTCAACCTGGCTACAGTACTGAAAAGAAACCTGGGATTATTCTTGTTCTCTTCTATTAATGCAGAGTAATAACTCATTCTAGCTTTTCTAAGAGATTTTTTATAAATTAAAAGATGATTTCTCCAAGCTAAATAGATTTCATCTAAATTAGTAGAGCGCCATTTTCTTTCTAATTGACGAGTCTTCTGTTTTAAGCTATGAGTTTCTGTGTTGAACCAAGGAGTTAAAAATCTCTGATTAGACTTTTTCTTTTTTAAGGGGGCCACCAAGTCTAGAGCCTGATGCAGAGAAGCTGAAACACTATCCACCATGTTATCAATTACAGAAGGAGCAAGCTGTCTATAGCTTATTTCCGTTGTGTTGACACATGGCATAGAGGAAACAATCTGCATAAATTTGGAAACAGCATCATCTGAGAGGCATCTACTGTGATAATATTTTTCTTTAGGAGCCAAATAGTCAGAAATAGTAAAATCAAAGGTTAACAGACAATGGTCTGACAGTACAGGGTTATGAGGAGACACTACAAGATTTTCTATTTCTATGCCATATGTCAGAGCAAGGTCCAATGTATGGTGGAGGTAATGAGTAGAATTTCCTACTTTCTGAGAAAACCCAATCGAGTCTAATATTTAATTAAAAGCCACATTAAGGCAGTCACTATCTACATCCACATGTATATTAAAGTCCCCTACTATAATTATTCTATCAGATTTCAGCACTAAATCAGCTAAGAAATCAGCAAATTCGGATAAAAATTCTGAATAGGTTGATGGGGGACGATAAACTATGGCAAATAAAATTGGGTTTAACCTGAAATTGCTAAAGTGCCCAACACTGAGGACCAGGCCCTCAAAGGAATTATAACATGTTTTTTGCTTTACATTAACTAGTAATTTGGAATGGTAAATTGTTGCTACTCCTCCTCCACGACCAGAACTTCTGGGATTTTGACAGTTTAAATAACCAGAGGGAGTTGATTCATTTAAACCAACATAATCCTCTTGCCCGAACCAAGTCTCTGTAAGGGAAATTAAATCAATCTGATGATCAATTAACAGATCATGGACTAGCAGAGACTTGGGAGTTAGAGACCTAATATTTAATAAACCACATTTAATTTTTAAATTATGAGGAGGAACAGAGGCCAAATCATTCAATTTAGAGGCTTTATGTTTAATTTGAGTTTTACCAATATTTTGCTTTATCACTTTGGGATGCTTATACATTATATTTTTATTTACTTTGGAGGGAGCAGACAACGATTCTCTGATGGGGAAGACAGGGGCTAAGTTGAGGGGTGGCGGATGAAGAGGAGCTGCAGAGAGGCGTGTAAGACTACGACTCTGCTTCCTGGTCCCAACTCTGAGTAGTCACGGTTTTGGAAATTTGGATAAAAAAGATGCCAGATTGTTAGATAAATGAGAAGCACCATCCAAAGTGGGATGAATGCTGTCTCGTCTCATAAGACCAGGTTTTCCCCAAAAAGAGCTCCAATTGTCAATGTAGCCCACGTCATTTTTAGGACACCACAAAGACAGCCAGCGGTTCAAGGATGACGAGCGACTAAATATGTCATCACTGGTCAGATTGGGGAGGGGCCCAGAGAATACTACAGTGGCAGACATCGTTTTTGCAAAGTCACACACCGATTCTATATTAAGTTTCGTGACTTCCGACTGCCGGAGACGGATGTCATTAATGCCGGCATGAATAACAATTGTGGAGTATTTACAGTTACTTTTAGCCAGCATTTTCAAATTTGACTCGATGCCGCCTGCTCTGGCACCAGGAATACATTGGACTATGGCCGCTGGAGTCTCTAGGTTCACGTTTCTGACTACAGAGTCGCCAATGATCAGAGTTTTTTCCTCAGCGGGTGTGTCGCTGAGCGGGGAAAAACGATTAGAAACGTGAACAGGTTGGTGGTGAACCGGGGCTTTGCGACTAGGCTTCCTTCTCACCGTCACCCACCCAGTCTCCTCGCTGCTGAGGAGAGCCGGGGAACCGCTGACAGTGGGACCTAAGCTAGCTAGCTCCGCTGCAGCTAATGGGCGTCCGTCGAGATTAACTGGCGCAGATGGTGTTTCAATGCAGCGGAGCCGGGATTCCAAATCAGACAACCTCGCCTCGAGCGCCTCAAAAAGACAACATTTATTACATTTACCGTTATCACTAAAAGAGGCAGAGGTGTAGCTAAACATCTGACAGAGAGAGCACACCAGAGGAGGAGAGGAAAGAGAGCTAGTAGCCATAGCTAGTGGCTAGCTAGTGGCTGGAGAGCTGGAGAGCAAACCACACAGGCAGACAGCAAAACAGGAAGTGACGATACATTACCACAAGGAAGTGACGATCTCCTGCAGAGCAGGATGGGAGTCAGCAATCCGGACTTGTGATAACACAAGTAAACACAAAAGATGCAAACCCAGGTGCAGCGGTCCATGGGAGGGAGTCAGCAGTCCGTTCCTGGCACCGAGTGTAACCACTGAAGGGCATTCCTCCTCCCAGGTCAGAGTAGCTGAGCCTCGGTCATTCCTTATCACAACCGGTTCCTTGTATCCTCCCATAGATCACACAGGACGTTGTTATTCTCTGTGCTGAGACAGAGGTCCACTCCTTTTTTGCAGGTAATGAGCCACACATTCGGCAATATATATTCCATTATGGTACATTGGTTCTATTACCTAGACATAAGCAGAGTACACATATTTTGAGTCACACAGATAACTGTTATTTGAGTATATTGATCACTTTTTCCCATCAGTTTCCCCCTTTTGGTCTCATCTATAATGAGACCAATCCTTCAAACCCTTTAGGCACTCAAAGCCACGTCACAGTCCTCCTCATCATCATCTTTATCTGATTCCTTTCCATTCTCAGTTGATCCATCAGTTCTTAATAATGGCATTTGATATGGAGGCGGTTGTTTGCCTTCCACAGCAGTGGTGATGACCCTGAGGCAAAAAGATCTGATAGAAGATACACAACAGCATCCACAAAAAGCAAAAATCGCAATGACACTTACAATGGATATAATTATACAGACAATCACATTTTTCCATTTTCCAAGCATTCTCTCCATCCATCCATCCAGGGGGTTATTTATGCCAGAGACCATTCACCATGCAATCACACCATGCAATTACACAGTTCACTAATTACTGATTATGTGATCATTATGATACTTATTAGCAAGCAAATGATAAAACTTTTAAGCAATAAATGACTACAAAACACTCTTTTTATATAAGAGTCACTGGTTACTGTCCTTTCAGTCCTTTTCTGATGTCATCCAATGTACGTCCTGGCTCTTCAGCAGCTGCACACATACTCCAGTGATACCATGTGTCACCTTTACCTTTTAACCTCACTGCATGTGAAGTTCTTTCCACCACTTGAAATGGTCCTGTCCACCTGGGTTCTGACCACTTCCTTTTAATGCACTTCAGGAGGACCCACTCTGTTGTGTCTGGTTGCATGGGAGTCAAATCACCTCCTGGCTTCTTCTTTTCCTGTACCTGTTGTGAGAAAGCTGACACAAGAGCTCTTAGTTGATCATAGAATGGTTTATAGCCCATCTTGGGCCCTTCTTCCTCACACAACTGCAATCCAGCTCCCGGTCCCGGAAACTGACGACCTGTTAAAAGTTCATAGGGAGTAAAACCTGTTATGCTGTTAACAGAACTTCTAACCATCAATAGTGCAATAGGCAAAGCATCCAACCAGTTCATTCCTGTCTGGCTACAGATCTTAGCGAGCTTCACCTTAATATTTTGGTTCATTCACTCAACCTTGCCCTGAGATTGAGGATGATAAACTGTTCCAAATGAATGTTTCAGACCTAACATTTTTTCCACTTTTTGTAGGTCTTGGTTTTTGAAATGTGTCCCATTATCTGATCTGATTCTCTTGGGAAACCTGTAAGTAGGGATGTGCTGATTTATCAAAAAATTTGATCACTGTCTTACTGTCTTCTTTCTTTGCAGGACAAGCTTCTGGCCATCCTGTAAATGTATCCACTGCCACTAAGAGATATCTGTATCCCCTGATTCTTTCCACCATGTCAGTGTAATCTATGATTATCTCCTGACCTGGCAGAGTCGGCAATGGAAAGTGACCTTGATGAACTTTGACTGCCGGTTTTGAATTGTGAGAAACACAAATGATACAACTCTTTAAAAAATTTTGAATCATATCTGGGAGGAATGGATGCCACTAGTGACTCAAATGTCTATTCATTTGTTTAGCTCCTACATGTGCTAACCCATGGGCTTCATGTAGCATATTATCTCTGATTCCTGGTGGTAACACTGGTCTACCATCTTGTGCTCTCCACAACCCTTCTTTTTGTGTAGTGCCCCTCTGCTTCCATACCGTTTTCTCTTCAGGAGATGCTTTTCTCTGTTCATCTATTAACATATTTACATCAATCTGTGGCAGAATGTCCTGAACCTCTTTTCCTGTCTGTGCCAAAATTAGCAATGGCTGGTATCCTGCTGCTTGCTTTGCTGCTTTATCTGCGTCATGATTACCTTTGGCCACATTTGTTCCTGTCTTGTTGTCATGCGCTTTGTACTTAACCACTGCTACTTCTTGTGGTAACATTATTGTTTCTGCCAATTTTTTCATTTCTGCTTCATGCTTTATAGGAGTCTGAGAAGCTGTCAAAAACCCTCCTCGAATCCATTGTGCTAATTCTGTATGAATAGCTCCAACCACATAAGCTGATCCTGTGTAAATAGTGACCTTTTTTCCTGCTGACCACTCCAATGCCTTGATCATAGCTATCAATTCTGCTAATTGAGCTGATTGTCTGTCTTGCAATGTCCCATTTATCATTTCCTCAAATCCATCTCCCTTTTGTCTCACAACTGCATATCCTGCCTTCAATCCTTCTGTGGGGTGACGAAAACAACATCCATCTGTGAACAACACTTCATCTGGCTCAGTCAGTGGTGTCACAGATAAATCTATTCTCACTTTCACATCTTCTCTGACCCTCTTCTCACATTCATGTGGTTCTCCATCCAACATCTGATCTGCCATGCTTATTCCTTCATGTGTAAATGTGATGTGTGGTGCTGATAGGATTTTTTCCATCCTTGTTTGTCTGAGTGAGGTCATAGTGAATGCTGCTGAATTTACATATGACATCACACTATGTGTGGTTAGGACAGTCAACGGATGTCCTATTACCACATGAGCTGTTTTTTGCAAAATTTTTGCCACTCCTGCAGCATGACGTGTGCATGCTGGTTGCCTTTTTTCCATTGGGTCTAATATTATGCTGAGGTACAGGAATATCTTTCCCTCCCCCCTTTTTTCTGGAACAGAA
Organism: Pholidichthys leucotaenia; assembly: GCA_020510985.1. NCBI lineage: Eukaryota > Metazoa > Chordata > Actinopteri > Cichliformes > Pholidichthyidae > Pholidichthys > Pholidichthys leucotaenia. Next base: position 99,155,323 of record CM035836.1, on the reverse strand, counting down.
CACCATTTACTGTGTGTTCTGCTTCAGAAACATCCAAATAGAAACGCCTGTTGTAATCAGTTATTGCCAAATCAGCTGCATGTGAGAGTTCATTTTTTAACCCAATAAATGCTTCCTCAGCTTCCTGTGTCCACAGTAGCTGTGCAGCAAGATTTCTCATGCCTTGCTCATTAACCAGTGCACGTAATGGTTTTGTACTTTCACTGTATTGTGGTTTTATTTATTTTATTTAGCGAATGCAAAGTCCTCAAGCCAAGCAGTTGCCTCCTGGTTTGCTGTATGGAGGGTGTGTAATCCTCCTTCCAGTCTTTGGAGCGGGCAAGCCTCTATGATGTGTTCCATTGTTTGCTCCTCTCCACATGCGCACAGTGGGCTAGGGCTACTGCCCCATCTGTGAAGGCTGGCCAAGCAGGGGCCATGTCCAGTCCTGAAGCGATTGAGTGTAGACCACTGTCTCCTTGGGAGATTTGTACCCGGGACCTGTTGGTTGGGGTTTGTCACCAGGTGTTTGTTTGGGACCTCCTTGGTCTCCCATTCCTCTTGCCAAGCTGTCTGGATGGTGAAGTCAGCTGGGGGAGGGTTTTTCAAAATCAGCCATCTGGAAGGAAGTCGGGCAGTGGGTGGAGTGTAGATATCTGCATGGATTGGTAAGTGAGGAAAATCTTTGGCTTTTTGAAGCATCCTTTGAGTTAGTGCTGCTCGCCGGATGTGTGGGGGGGCTATGTTTGACAGTACAGGGAGCCAGGGGAGTGGTGTTGAACGGATTGTCCCAGTTATGGTTCTCATGGTTGTGTTGCGCTGGGTGTCTACGTAGCGTGTGTAGGATGACCTGGACCAGACAGGGGCACAATATTCTGCTACAGAGTATGAAAGGGCCAGTGCTGAGGTGCGCAAGGTGGAGGCTGCTGCCCCCCATTTTGCACTGACATAACGTTCGGCTCAGGAGACGCACACACACAGGCTCAGAGTAGTTCAAACTGTTTATTAACAACAGGGGTGTATGGGTGTGTGTCTGTGGAATGTTGATGTGTTGGTGGCGTCGTCTGCTTCGGGCACAGAGGCAGGAGACCGTGCAGCTGGCAACCCTATGGGAGAGAACAGACACAGGGTGATGGGCACACACCAACACAGGAGGAGAAAAGGCGAGGGAGAAGCTTACTTGTTTGGGACAGATGACTGGCACTACAAGGACGGGACCCCGGGAGACAGCCACCTGCAGGACTCGGTGCAGCAGGGAGGAAGGACGAGGGACGGAGTTGTCCGCCACCGAGGAATCCACCTGTGCACAGGGGAGCAGACTGGAGAAGATGAGGTGAGTGATCTTCTTACCGCTCAGCGTCGTGCTGAAGAAAGAGTAGTTTGCTTCTTGTAGAAGAGGGGAAGAAGTCTGACGGCTTCAGGCCGAAGCTCAGGGCGAGGCGGCTTATATTCCTCGCCGCTGATGACTGACAGGTGTGCGAGCAGGTGGCGCCGCTGATGAGCGGCGCGGTGTGACATGCACCAGCGAGCTTGCAGAGCAGGTTGTTTCGTGCCTTCACCTTAGCAGCCATCCCCTTTAAATGTTCCTTGAAGGATAAGGTCCTGTCAAGGGTCACTCCAAGGTAGGTTGGATTCGAGGCATGCTTAAGCTTGAGTCCGCTCAGGTGGATGTTTAGTTCTCTGGCAGCTTTTACATTGTGAAGATGGAATACACTGGAGACGGTTTTTGCTGGGCTTGGTTTTAGGTGCCAGGTTTTGCAGAACTGGTCCAGTTTGGCAAAATCTTCCATGAGCACCCGTTCCAGTGGCTCAAAGTCTGGTGCTTGGAGTGCCAAACAGATGTCGTCTGCATAGTTGAATTTGCGGGATTTTGTAGTGGGCAGGTCGTTTATGTAGAGGTTGAACAGGGTTGGAGCTAGAACTGAGCCTTGTGGGAGTCCGTTTTTCTGCGTTCTCCATGCGCTTGTGTTCTGACCGAGGTGGACTCTGAACCTTTGGTTGGTCAGCAGGGTTTTTATAATTGCTGTTGCCCAGGCAGGGATCGCTTTTGTAAGTTTCAGGAGGAGGCCTTTGTGCCAGACCGTATCATAGGCGGCTGTAAGATCGAGAAACACAGCCCCTGTCTTCAGTCTGTTCTCGAAACCATTTTCGATGAAGGTGGTTAGGGCCAGTACTTGTTCTCCTGTGCTGCGGTCCTTGCGGAAACCTGCTTGATCCACACTTAGAATTTCCTCTACTCCTGGGGAAATACATTGCAGTATTAGGCGCTCCATGATTTTATAAGGAACGCTGAGTAGGGAGATTGGGCAGTAGCTTGCTGGCAGTTTGTGGTCTTTGCCAGGTTTTGGTAAGGCAATGACCTTTGCTGTCCGCCATTTCTTTGGGATCGAGTTTGTTTGTATGATCCTTGTGTAGAATTGTGTCAACCAGGTTAGGGCTCGGGGGCCAAGATTTTTCATGAATTCTGGGAAGATGTTGTCGTATCCTGCTGCCTTTCCACATTTCAGGCCCTGTAGGACTTTCTCCAGTTCCGCAGCCTCGAAGGGTTCAGGGTTCGTTTCCTTTACGGGCATTTTTTGGTGTTTTTTTTAGCTCAGTTGTAACTGCTCTACTGGTGTCTTTGTCTTGGTGTGCTTTGGCGATGGTCAGTAGGTGGGATGCAACTTGGTTGGGTGTGACAGATGCTCGGCTTTGGCTAGGGGGCTTCTGTGCAGCTCCTAGGCGACGGATGAGGCTCCAACATTTCCTGCTAGAGTGGGTAAAGCTCTGGTCAGCAACTGTCTCCTCCCATTTCTTTCGCCGGGCTGTACTTAGCGATTCAATGAGATGGTCTGCTATCTCTGGGTCCCCTGATGTTTGATAGGATTGTAGGAGGGCAGCGCTTTCTCCGTCCAGGCATGGGACATAGAGGGGTCGGTAGCCTCGTGGGATTGCAATGTGAGCAGCCTTGAAGATTGTGCTGCAGAAGCGGTTGTATGCTTCATCTACAGTGATGGTGTGGAGTGGGATGGTAACAACACTCCGATCCCGGGTTTCACTGAATTTCTTCCAGCTGGCTTTGCGGAAGTTCCAGTGCATCTTCCTTGGGCTGTTTATGACTGGAAGTTGTAGGCCAATGTGTACAAGCAAGGGCCGATGTTGGCTATGTGGAAAATTATCAAGAATGAGGATCTGTGTAGGATATGGCGTCCCATTCAAAGAGCTGACCCAGCACAGGTCAGGAGAATAGTCCTTCTTCCACCTAGCAGAGTGGAGGGTTCCTCTTTGTTTGGGGTCGTATATTAGAGTGAGATCATTTCTAGATGCCCAGTCTGAAAGTACCTCCCCGTCACTATCCACTGCTGGGTACCCCCAGTCAGGGTGATAGTTGTTAAAGTCCCCCACATAGATGGCAGGGTGGGGTAGGGTGGGTAAGACCTGCAGATCCCAGTTGGCACTAGGGGGCTTGTATACATTGACAATATGGAAGCCACCAATGGTTATGGTGTCTGAGAAATGTGTTGTTGTCAGGTGGTTTACTTCAACTATGTCACAACGCACATAGGTGGCACGTCCATGTTTGGCATGTGGAACATAGCACAGGAGATCAAAGCCATTGATTGTGTAGCGGCCAGCTTCCTCTGTGCCAATATGAGTCTCTTGGAGGCAGATTACATCAATCGAGTGTTGGAAGGTGAGGACTTCGATAAGGCTTCGCTTGGCTGCAGATAGGCCTTCAACGTTTAGTTGTAGTATGCGAAGGGCAGGTCCTACCGCAAGGTGCTCTCGGGGCTATTTGCTTTCGGCTTTGGGACTGTGACTAGGATTCTTCTTTGACTTGGCACTGAGGCGTCGTCTCTTCAAATTTAGTCTGCTGGTAGGATCATTAGCTTCCCCGGGCAAGCCTGGGTACTGGCGGAGGGCGCGACGAGAACGCTGATCCATTGCCCTCCTGTATTGTGGTATGTACTGAACCCTGTTAGACCCAAAAAAGATAACATTTGTTTTACAGTGCATGGTTTGGGGTGGTGGAGGATGGAATCTCTGTGTGACGCTGACAGGCCAGACCCTGTGGGTGTAATAACACATCCCAGAAAAGACACATAGTGCCTCGCACACTGTAGTTTTTGCCTAGACACTTTAAATCCACAGTCAAACAATCTCAACAACACGCTCTTTGTAGCTTCCAGACAACTGTCAGGATCTGGTGCTGCTATCAAAATGTCATCAACATACTGTACTAGAACTACGCCTGGTGGAAGAGGACAACCCTGCAGTTGTTCCTTCAAGACCTGGTTGAAAATACCTGGTGACAAAATGAAGCCCTGTGGTAGTCGGGTGTAGTGCAGCTGTGTGCCCTTGTAGGTGAACGAGAACAAATCTCCGCACTCTTCTGCTAAGGGAAGACAGCCAATTCAATACATGTAAACCATGAATGTTGTGATGTGAGAGCAGATAAAGCAGTGTATGGGTTTGGCACCGGCACTGTGGGAGTGGAGACTCGGGACTTCAGTTTTCTCAGTCTTTTCGGGTGAGTCAGGTGATAGTAGGCCCCAATAAATGTCTGCCCAGATGTTTGGCGCTTGAGTTGTCACATCAGGTTTCAACAGCATTTGTCCATGCACTGACAGTCCTTGCACTGAACAGTTCATAGCGACACCATTAGGGAATGATAAGATGACTCCATCGGCCGAGCACAGCACTGATGCCCCCAATTTAATCAGCAGGTCTCTCCCCATCACGTTTGTTGGAGAGTTTTTGAGCAGGCATAACGTTGTTTCACAGTCTGTCCAGCAATACAAGTGTTCAAAGGCTTTGTCACAGGCAGTCTTTCAGGAACCCCAGAGAAACCAATAACCTCCACAGCTTTAGCTGATAACAGTGTAGGCTCAATGCTACAGTTCAAAGTAGAATAGGTTGCCCCCGTATCAACCAGAAAAGGCAGGTCACAATCCATAACCTTCAGGGTGACCACGGGATCTGCCATTCCCATGTCACTTTTTCTCTGTGGGCCCCGTCATTGTTCCTCATATTGTGTGAGGTACACTTCCCCCGCAGTTGAAGTGTATGCTGGATATTGGCCAGCAGATGGAGCTGCTGCTGCATAGGGCACTTGATGTCCTTCCACTTGTGAAGATGAAACAAAGGGTAGTGGGTAAGGATTAGTCGGGCAATCCTTCCTCCAGTGACCACTTTGACCACACCCATGGCATGCGTTCAGGTCCATGACCTTTCGATCCCGAAGCCTTCTCACACCCCTCCTCGCAGGAGAAGCCCCACGATAATAACTGAAACCACGTGGTCCACCCTGGTAATATTGTGTTTGGGTTGACCAACCAGTGGATGCCGGGTACACTGAGGCAGGTAAAACTGCCGGTCCCGGTGGTGATGTGGGCATTGGCCCAGAAGGGATTTCTGGAGCCTGCTGTATCAACTGCTTGACAGGTTTGTTTTGCTTCTTAACTTCAGATATTTCTCTTTTTGCCTTTTCTAACTGTAATTTTAACAGTTGCATTTCCTGACTGTCTTTGTCTGCTTTTTCTTTTTCTTCCTTCTCCTGCTTCTTACGCATGTGATGTGTAAAATGTCTTTCCCACAATTCCACAGTGCTACTGGGAATGTCTGGGTTACTGTCCATAGCCTCTCTCACTGTTTGAGGTACTCCTTTTAACACTGCCTGCCTAAACACGTCTCTTTGAAAATCAGATGTGTTAGGATGAGAACCTGCTGCTGCTCTCCATTCCATTTTCCAGTTACCTTGTATTCATACATGTGTAATGACAATAAAGTTGAATCTAATCTAATCTAATCTAATCTAATCTAGCATCTACTGAGAAATGCCATAGGACTCTCTCCTGGCTTAATTGAAAAAGTCAAAGCTCTTAAAGCTCCTGGTGGATTTGGAAATTTCTGTCTCATTGCTGTGCCTAAGGCTGTTGCTACGGGGGTGAATGGTGCTGAATCTGAAACCCCCTGAGTTCCTGCCAATTTTTCAATTTGAGACACCTCCACTACAGTTAAATGTCTCCCAATCCATCCATCCATCCATCCATCTTCTACTGCTTTTCCGGAGGTCCGGGTCGCGGAGGCAGCAGTTCAAGCAGAGAAGCCCAGACTTCCCTCTCCCCAGCCACCTGCTCCAGCTCTTCAGAGGGGATACCAAGGCGTTCCCAGACCAGCTGGGAGACATAGTCTCTCCACCGAGTCCTGGGTCTGCCCCGAGGTCTCCTCCCAGTGGGACATGCCTGAAACACCTCAAGTGGGAGGCGTCCAGGAGGCATCCTAATCAGATGCCCATACCACCTCAACTGACTCCTTTCAATGTGGAGGAGCAGCGGTTCTACTCTGAGCCTCTCCCGGATGACTGAGCTCCTCACCCTATCTCTGAGGGTGAGTCCAGCAATCCTACGGAGAAAGCTCATTTCAGCCGCTTGTATCCGCGATCTCATTCTTTCGGTCATTACCCAAAGATTGTGACCATAGGTGAGAGTAGGAACGTAGATTGACTGGTAAATCGACAGCTTTGCCTTAGAACTAAGCTCCCTCTTCACCACAACAGACCGGTACAACATCCGCATCACTGCAGATGCTGCTCCAATCCGTCTGTCGATCTCTCGCTCCATTTTCCCCTTACTCGTGAGCAAGACCCCAAGATACTTAAACTCCTCCACTTGGGGCAGGAGCCTGTCCCCAACCCGGAGAGGACAATCCACCTTTTTCCGGCTGAGGACCATGGACTCGGACTTGGAGGTGCTGATTCTCATCCCAGCCGCTTCACACTCAGCGGCAAACCGTCCCAGCAAGAGCTGTAGGTCATTGCTGGATGAAGCCAACAGGACAACATCATCTGCAAATAACAGAGATGAGATCCTGTGGTCACCAAGCATGACACCCTCCATTCCCTGGCTGCGCCTAGAAATCCTGTCCATAAAAATTATGAACAGGATCGGTGACAAAGGGCAGCCCTGGCGGAGTCCAACTCTCACTGGGAATGACTCCGACCGAGTGTTGGCAATACAAAGCAAACTCTCACAATGGTCGTACAGAGACCGAATAGGTCGTAACAACAAGCCCGATACCCCATACTCCCGAAGCACCCCCCACAAAAATCCACGAGGGACGCGGTCAAATGCCTTCTCCAAGTCCACAAAACACATGTAAACTGGTTGGGCAAACTCCCACGAACCCTCACGAATTCTCGAGAGGGTAAAGAGCTGGTCCGATGTGCCACGGCCAGGATGAAAACCACATTGCTCCTCCTAAATCCGAGGTTCGACCAACGGCCGGACTCTCCTCTCCAGTACCTTGGCATAGACCTTCCCAGGGAGGCTGAGGAGTGTGATCCCTCTAAAGTTGGAGCACACCCTCCGGTCCCCTTTTTTGAAGAGAGGAACCACCACCCCGGTTTGCCATGCCAAAGGCACTGCCCCCGACCTCCACGCAATGTTGCAGAGGCGTGTCAGCCATGACAACCCAACAACATCCAGGGCTTTGAAGTACTCAGGGCGAATCTCGTCCACCCCCGGGGCCCGGCCACCAAGGAGATTTTTAACCACCTTGGCGACCTCAGCCCCTGTGATAGGCGAGTCATCCCCCTCGTCCCCAAACCCTGCTTCCTCTGTGGAAGGCGTATCAGTGGGATTGAGGAGATCCTCGAAGTATTCCTTTCACCACCCGACGATATCCCCAGTTGAAGTCAACAGTGTCCCATCCGCACCATACACAGTGTGGACGGGGAGCTGCTTTCCCCTCCTGAGCCACCGAACAGTTTGCCAGAATCTCTTTGAAGCCGACCGAAAGTCTTGTTCCATGGCCTCACCGAACTCCTCCCATACCCGGGTTTTTGCTTCAGCAACCACCCGAGCTGCACTCCGCTTGGCCTGCCGGTACACCTCAGCTGCTTCGGGAGTCCCACAAGCCAACCAAGCTTGATAGGACTCCTTCTTCAGCTTAATGGCCCCCCTCACCACTGGTGTCCACCACTTGGTTCAGGGGTTGCCACCACGAGATGCACCGACCACCTTGCGGCCGCAGCTCTGGGCCGCCGCTTCAACAACAGAGGTGGAGAACATGGCCCATTCAGACTCCATGTCTCCAGACTCCCTCGGAATGTGGTTGAAGTTCTTCCGGAGGTGGGAGTTGAAGACCTCCCGGACAGGGGCCTCAGCCAGATGCTCCCAGCACACCCTCACTATACGTTTGGGTCTACCAGGTCTGAATGGCTTCCTCCCCTGCCATCGGATCCACCTCACCACCAGGTGGTGATCAGTTGACAGCTCTGCACCTCTCTTTACTCGGGTGTCCAAGACATACGGTAACAAAATCGATCATCGACCTGCGACCTAGGGTGTCCTGGTGCCAGGTGCACATATGGACACCCTTATGCTTGAACATGGTGTTCGTTATGGACAGACTGTGGTTAGCACAGAAGTTCAATAACTGAACACCACTCGGGTTCAGATCGGGCAGGTCGTTCCTCCCAATCACCCCCCTCCAGGTTTCATTGTCGTTGCCCAAGTGCGCATTGAAGTCCCCCAGTAGGACAATGGAGTCTCCAGGAGGAGCACCCTCCAGCACCCCAGTCACAGACTCCAAAAAGGGTGGGTACTCTGAAACATCATTTGGTGCATAGGCACAAATGATGGTCAGGACCCGTTTCCCAAACCGAAGGCGCAGGGAAGCAACCCTTTCGTCCACTGGGGAAAACTCCAATATAGAGGCAGCAAGGTGGGGTGATACAAGAATACCCACCCCTGCTCGTCGCCTCTCGCCCGGGGCAACTCCAGAAAAGGCCAAGCTCCAGCCCCTCTCCAGGAGACTGGTTCCGGAACCGGAGCTGTGTGTTGAGGTGAGGCCGACTATATCTAGCCGGTATCGCTCAACCTCGTACACCAGCTCAGGCTCCTTCCCCACCAGAGAGGTGACATTCCACGTACCAAAAGCCAGTTTAGAAAGCTTGGGATCAGTCCGCCAAGGTCTCCGCCTTTGACCGCCACCTAATCCACATAGCACCGGACCCCCATGATCCCTCCTGCAGGTGTAGTAGTAGTAGATTAGTTTATTTGACAGGGACAGTGCAATAAACATAGACAATTAATCAAAGACAATCAATCTGATGTGTTGCACATAGAGTGTATAGCTATTAGCTAATTTGCAACTCTTGTCCCTGAATGGGCTTTAGAAAAAAGAATCAAGTAAAGATGGGGGAAAAAAAATAAAAAAAAATATACACAATAACCACATACATCAATGCAGAAAAATTATAAATACACAATTATAAATATTATAAATATTATAAATACACAAATATAACAGCCTGACTCACATTTAACATAAATATTATAAATATTATAAATACACAAATATAACAGCCTGACTCACATTTAACACATATAACATAACTCACATTTGCCTATTTCAGGCCTTCCTCCCTTCGTCACTCACTATAAACAAACACATTTATTCCTTCCCTTCATTCACTCTCACTTTGCAGACAATTAATTCATACATGAGTACATTCTTGTTTATTTTTCAGCCAGTTTTTAACATTTTTAGTGAATGTTTTAAAGTCCGTTATTATTTTAATTTCATTTGGCATTGTGTTCCAGATGTGACTGCCCTTTATAGAGAAAGCTGTTTGTCCAAATGTGGTTCTGCGGTGGAATATTTTACAGTTATTGTTAACAGAGCTCCTGGTGGCTCTGCTGCTGTCCTGTCTTTGGACGAAACCAGCAAGTGGCTCGGGTACTGATTTATGGAAACATTTGAACGTTAATTTCAGAAGACAGAGGTCAATGAAGCTCTCAAAACTCAATAGGTTGTATTTTTTTAAAACATTACAGTGATGCCACCTAATGGGCTTTTTGTCCAAGATTTTTAGGGTTTGATTATATAATGAACCTATATGTCTTATTGTGGAAGGGGCTGCTTGAGCCCAGACTGTCAAACAGTATGATATATGAGAAAAAACCATAGAATGCATATTGGTATATACAGTATATAATGCATAGGTGGTGAACCCACTGGAGGGCGGACCCATGTAACTCCTTCGGGCTGAGCCCGGCCGGGTCCCATGGGTGGAAACCCGGCCACCAGACGCTAGCCTTTGAGCCCCTCCCCCAGGCCTGGCTCCAGGGTGGGGCCCCGGTAACCCCATACCGGGCGGGGTACACTGAATCCTCGATATACAATTTATCATGAGAGTCTGTTGGATCGTTCTTAGTCTGGCCCTTCACCCAGGACCAGTTTGTCTTGGGAGACCCTATCAGAGGCAAATTGCCCCCGGACAACATAGCTCCTGGGATCACTGGGGCACGCAACCCCCCCCACCATGATAAGGTGACGATCCATGAGGAGGTGTCTCCCAATCAAAGCTCTAAAATCTCCCATTGCCACAGTAACTCCTTGAGTTAACTGATCAAATTTTGTCATCCACTGGCCTCCACCCTCACAAGGCGGGGGCATTTTTTCTGAAATACCATTTATGTCTGTCCATGAGAATGGGTGATATGTCCTGCCTCTACTTTTCATCACCAGTGGGGCCTGTGTATAAATGTGGTGCTGTGTGGCCTGTTTTATGTGCCTATGTGCAGAATTAAGACGGCGGCCTGTATAAGGATCACATTCATCACCATCCCAAACCCTGCAACATGAGTCTCTATCTCTGAAACTGTAGGGCCTGCCTTGCAAGTCTTTCTCCTGGTCTCCTAATTCTCTCCTATTCTCATCTGTCATTCTGACCTCTCCTATCAATTGGTATGATCTATTCTCCTGCAGTGCCCTGCCTTCTTGTTTCTGTGTATGTTTCATTTGTCTGAGAGCTGCTGTCATGGCATCTGCACTTTCTCTCTGCTGCCTGCTCCTAAAATCATCTTGACCATAGGGAGTAGATGAAGCAAATACTGTGTGTGTGTGTGTGTGTGGGGGGGGGGGTAAAGATTTATTTCCTCACTGTCTGTGTGTTCACTCAACTGACCACAGTCATCCTTGGGGCCCCTGTAACTTATCTCTTGATAGACTGTACCTTCATCTTCCACCTCACAGCCACCTGTTCCACCTGTTCTCACACTACCTGGACTCCACTGACTGTGGTGAAGCACCTCTGTCTGCCTCTGCAAAATAGTTATACTAGTCTCAACATCCTGCAACCGTTCTCCCACAGTCTTTTCTAATCTCAATTTTGCAAGCTGTTCCTGTAGCCTTTCCATCTCACGTCTATCTGCCTGCATTTCCTCTGTCTTACTTTCCAACAATCCTTTCAACTGTTCAAACTCCTCCTTTGTTGTCACCTTTTCTATCTCCACCAATCCTTCTTTAACTCTTACTAAGGGCATTTGGTTCATATAATATGGTGGTGGGGGCTGTTCCCCTTTTAACTCTCTCAAATTAGGGTAGAGGGACAGCACCTCTCTGTTAAGAATGGATCTCGCGAGCCATTAAGGAGACGCTATAGACAACTGATGAGTTTGTGTTTCTTTATTAACAAAAGACTTAAATACACAAATGACAAAGTAAAGAGCCACAAGGGGCAAAAACACACTCATAACTCAAAATAGAACTCCACCTCTGGTGAAAGGCTAAGGAATGCAGTCAGGACGGAACCCACGATGAGCAGTAGCACTTACTGGAGGGTGAGGAGCAGGAACACTGAGGGGACTAGAGTTGGGCGTAGGAACTCCAGTCATGTACACGGAGAAGCACGATGTACGGGTTTCTTTCTTTAGGTCGCAGCGAGGAGTCATTCTCAGCTGCTCCCTTAAATGGGGAACAGAAACCAATCGGAAGCGGGGAAGGTAATCAATGATGATAACAGACAGCTGTCCCAAAGCAGCTGGGCTTGACAGCCGGAAGACTGCTGAGATGCTGTCAAAACTACGAGCCTCGGAGGAGGCCGTAAGACCAGGCCCGGAATGGGGTGGAGCTGAAGGAAAACTGGACAACCTGAGCGCAGATAACAATAACCTCTCAGACCTTAACAGTACTCCCCCCCCCCGAGCAGCACCTTCCGGTGCTGGCTTACCCCCTCCCTCAAACAGAAGGCCACCAGGACCGGCCCAGGGAGGGTGGAGGGGGAAGCAGGCCAGGAGGGGGAGAATCAAGAGGGAAAAAAAAGGAAAAAAAAACCCATAGGGAGAACCCCAGGTACCATGGAATGAATAACAAAGATATATGAAACATACTGCCCCGGCAGGCCACAAGGAAAACAAAAAATACAGATACACTTACACAGATACACTGGGAAGGAGAAAAAAAAAACCCTCAAAGCTACAGAGCAGGCAAACAGACCCTGCCAATCAGCAAAAAATAGAGAACCTGGAGGTCTAACTCTGAGCACGGTTAAGTAAGCCACACAAACAGTTTCAAACAAAAACAACCATCACCCCCTCCTCTGCAATGACCATAAGGTTAATACGAGCAACCACAGAAGGCAGGGCAACACGACAAAAGCCAAGATGCAGAGCAAAAGCGACATACGTAGTCACAAAAGAAAAGGAAAAAAAAGAAAAGAAACAAAAACACAGAATGAACTTAGGGCGAGGACAAGGCAAACCTCATGTCCCGAAGGTCATAGAAAACAAATTAACTCTGTATCCTTGAGATTAAAACAGATTTTCACATTCATGCAGACCCGGCAAAAACAGATTAATTACTCTGAGATAATAATCTGGGGGTAACTCCAAGAAATTGAGCCTCATATTACAAATTGACATACAGATACCCATACCATCTTAACGTAGAGCTTGTCCTGAAAATGTGAAGAAAAATAAGATCTATTCCTCAACCACATCATTACCTGCACTGCAGATGTCACAGATCAGTCTGGAGGAGGGTATGAATGCAGATAAGGTAAATTATTCAGACGAGGCCAAGCAACATGAAGCCAAAATACTGTTTCAAGGCCCAACTTAATTTAAAATAAATACTTTCCATTTTACATGCATAATATGACATTAGAAAGCAGCTCTTACAAATGAAAATTTGACTGGATTTGACACCACAGCCAAAACTCTTGCAAGTGAATTCAGTGTCTTGAATAATGATAATCACATAAAGGAGGACAACCCAAACCCAAACAACAAGCAGTCAATTTTCCAGGGACGCCGGCAGGTGGAGAGGGGCAGAAGATGACAGTTCAGGTGGTCTATTTGCATTCCAACTCCACCTGACTGCAGGAAAAGGGAAAAAACAGTCCGGGTGACCTACCCGAATCCCTGACTTGAAAAAAAAACTGAACCTCAGGTGGCCGGACCAGCTCGCCAAACCCACACGGCAGTTCGTCAGGTGGACAACCCAAACCCGGATTCTACCTGGCCAGGAGAGACATCCACAGTTCGGGCAGCCTACCCAAGTCCCAGGCTCGGGAAAACAATATCTCAGGTGGCCGACCCAGATCGCTGAACCAACCAGACGGTTCCGCAGGTGGTCGTCCCGCGTCCTCAGATCACCGAGAGCAGAGGAAGAAACTTAGACACGACTTCCTCACTGGGGGGGAGAGCAGGAGGAAGCCGACCCGGACGAGGGGAACCCCAATGGCACCTGGAGGGGAAAAAATGGAGGCAAGCGATGGAATCAGCCCGACGTCCGGGGAAAACAAACCCCCAGTTCCTTCACTGGCCTTTAACCAAACCGGCGCCGCACTCTTGATGGACCCCGATTGGACCAGCGCAGCACCCACGGTGGGCCCCGATTGGGCCGACGTAGCACCCACGATGGGCCCTGATTGGGCCGGTGCGGCACCAGGGGCGAACTCTGTGCACAGACCCAGAACCCCCGTAGCGACAACTAGAGCGGATTCATCTCCGGTGACCCTGGGGAAAGGCTCAGAGGAACAAAATGAACCGGGATCAGAATCACCGGTAGCGGCAGAGCCCGGCGAGACAGGCTCAAGTGCAGCGGATGGCTGCACCCGGCTCATCCCTCCAAGAGACAGGAAATAATGCTCCAGAATATAGAAGAGAAGAACAAAATAGAGCACTTGCCTGATCTCGGGTTCTACCGCCGTCCAGGACTTCGATGCTCCAGGTTCAACGTGCAGGAGTTCATCTTCTGGCTCCTATTCGACTGCGACGGGCTCCACAGCCGGCATGATGGTTCTCACAGTCTGGAGATTCCCTGGCGCTGAAGTCCACGTCGAAGGCCCGCATGGCGTGATGGCAGGGGATCTGAGTTCTGCTGGGCCGAACCGTTCCTCCATGGAGACCCGGGGACGCTTGATTGTTGGTGCAGGTTCTAAACGGCAGTCCGACCTCCTCCTCTGCCCATGATGTGTCTGCAGGGCTGGAACCAGGCTTTCCAGGGCCGCAGGCTCCCTCCTCATCTGGCGGTGTAGTCCTAGCACCGGGGCGTGCTCAGAGGGGAGAGACACAGAGGGTGCAGGTTCATACTTTATGACTGCAACAGGTGGAGAGAGCTCAGGGGACTGTGAACCCTGAACTCCACCTCCAGGAATCAAACAAGGCAATCCACCCAATACAGGAAGAGAATTTAAAGACACTTGCCTGATTCCCAGAGAACCTGTGGAACCCGCTGCAGTGGACTTGAGACTTCCCTTTCCCCGCTGGATGGAAGTGGAGGACCCCCCGGGAAGACGAGGAGGAGCCTCTCGCACTGGATCAGGACTGGGAGCATCCGGAGACGGACTCATGCAACTCACAGTGGCTGGAATGAACGTCGAAGAGGGGGGAGAACAGCCGAGGCGAACCGGGAACTAAGAGCTGACGGGAAAGCGGGAAGAGATGACCCGGAAGCGGGAGCGGCTGATTCGCCTCTTCAGCGAGACACGGAGGCTACAGCTGGCTGGGAGACAGAATTCGTGTGGCTACCCGGAACTGGATCCGGACGGGGTTCTCGCTGAGGTGTTCGAGTGGTTTGGGAGCGACGTCTTCTGGCCGAGGGCGAGGCGAATGTGAGGTTAGGGAAACGCCGCTCCTGCGCGGAAACTGAGGTGAGCAGGTCAGCGTATTCCGGATAATTATTCAGCTCAGGGTTCTTCTCTACCAGCCTGACCGCCGCCGTCACGTGCTTCATGATTTCTGTGGGATGGACGGCGGAGTGAGTGGCAGCCACTCGGTCCCGAATGGAGATTACTGTCACCTGTATTCTCTCCGGAGGAATCCCGGCTGACGTCACTCTTCCTTGGGGATGACCCCTGGGTGGTGCAAACTCCTGGACTGGATCGGAGGCAGGAACGGGATCCCGAAGCGAGGAGCGATGGTGCCTTGTCTTCGGCTTCCTGCCGGAGTCTCCCTCCAGCCCACGGAGTCTTTCCCGGAGCGCAGAGATGTCTGCCCTCCTCACCTTAACTTCAGGGTGGTTGGAGTAGCGAGGAAGGCGGTTAATTATGTCCTCAGCGAGGTCCAGGTTCCGGCGTACATTGCTGGGAGTGTCATAGAGGCCTGCGGTGAGAAGCGTTCCATCTACGTAATCCAGGGCTTCCGCCAGTTCATAGCCCAGGCGCCGCACGCGGCTCCTGAAGGACGACATAATCCCAGCTCACCAGTACCCAGACAGGGGAAAAAACAAGTCCAAATCTGGAAAAACTCACGGTTACTGGCGTCTCAGTTTGGCTGCGACCTACTGTTAAGAATGGCTCTCGCGAGCCATTAAGGAGACGCTATAGACAACCGATGAGTTTGCGTTTCTTTATTAACAAAAGACTTAAATACACAAATGACAAAGTAAAGAGCCACAAGGGGCAAAAACATGCTCATAACTCAAAATAGAACTCCACCTCGGGTGAAAGGCTAAGGAATGCAGCGAGGACGGAACCCACGCTGAGTAGTAGCACTTACTGGAGGGTGAGGAGCAGAAACACTGAGGGGACTGGAGTTGGGCGTAGGAACTCCAGTCACGTACACAGAGAAGCACGATGTATGGGTTTCTTCCTTTAGGTCACAGCGAGGAGTCATTCTCAGCTGCTCCCTTAAATGGGGAACAGAAACCAATCGAAAGCGGGGAAGGTAATCAATGATGATAACAGACAGCTGTCCCAGAGCAGTTGAGCTTGACAGATGGAAGTCTGCTGAGACGCTGTCAAAACTACAAGCCTCGGAGTAGTTTGTAAGACCAGGCCCGGAATGGGGTGGAGCTGGAGGAAAACTGGACAACCTGAGCGTGGATAACAATCAGCGCTCAGACCGTAACACTCTCCCTGTTGTTTATCCAGCTGCTCATCAACCAATAGATCTTTATTATTTTCCATTTCAATCTCATGCCCCACTGGGCCATCCACTGCTGAATCATGCATTAAACTGCTCTTTGCATCCACTTTCATCATCTGCTGTTTCTGCTCTTTCTCTGCCACCTGTGCCTTCTTCAATTTCACACCATCTATCGCAGCAGAAAATGTAACCAGATTATGAATCAGCCTGCGCTCATGCTCACTCTCCTCAATCTTTTGTTTGTGCTTTCTTTTCACCAAAAATCCTGTCACAGCCATATCCTTCATGACTTGTATTTCATCCAACCTTTTTTGTTCCAAATCCATCAACACCTGAGTTAAACTGTCCTCCTTATTTGAATTTAAAATGCCTTCTTCTGCCAATTTCTGATACAATTTACCACATTCCATCCTAACCTCATCTCTATCCTTAGGTGAGATTCCACTAAGCATTTGAGTCACTGTCCAATCCCACTGTTTTTTCATATTTTCTTTATATAAATCAGCCTCTTTTACGCTGTCTATTGTCTGAAGCAAACCTCAAGCTGCCTGCTCGGTGAGATCACTCAGCCCCTCCTTTCGCATTCCAGCTGTTCACTGCTCACCCTTCTATTTTTTCTGCAGAGCAAGCCTGCCGCTCCCCCTCCCCTTGCTGAGGAGAGAGAGAGCTGCTGTTCGCCTGTCTGCCTCCTTTTTTTTTACAGAGCAAGCCTGTTGCTCGCCCCTCCCCTTGCTGAGGAGAGAGAGAGAGAGAGCGCTGCCATCACCCTCCCCTTTCTGAGGAGAGAGAGAACCGCTGCTCACCCTTCTGTTGTTTTTTTTTTTTTTAACAGAGTGTTACCTCCATACTCACAGCTTTACAAATATAAAAAGCAATAGCAATCGCAGCAAAAATGATTATAGTATTTTGGGGTGCACTAAGTCCCAGGGTCTCTCACCCCGTTTATGATTAACGTCTTAATCAAAGGCCTTCAACCTGTGCCAACAGTTTGGAGGGCGCCACTTCCTCTGGGTCGTTAACCCAGATTTTCTCCTCCCGTTGGATTTGAGGGGATCTCTCCCAGCGCTGACGTTTCGGAGCCACTAACTCCTGGGGTGTCAATATAGGACCCAGTTTTTATAGCCTTCGTCAAGGCTAAAGGCCTTCAACCCAGCGCCCATCCTCACAAGTCACGGACCAATTAGTTCAGTCCGTGAACCTGTAGTCAGGCCGGATGACCAGTATATATATGCAGTGATATCATCCTGGCCGGGGGGCCTTTCACCTCCCCGGTCTTGGCCGTTCCTGTCCCAAGCGATCACAGCCTAATCAATGTCAAATTGTGATTGGTTGGTCAAGTCGAGTCTAGCATACCCAAGCCGGGGGCCTTTCATCACTCTCGGTCTTACGGTCTTTTTAAGGAAGCAAGCAAGCAGAAAACATTTACTATATTCAACTGCTTTAATCTAGGACACACACCAAACCGCTTGACAATACAAACTTTGGTTATAGTCAATAGCAGAACTTTGATATAACAGGCATCTGCTTACCTCTTTTTCAGGCCGGCCTAGTGTTGTCAGTCGGCGGCGCAGGTCCGTTGTCCAGGCAACCGAAATCCAAATCAGATGATAATCTCCTCCTTTTCACTGGACGAAGCCCCCAAATTGTTAGAATTAAGATGTAAAACCATCTAAGTCTACCCTTCAAAGATTGTCTATGTGTAGATGGTTCACCCAGGTTCGTTTTCAAGGAAGAGATCAATTTAGTTGGAAGACATGTATTTATTTAAGCAAGTTGAATGTAGCAATTACAGCGCTGGGTCAAATGTTCTCTCCCTGACAACAACAGGCAATGTCAGGTTGTGAAGTATGACTGACTATGCTGTCCCTGACCCAGTAAATATATACAAAAGTGAAAGCATGCATTATCAGATGAAAACCCAGGTGCAGCGGTCCATGGGAGGGAGTCAGCAGTCCGTTCCTGGCACCGAATGTAACCACTGAAGGCCATTCCCTCCTCCCAGGTCAGAGTAGCTGAGCCTCGGTCACTCCTTATCACAACCGGTTCCTTGTATCCTCCCATAGATCACACAGGACATTGTTATTCTCTGTGCTGAGACAGAGGTCCACTCCTTTTTTGCAGGTAATGAGCCACACATTCGACAATACATATTCCATTATGGTATATTGGTTCTATTACCTAGACATAAGCAGAGTACACATATTTTGAGTCACACAGATAACTGTTATATGAGTATATTGATCACTTTTTCCCATCATTTCCAACTACTTTTTGTCATGCGGTGGCCCTTGCGAGCCACCGTAAGATGCCACAAGTCACCGGTGAAGTTTGCATAGTTGTTTATTAATGAACAAAGCAATACAAAACAATGAGCCACGGTGGGCTAAAACACACAACACTACAAATACTTGCCCATGAGGCAAACAAGAAGCACACTTACAATCAAAACCCAGGGATGGTTGATACATCAGACCATGAAGGAATAGTTGACGTCTGAGCCGAGGTACGCTCACTCAACGTCTGGCAAAGGAGAATTTGTTGATGTGGAATCGTTGACGAATCGTTGACGAGACTGTGGCATTATTCTGCTCCCAGAGCCCACTTAAATGCAGAGCTGCTGATGAGCTGAAATGCAGCACAGCTGTCAGGCTTGACAGCAGGATGCCTCTCCGAGTGCTGTCACAATAAAGGCTCAGGGAGCCAGAAGGTACACACTGCAGTCAAACCTGGTGAAGATGATGCATGGCTCGAGCGCGGACGAGATCAGCACTCGAACCATGACAGTACCTCCCCCCCAAGGGCGAGCTCCGAACGCCCAATACTACCCAAGCCCCCCCCCCCCCCAGGGTGGGCGGATGGGGGAACAGGCCCGGAGGGAGAGAACCAGCAACAGGGAAAAACAATGCTCCCTAATGCACAAATCATAATTAAACAGGGCACAAATGAAGCAATTACAGAGCATGGTTGACAGAGAATACGATACTCCGTAATGCACAGAAACACACAGGGCAAGAAAAAAAAGAAAAAAAACCCACAAGTTAAACACAATATATCATCCCTCAGACAGAAGAGGAGGGGAAAAAAACATACTAACAAAGGCAAGAACACAGAGCAGAACTATCACACCGAATGACCTTTAACCTACACAACCCAAGAAGATGACAACAGGCAGAGTCCAAAAACAACGGGAACAGTTCTGGTGGTCTCCCTGTGTCCAATGGCCAATGGGTGATTACGGGAGAAAGTACATGATCTGGCGGCCTACCCCATTCCCAGGCCCAGAAAGACAGAACCTCCGGCGGCCGAACCAGGTCGCCCAGTTGCAAGCACAGTATGTCAGGTGGCTGACCCAGGGCGTCGAGCCGGCGAAACAGTTCCTCTGGTGGCCGACCCGCATCCCTCAGCCACCAGAACTGTGGGGAGACAATCAGCGGCGGCCTCCCTGGCGGGGGGAAGACGTTGGAGAGCTGGGCTAAACGTAGAGGCCCCCCAATGGCCCCCGGCGGTGAGGAGCTGGGTTGATGATTATGACGATTGAGATGATGGTGACGACGAGCCTGCACAATGTCAGGTGGCAAAGGGTCTGCAGCTCCTTCACCAACCTTGACCCATACTGATGCTGCACTCACGGCTGCACCGGCGTCGGACCCCGACTGGGTCTCGGCTGCACCGGTGTCGGACCCCGATTGGGTCTTGGCTTGCACCCGCGTTGGACCTCGACTGGGTCTCGGCTGCACCCGTGTCGGACCACAACTGGGTCGGCGAGGCACCGGTGATGACCTCCAACCCCGAACCTGGAATCTCCAGCACAGCGACTGCGACTGGCTCTGCACCGGTGACTCTGGAAGAAGGCTCAGAAGACAAGAAAGAACCGGGATCAGAATCACTGGTAGCGACAGAGCCCAGCGAGATGAGCTCGGGTGCAGCAGCCGGCTGCCCCTGACTCGCCTCCCCGAGAGGCAGGCAGAAATGCTCCAGGACAGAAAGGAGAAAGCCAAAGTAGAGCACTTGCCTGCACTCGGGTTCTGTCGCCGTCCAGGACTTCGTCAATCCAGGCTCAGGACGAAGAAGTTTGTCATCAGGCTCCCACTCGGCCACGGCGGGTTCTACAGCCGGCATGATGGTGTCTGCAGTCTGAGGACCCTCCAGCACTGATGTCCACGCTGATAACCCGCACAGCGTGGTGGAAGGGGACCCTCGACCCACTGGCTCGAACTGCTCCAACGTGGAGACCCGGGGACGTTTTGTCGTCGGCGCAGGGTCCATGCTGCAGTCCTCTCTTCTCCTCTGCCCACGACGTGGCTGCGGGGCTGAAACCAGGCTCTCCAGAACCGCAGGCCCCCTCCTCGTCTGGTGACGTAGGCCTGGCGTCGTGTACCGCTCAGTGGAGGGAGACACAGAGGCAGCAGGTTTAGTGATAAGAACTACAGCAGGTGGTGGGAGCTTGGGAGACTGCGAACCCCGAACTCCGCCCCCAGGAGTCAGACAAGGCAAATCACAACTATAATGAGAAGAATGAACTTGCACTTGTCTGTTTCCTGGAGGTTGGTTGGTGCCTGCTGTAGGGGACGTTGTTCCTCCCTTTCCCTGCTGGATGGTAACAGAGGGCCCCCTGGAAGGATGAGGAGGAGCCGCTTGCGAAGGTCCACTAACGGGCTTCACCGGAAGCGGATTCAGATGGGGATCTTGCTGAGGTTCGCTTTGAGCATGGCGCCGATGTCTTCTGGCCGATGGCGAAGCAAAGGTGATGTCCGGAAAGCACCGCTCTTGAGCAGAAACTGAGGCAAGCAAGTCAGCATACTCTGGATAGTCACTCAGTTCGGGATTCCTCTCAACCAGCCTGACAGCCGCCGTCACGTGCTTAATGATTGGTGTGGGGTGATCGGCGGAGTGAGCTGCAGCCATTCAGTCCCAGATGGAGATTGCTATCCGCTGCAACCTCTCTGGGGGATTCCCGGCTGACGTCATGCTTGTTCGGGGATGACCCCTGGATGGTGCGAACTCCTGGACCGGATCGGGGACAGGAACTGGATACCGAAATAAGGAGTGACGATGCCTCCTCTTCGGCTTCCTGCCAGAGTTTCCCTCCAGCCCACTGAGTAACTCTCATTGTGAAGCGATCTCTGCCCTCCTCGTCGTGACTTCTGGGTGGTCGAAGTAGCGAGGAAGGTTATTAAGAATATTCTCAGCAAAGTCCAGGTGCCAGCGCATATCGTTGGGGGTGTCGTCGAGCGTAGCGGAGAAGAGCGTTCCATCTACGTAGTCCAGGGCCTCCACTAGTTCGTAGCCCAGGCTCTGAACGCGGCTCCTGAAAGATGACATCACCTCCCAACGTGCAAGTACCCAGACAGGGAAAACAAACATCCACTTTAGCAAAACTCACCGGGAACAGCATCTCAGTTTGGCAGCAGTCTACTGTCATGCGGTGGTCCTCGTGAGCCACCATAAGATACCACAAGTCACCGGTAAAGTTTGCATAGTTGTTTATTAATGAACAAAGCAATACAAAACAATGAGCCACGGTGGGCTAAAACACACAACACTACAAATACTTGACCATGAGGCAAACAAGAAGCACACTTACAATCAAAACCCAGGGATGGTCGATACGACAGACCATGAAGGAATAGTTGACGTCTGAGCCGAGGTACGCTCGCTCAACGTCTGGCAAAGGAGAATTCGTTGACGTGGAATCGTTGACGAATCTTTGATGAGACTGCCGCATTATTCTGCTCCCAGAGCCCACTTAAATGCAGAGCTGCTGATGAACCGAAATGCAGCACAGCTGTCAGGCTTGACAGCTGGAAGCCCCTCCGAGCGCTGTCACAATAAAGGCTCGGGGAGCCAGAAGGTACACATTGCTGTCAAACCTGGTGAAGATGATGCATGGCTCAAGCGCGGACGAGATCGGCGCTCGAACCATGACACTTTTATCATCCAGTATTACTTTGTAATAGAAATTCACTGATTATGCATTTATCTGTTGAGATCATGTTTTATAAGTGTGTGTGTGTGTTACAACATATGACTGTAACTTTTATCCATATATGAACTGTTTTGATATGCTATATTAACAAGCTGTTTGATGTGTCTGTTATATTTTGTGTTCCAAGATGAAGTTTTATGTCACACTGACTGGCTAAGGGTTTCATGCTCTCACTCCCTCCTCCCTTTTCTCCTCTCCTGGGAGTAAACTGCTTGATGGCCTTGAAGCCCTGTGCCTGTATCTTATGATGTCTCTGAGTTGTGCAGCTGTGCCTTATCATATATTGTGGAGGCTTCACTGAAGGCCAATAAAAAGGGTGCCCACTTTTTTACTTTTTAATTTTCTATCTGCATACAGTGCTACCCCACCACCACTTTTACATTTCCTATTTTGTGTGTACATCTCATATCCATATAGTTCAAAATTTACATCTTTTTCTTCAATAATCCATGTTTCACTTATTGCAGTAATCCTAAATGGGGTGTTAAATTGCTATCAAAGCTTATCATAGCTCCTTAATGCTATCAAAGTTTGCATAGAGACTCCTACTATTAATATGTATTAATGTCAATGTCTGATCCGAATTCATAATTCCATTTAATTGTTGTTCATCATAATAAGCACACTTATTGTTAATATGATTAAAATAGTTATTGTCTGGGTCAATATCTCCTAAAATGTCTTGTGGTTGCTGTTCAGTATTGACAAAGGTTTCAGCTTCAGTTTGCCCTAATACTCTTCCATTATTAATTGAGGAAGGATAATGGGTTAAAATACTAATCATAAGTTATGTCAACAATGTACACCAAAAGGAAAAAAGAGAAGAAACACAAAGGAAAAAAGAACACAGAAATCTCCACTCATAATCTTACTGCACTATTATTCGTACATCAGAACTAAGGTTTAAATTTGTCTAATTCCTCCATTTCTCTAATCATTATTACTTTAGCTTCTTCTGGAGTGCCAAGCAGTTTTATCCACACCTTACAGTTCTTAGTCCATGTTGACTGTATTTTCCCCTGTTTTCTGAGAGCCCTGGCTTGTCTAGCTATTTCAGAGTTCCTTTTTTGTTAAGTTATAAACGCTCTTTTAAATTTTGAAAATTTTATGAAGTGTATGTTTTTGTTATCATATGTCTTTTTTGCATCTGATTAGAATTTTAGCGTTACAAAGATAATGAATCACGGACTTCTGCCAATGTCCGAGTTCCTGGAGGCACTGGACACTTGGTACAGTGGGACTTGTGCCAGTACCCACTCAATTTTTTGTGAAGCAATTTTAACCTGTTGCACTTCGGTGCACCATGGGCGGGCACGTCTCTGCATCCTAGAGCGCACGAGCACGCCCTAGTATGCACACTGTGTGTCCTAGGGCGCACTGAAGAAAAAAAAAGCTGCATTTCCGTTCTTCCACTACAGACACAGCCGCGAACAGAAAGCCAAAGGAGTGCTTTGATTGGTTTAGATGTGATTGACCTCTCATTCGACTAATAAGAGCCTTGAATTGGGTTTCTGAAACCTTGAAGAACCAATGACTGAAAACCTAGCAAGAAGGACCTGTCTACCAACGGCTGCGAATACAGCCAGCCAATTGAAGCACAGAAGTTCGAAAGCTGTTTTGTGTAAGGCTGGGTGACACACAGGCATTCGCCAGTCTTTTTTTCTTACTACTGTTTTTATTTGTTTTGAAAAATCGTTCGCCAAAACCGCAATCATTGAAGCGCAAAACCGCAATAATGGAATTATGGTTTGACCGGGTTGCGTGACCAGAACCACGAGTCCGTAACAAGCGGACCAGCTTAATGTTCGTCTGACAATGAGGAAGAGAAGTTCGCCAGCTACGATGCTGTTGTGGACAGGTAAGTGTTATAAGCTAAGTTATTCTTTATCCCTGAAAATTGTAATCCAAATGACTTTTGACCGATCGGTAAATTACAACTGTGCATTTGTAATGTGACGGCCCCCCCGTCATGTTGTGAACATCCCCCCTCCCCGCTACTCTTCTGTAGCGGATTGCAGATATATTGCAGATATTTTAGTCCAACTGTGCATAGTAGACCGCGGCGCACAGAGCGTGTACCGTGGTGCACGGACTGGACACGGTTCGTGCGCCGCATCCAGACCGTGAACGCCCCCCCCCCCCCCCGCTACTCTTCTGTAGCGGATTGCAGATATATTGCAGATATTTTAGTACAACTGTGCGTAGTAGACCGCGGCACACAGAGCGTGTACCGCGGCGCACAGACTGGACACGGTTCATGCGCCACGTCCAGACCGTGAACGCCCCCCCCCGCTACTGTTCTGTAGCGGATTGCTGATATTATTGCAGATATTTTAGTCCAGCTGTGCGTATTAGACCGCGGCGCACAGAGCGTGTACCGCGGCGCACGGACTGGACACGGTTTGTGCGCCCCGTCCGGACCGTGAACACCCCCCCCCCCCGCTACTGTTCTGTAGCGGATTGCAGATATATTGCAGATATTTTAGTCCAACTGTGCGTATTAGACTGCGGCGCACCGTCACCGCTTTCCGTCATGTAGCGATGGGCAAAGTCCTTCCTCTGTAGTGGGGGAAGGGGGGGGTTGTTATCTTCTACATTATAAATATTCTAGTATAATTTTTAGTGCACTGTAGGTTATTTTTTCTTGTAAAAAAAGCCACACATTTTTTTACGTGGCATGATTCTTTGTGTGTGGGGGCTTGTTTGTTCATTCATTCATTCATGAATGAATAACCCCCCCCCACACACACACACACAGCCCTTCACCTTTCATTAGAGCCCAAGATCAAGCTTCTATATTGAATCATTCAAAAGTTACAGATGTTTTTCCAAACTGTGCCATTTGGCACAATTTGGCACAGTTCTAAAACGCCTGGGAACAACCTAAGAAAAAAGCTGTGTTAAAGCGGATGATGGAATAAAGGCAGCGTTGGATTTTTAAATAGCTTTATTATCACCCACCTTCATCAGAACTCGGCTGCAGCCCATGGCTTGAGCAGGCTGCAGCTTCCTTCCTCCAGCTCTCCAAGAGGAGACACGTGTGTGTCTCAGCACAGTACAGAAATCAAGATGCAGTAGTCAGAGTGAGAAAATGAACATGAAAATCAGACAGCTTATATACTCAGCTCAGACAATACATCAAAGACATTCACAGCAGTCAAGCTGGGCATTTGCATATCAGAGGTACAGACAGGATGCATAAACACAATGCATGGATGACACTTTAACCTCACAGCTGTAAACGCAGCATGCAGTGGAAAAAACCCAGGAGTGCGAGCTGACTGTCTCTGTGTGTTGTAGGGGGGTTGAATCAACCCGCTACACCGCTCCCCCCCAGAGGGCATGGCAGGGGGCCGAGACCTCGATGTTGCAGTTTGGGCAGCAAGCAGGGAAAAGCTCTGTGCAGGTGGAGGGGGAGGGGGGAGGTGGGTAGTAAGTGCTGATCGGGCGCGGTGAAATCGTTCGTGCCGCGCCAAAAATTGTTTGCTGCTCCGCGATGTCGAGGGGCTGTCCCGTTGAACTTGCGGAGATCACCAGAAGAAAAATTAGTCTCTGACTTCTCTCGTGGCCATGAAGAAAAACAGGAGCGGCGGGGTTGCATAAACAAAAGCAGAGGAACTTGGTGTGTTGACTTTAGGTGCGTGCACAGCCCTAAAGCCCTCGGGAAAAGCAGACGGCTGAATCCTTTGTGCGCCGTGGCTGAAACCATCAGTGAATCCTGTGGGCGCGCTGCGCACGTGCTTGCTTCAGGTGAGCGCGCAGCCCTGAAGGTTCTGCGTGCAGCTGCGCAGGACGATGGCGGTCTCTGGAGCCATTCTTGTTCCGTGCGTGTTGCGTCGTCCTCATCACCCCCGGTGCGTGTGCCGGGGCTCCTTGCGTGGGTGGGCCCGCTGGAGAGGAAATCAGGGTCGGAAACTTGGTGGAGATCGGCGCAGTCGGCGCCGAAAAACATCTATGATGAGCCGTGGCTGCAGATTAGTCATGGTGCATTGGAGCGTTGAGGGGAGATAGACGATCTTTGTCCCTCAGGCTGTCCCGCATGGACGCCCCAATCTCGGCAAGGGTCGCGCCATGATGTTTACTGCCATTTATCCGGTCTTGGGCGATGTCCGGAGAGTAGCTCGCCTGCCGTGGCTCTGCGTTGAGGCCTCCCTGAAGCCACAGGGAGGGCAGATCAGTCAGGCTGCTGCATTCGCTCGTCGGCGGAGCATCACTGCCCGGTGCTGCGTTCGCTGGCAGCTCGTTTTCTTCAGCGTCGGGTCGCCAGGGTGGCTGTCCAGACCAGAAGGTTGCGTTTGCACAAAGCGTGTGCATGTTCGGGGTCACCAGTAAAGCGGATGATAAAATAAAGGCAGGGATGGAGTTTTAAGTTGGTTTATTGAATCTTACCGCCTTCATCAGAACACCTCCCCAGCCCTCGTGCTGCGGGCTGAGGTGATGTCCTCAGGCTCTCAGAGAAGAGGAGACACACAGTGCGTGTGTCCAGCAGTAGCAGTTGCAGATTCAGAATGAGAGAATGAACATGAAAATCAGACAGCTTATATACTCAGCTCAGACAATACATCAAAGACATTCACAGCAGTCAATCTGGGCATTTGCATATCAGAGGTACAGACAGGATGCATGAACACAATGCATGGATGACACTTTAACCTCACAGCTGTAAAAGTAGCATGCAGCGGAAAAAACCCAGGAGTGCGAGCTGACTGTCTCTGTGTGTTGTGGGGGGGTTGAATCAACCCGCTACAGTGTAATATATTCATTTTTTGTGGTATTGTTACAAAATTTGGACCTCAGCTGGATAACACTTGGTTCTACATTTCTGTTGCATTTTCCAGCCCGGATCTGAAGCTGTGTGTTATTTGCAAGCATTTATATCCAAAAAAACACCCTGGCGAAATTTATTTTCTTCAAGTTCAGTATGTTTAGATGACTGTTACTCGGTGGCAGGAGCACTTAGAAAGATTATGACTGTTTTGCCAAAAAATTCAAAGTGTTTTCTTTTAAATGAGATCAACCCCATGAAGATGCTGCAAAGGGTTGAAGAACAGCTTTTGATTTACTTTGGGCACATTATTTTTTGGTGTTTTTAGGGAAATTGACCAGAGTGCAAGGGGTTAATAAAGGTAAAAATCTGCATTGTCTTTATAGTAGATTCTAAATCAAGTCCCACAGTAAACATAAATTCAGCACAAGTTGGACTTTCCTTAGATATTTGGAACTTTTCTCAAATATTTGCATGGTTTTCTTCCTTATCAGTTTACCTTGTTCCTTATAGACATGATATTTCCTTTACAATAATCTACAGATATTTTCTTAAATATCTGGAAATTTATTGATATAACTTTTAACTTCTCCTATTGAATGTTGTGATTTCATTACCATGCGGTTTCATTGATATTTTTTCTCTTCATTATTGATCCTCTATTGATAATTTTTATGTATTATCTATTTTTCTGAGGATTGCTAATTGTTTTTGCTAATTAATTTCTTTGATACCCCCTTTTTGATGCATGGAGACACACTTAATTTAATTTAAAAATTAAATGCGGTTTATTAAATATTAGGTCTCTAACTCCCAAATCTCTGTTAGTCCATGATCTGTTAATTGATCATCAGATTGATTTAATATCCCTTACAGAGACTTGTTTAGGACAAGAGGATTATGTTGGTTTAAATGAATCAACTCCCTCTGGTTATTTACACTGTCAAAATCCCAGAAGTTCTGGTCATGGAGGAGGAGTAGCAACAATTTACCATTCCAAACTATTAGTTAATGTAAAGCAAAAAACATGTTATAATTTCTTTGAGGGCCTGGTCCTCAGTATTGGGCACTTTAGCAATTTTAGGCTAAATCCAAATTTATTTTCCATAGTTTATCGTCCTCCGTCAACCTACTCAGAATTTTTTTCCGAATTTGCCGAATTCTTAGTTGATTTAGTGCTGAAATCAGATAGAATAATTATAGTAGGGGACTTCAATATACAGTACATGTAGATGTAGATAGTGATTGCCTTAATGTGGCATTTAATTCAATATTAGACTCGATGGGGTTTTCTCAGAAAGTAGGAAATTCTACCCATTATCTTCACCATACCTTGGACCTTGTTCTGACATATGGCATAGAATCAGAAAATCATAACCCTGTACTGTCAGACCATTGTCTGTTAACCTTTGATTTTACTATTTCTGACTATTTGGCTCCTAAAGAAAAATATTACTACAGTAGATGCCTCTCAGATGATGTTGTTACCAAATTTATGCAGATTGTTTCCTCTATGCCATGTGTCAACACAGCGGAAATAAGCTATAGACAGCTTGCTCCTTCTGTAATTGATAGCATGGTAGATAGTGTTACAGCTTCTCTGCATCAGACTCTAGACTTGGTGGCCCCCTTAAAAAAGAAAAAGCCTAATCAGAGATTTCTTACTCCTTGGTTCAACACAGAAACTCGTAGCTTAAAACAGAAGACTCGTCAATTAGAAAGAAAATGGCGCTCCACTAATTTAGATGAAATCTATCTAGCTTGGAGAAATCATCTTTTAATTTATAAAAAATCTCTTTAAAAAGGTAGAACAAGTTATTATTCTGCATTAATAGAAGAGAACAAGAATAATCCCAGGTTTCTTTTCAGCACTGTAGCCAGGTTGACAAAGAGTCAGGACTCTGTCAATCCTAGCATTCCCTTAGAGCTTACTAGTCAGGACTTTATGAACTTTTTCAATAATAAAATTTCATCCATCAGAGATAAAATCAATCAGATTCTTCCCACCGTTAACTTAAATACAGTAACTACTACAACTCCTTCAATTGATATCTGTCTTGATGAGTTAACTCCAATTGACCTTTTAGAGTTAGACAAAATAGTTTCCTCATCCAAGCCTTCAACTTGTCTTTTAGACCCTATTCCTACCAGGTTATTTAAAAAAGTCTTCCCACTTATTGGCAGCTTTGTTCTTCATATAATCAATTCTTCATTAACTTTAGGCCATGTACCGCAGGCTTTTAAAATGGCTGTAATTAAACTCAAGAAGCCAACGCTGGATCTAGGAGTTTTAGCTAACTATAGAACAATCTCTAATCTCCCTTTCATTTGAAAAATCTTAGAAAGAGTTGTTGCTATACAATTATTTGACCACCTGCAGGGAAATGGTTTACTTGAAGAGTTTCAATCTGGGTTTAGAATCCATCATAGTACTGAAACAGCCTTAGCAAAGGTCACTAATGACCTCCTCATTGCATCTGATAATGGACTTGTTTCTGTACCTGTCCTTTTAGACCTTAGTGCAGCTTTTGATACTATCGATCATAATATTCTACTTGATAGATTAGAACACTATGTTGGACTTAATGGTGACATGGTATTGGTGACCCACAGAGCAGACACGACTCAGAGTAAATACAATTAACGTATTTTATTGAATAAGTGAGTGAATGGATGTGTGTGTCCGGGGTGTGAAGTGTAATGTCGTGTAGTGCAATCTGTAATCTCCAGCTGGGACCAGCAGAGCACCATTCAACCTGGCAACTCTGAAACGAGACAAGAGCCGTTAATTTGTAGTTTAGTCTATTCAGCTCTAGAGATGTAACTGTGCTTACTGTCAGAGGATGTTGAGGAAAGCTCAGGTAGTGCCAAAGCTGCAGCCAGGAAGATAGTGCCTGATGGAGGCTGATGAGCTGGAGGTGAGAGGGTGAGTCCGCCACCTGAAAGGACTGGAGGACCACCGCCGTGGATCTCCGCCTGTGCACAGGGGAAGCAGACAGGGTGAAAAGCGTGAAGGCTTACTTGTGTGGTTGGTCCGGGTGGAACCGGCCTGGACAGGGTTCAGCAGGGCTTGGAAGCCGTCGATTGAAGTGTAGAGTGCTGGGAAGCATGGAGGCAGGCGTAGAAGGGTTCAGCATAGGAAATCAGACGACTCCGTGCCCAGCACTGGTCCTGGAGGAATAAATAGGCCGCAGGAGATGACAGGCAGGTGTGTGCACAGGTGCCATGATTGGCGGCCATAACAGTACTCCCTCCCCACCGCACGCCTCTCGGAGGGCGTTCCAACCTACCCAGGTGCGTCCAATGAAAGTCTCTGATGAGCTGCTTGTTGAGCACGAAGGAGGGATGCACCCAGGACCTCCACTCTGGCCCGTAGCCCTCCCAGTCCACCAGGTACTGTAGGCCACGACCCCAGCGGTGGACGTCCAAGATGGAAGAGACGGACCAGGCCGGGTCGCCGTCGATCACCCTTGGTGGAGGTGGAGACCTGGGAGGGGGACACAAAGGGCTGGAGGAGACGGGCTTCACCTGAGAGACATGAAAGGTTGGACAGATGCGGTGGGGGGGGAGTTAGGTGCACAGACACTGGGTTAATGATCCGACATATGGGAAAAGGACCAATGAACCACTGGCCAGTCTTCTTACGTTCAGCCTTCAGGTTGATGTGCTTTGTGGAAAGCCATACCTGCTGACCCACCTGGTAGACCGGACCCAGAACCCTGCGTCGGTTGGCCACCATGGTGTTGCCTTCTGCTGTCCGCTGCAGTGCCACTCTTGCCATCCTCCAGATCTGTCGACAACGCCTCAGGTGGGCACGAACCAAAGGAACGGCAATGTCCCCCTCCTCTTCTGGAAACAGTGGGGGCTTGTAACCCAACAAGGCCTTGAAGGGAGACATGCCGGTGGCTATAGACACCACAGTGTTATGGGCGTATTCGATCCAGGGGAGATGTGTGCTCCATGACGACGGGTTGGCAGCTGCGATGCACCGCAGTGCTGCTTCCACCTCCTGGTTGGCTTGTTCACATTGTCCATTGGACTGGGGGTGATAACCAGAAGACAAACTCGCTGTAGCTCCCAGAGCGGCGCAGAATGACCTCCGAACCCTGGAGAAAAACTGGGGCCCTTGGTCTGAAACGATGTCCTATGGGATGCCGTGCAGTCTAATGATGTGCTGAACCAGCAGGTCGGCCGTCTCCTTGGCCGAAGGCAACCCCCGGAGGGGAATGAAGTGGGCGGCTTTAGAAAACCTGTCCACCAGCGTGAGGATGGTGGTGAAGTTGTTGGATGTGGGTAGACCAGTGACAAAATCTAGAGCCATGTGGGACCATGGCCTGCCCAGGACGGGGAGGGGATAAAGCAGCCCGGCCAGTGGTGAAGAGGACGTCTTCCCTGTTGCACATTCAGGGCAGGCGAGGATGTACTCCCCCACGTCCTTCTGGAGGGATGGCCACCAAAACGACCTCTGTAGGAGCGCCACAGTGCGTGCCCTTCCCGAGTGGCAGGAAAACTTGGAGGTATGCCCCCATTGAATGACCTCCCCCCCGGACCGCTGCAGGGACGAATAACTTGTCTACTGCCCCCCCCCCCCGGGTCGGCCTTGTCAGACTGCGCCCTTATGACCTTATCCCTAATACCCCAAGCAAGGGCGCCCATGATGCATGCTGGAGGAAGGATGGGGTGCTCAGCCTTTTCTGCCGTCTCCGGGGCAAACTGGCGAGACAGAATCAGAATCAGAATCAGAATCAGAATCAGGTTTATTGCCATTGTTCATGTAGTACACAAACTAGGAATTTGTCTCGGTACAATGCTGCAACATTAAACATGATAAGATAAGAGAAATAAACTATACATGTAATAAAGTGTAGGATAAGATTAAGTGATACTGGTCAACAGTTAAAATATATATATATATATATTAGCCAGCAGCAGATACTGTGGAGAACTATATAGTGCAGTCGGTAATGCAGGAAGAAAACAGTGATGATTGACATGAGTCTGGTTGAGCTGCTGTACATGGTGCACGAGAGTCACTTAGTGTTCAGCAGTCTAATGGCAGAGGGGAAGAAGCTGTTCATGTGACGGGAGGTTTTAGTCTGGATGGACCGAAGTCTTCTACCAGAGGGGAGGGGGGCAAACAGTACATGACCAGGGTGAGAGGGATCGGCTATGATCCGGCCAGCACGCCTCCGGGTCCTGGAGATGTACAGATCCTGGAGAGATGGGAGCTTGCAGCCGATCACCTTCTCAGCAGTGCGCACGACGCGCTGCAGCCTTAGTCTGTCCCTGGCAGTGGCTCCTGCGTACCACACGGTTATGGAGGTGGTGAGGATGGACTCGATGATGGCTGTGTAGAACTGCACTAACATCTTGGTGGGTAGCTTGAGCTTCCTCAGCTGCCGCAGGAAGAA
The DNA here is from genome assembly GCA_020510985.1 of Pholidichthys leucotaenia. Taxonomy (NCBI): domain Eukaryota; kingdom Metazoa; phylum Chordata; class Actinopteri; order Cichliformes; family Pholidichthyidae; genus Pholidichthys; species Pholidichthys leucotaenia. Next base: position 99,123,043 of record CM035836.1, on the reverse strand, counting down.
CATCCTTTGCTGGGCTTTTTTGATGAAACAAAACAAAACCCGACAGGGCGTCGGGTTTGGTATTCTTTGACCCAGGGCGGTAGGGGATGGGGAAATCGAATCGTCCAAAGAAGAGCGACCAGCGGGCCTGTCGGGCGTTCAACCATTTGGCGGTCCAAAGGTACTCCAGGTTTTTATGGTCGGTCCAGATGATGAACGGCTGCGATGCTCCCTCCAACCAGTGCCACCACTCCTCCAAGGCCAGTTTAACCACCAGCAGCTCCCTGTCACCGATGTCATAATTACGCTCCGCTGGGGACAGGCGGCAAGAGAAGTAGGTGCAGGGATGAATCTTACCATCGGCCGGAAAGCGCTGGGACAAGACGGCCCCCACCCCTGAGTCTGAGGCATCCACCTCCACCAGGCACTGAAGAGTGGGATCAACCTGCGTCAGAATCGGTGACGACGAGAACCTGACCTTCAGCTCAGAGAACGCAGCATCCGCCTCTTCTGTCCAGCGAAAAGGTACCTTGGTGGAGGTCAAGTTGGTGAGGGGGAGGGCGTTGCAGCTGTAGTCCTTCACAAAGCGACGTTAAAAGTTTGCGAAGCCCAGGAACTGCAGGAGCTGCTTCCTCGACGAGGGAGTAGGCCAGTCCACCACCGCCTTCACCTTGGCTGGGTCTGGGATAATCTCCCTGAGTTGAATTGAATTAAATTGAATTGAACATAGAACAAAGTTACAGGGTATTTGCTTGATGGGTAGTGTCTTTTACTGGAAGGAAGCGTGTTACCACTTTTATGTGTTACACACAGTTAATTTAGATGAAAATTTATGGGTAGTACAGCTCCTTCAAAATGAGATTTCAATAATCATGGCTTCTTTTATAACGTCTCTTGAACTAATTTACAAATTCCATTTAGGGAAAACAATATAGCTGTCTGTGCAGATTTGATATGCTTTAGCATTGATAATTAAGGTCAGTTTATCCAGTTAAACACAGACAGGTTGAATCCTTGTGAAAGGTTGTGTCACACTCCTTCAGCCAATGGAAAGGTGGACATTTTGCCTAATTAGAATTTGGCTTAATTTTGTACAAGGAATGCCTCATTTTATACATTCCTTAGTAAATTATGGGGTGGAATGTAGTCCCAAGGTCCAGCTTGGCCACGACTGAGCATCAGGAAAATACATTCCTTATTACTGTCACATTTCTGTAATGTGATGTTGTCGCACCATTATGTGATGAGTAACATCAGATGTATCCTGCAGTGCAAAATCATATAAACATTACAGTTGTAAGGTCAGAGTCATTTAAATCATTGTACTTTATGTCATTCACAGTGTCATGCAAAGCCATACTTAGCTTCAAAAAATGGTTGTCAATTAAAAGGTCCTTTTTCCCTGTAAAGTGCACTGTTATGCTTCAGTCAAAGAGAAAAAAAAGTCAGATACGTCAAAAAATTGCTTTTTTAAAAAAAAATATGTAAATGGTTCATCACGTATGCAATATTAGAGTTAAAACCCCGCAAAGTTAGATTGAAAAAGTAAAACCCCAAAACTTTGTAAAAATACCCATATATAGATTACTTCTCTTTCACTCCCCTGTCACACAGGTCAGCACCCACACAGCCTGTGTTTTTTCACTCTCCCTTTTTTTTTTCTCAGGCAACTACACACACACACACACACACACACACACACACACACGTGCGCACACACACACACACACACACACACACACACACACACACACACACACACACACACACACAAACACAGAATTGCTCCTCTCTCTGTTATCTCCACAAGGTCGAAGCAGCGTGAAGGTCCTTCCATTTTTTCTACACTGCCGTGACACACACAACACTAGTCGACTCCTTTTGCTCAAAGCTACTATTTTCAAATACCTATAATTTTAAACATTTCTCAAAAGGATGACAATTAATTAACCAACTCTTTTACACTCCACAAATATCAAGAAGAAAAAAAAATCACAAACAATTTCACAGCCTGCTCCCCCTGCCTCCGCGGAGAATTCACTTTTTTTTCTCTTCCACACGAGAGCAGATTACACAAAGACATAACAACCCTGACCGCAGTAGCTTCTACTTCTATCTAAAACTCACAAAAATAACTGTTTCTCATTGTCCATTTTATCGTTATCCAGTTCTGTTGCCATTTAGTCCGACCGTCTTTAGATAGATAGATAGATAGTTTATTTCGAACACAAAAAAATATAACAAAAAACAAGCAAATAGCAAATGCAATAAAGTTACAGTATACACTGTTCGAAAGGGAGAAGGAAGAAGTGAACACTTATTAATTCCAACTCCTCTTTTCCATCGATACACCCATGTGAATTTTATACAAATTACTACCTTTAATACCCCAAGTAAACAATTTACTGTATTTTTTTCAGATCAACATTAACACCAGTCCATTCTAACATACAATGAAGTCTATATTTCAAAACCAGTCTCAAACGACACAGACACACACAGTGCTGTCCCACCCACCATTCCATAGTGTCCCATAATGTCCCAGAGTGAACATAATGAATCGTACATATAAATACTACCCTTCTAACATATATCCTTTCAACAAATGGTGCTTATACCTCTTTTTAAATTGATTTCTGTTTGTACATAGTTTCAGTTCCGGCTCCAGACTGTTCCACAAATCCACCCCACAGACAGATATGCACATACTTTTCTTGGTTGTACGTATCTTGGGTTTTGTGAAGTTTAAGTCTCCTCTCAAATTATGATCATTGTCTCTTTTTTTAAATATTTTTTGTATATTAGTTGGGAGTTGATTGTTAATTGCCCTGTACATTACTTGTGCTGTCTTAAATTTAACTAAATCGATGAACTTTATGACATGTGACTTCAAGAACAACGAATTGGTATGGTCTCTATATCCTGCATTGTTTATTATCCTTATAGCTCTTTTTTGTAATGTGCATATTGCTTGTAGGTTGGTCTTGTAGGTGTTTCCCCAGACTTCTACAGTAGTTAAGATAAGGTAAAAACAGTGAATTGTACAATAAGACCAATGATTTATAGTCCACGATGTGTCTTGTCTTCCCCAGTATGCCTATACATTTTGCTAATTTAGCCCGGATGTGACTGATGTGAGGTTTCCAGCAGATTTTACTGTCTAGCGTCACCCCCAGAAACTTATTTTCCTGTACTGTTTGTATTCTGGTATCATCTATCGTTATCATTATTTCATGATTTATTGTATAATTTCCAAACAACATAATCTTTGTTTTTTTTAGATTTAGAGATAATTTATTTTTGTTGAACCACTGCGTTAATTTTTCCATTTCAGTTGTGACCACCTCTAAAACCTGCTGCAAATTCTCACCGGTGCAAAGGATATTTGTGTCATCCGCAAACAAAATAAATTTCAGAATTTTTGATACTTGGCATATGTCATTTATATACAAGATAAAGAGTTTGGGTCCCAAAACTGACCCCTGGGGCACACCACAAGTGATGTCCATGCAGGGTGATTTGTGCTCTCCAATTTGTACAAATTGTTGTCTGTTACTTAAATAACTTTCCACCCAACTCAGTCCTACCCCTCTTATCCCATACCTTTCCAGTTTCCTTAGCAGTATTCTGTGGTCAATGGTGTCAAAAGCTTTCTTTAAGTCTATAAATACTCCTACAGCAACCTTTTTTTTGTCTATACAACTAGTAATTTCTTCTATAAGTTCGATCAGTGCCAAAGATGTAGATTTATCTGCTCTAAAACCATACTGGCTATCTGTAAGGAGGTTGTGTTTTTCAATGAAATCATCCAGTCTCTTAGTGAATATTTTTTCAAGTATTTTGGAGAATTGTGAGAGTAAAGAGACTGGCCTGTAATTTGTGAAACAATGACTGTCTCCTGTTTTGTAAAGAGGTGTTACTTTTGCTATTTTCATTTTGTCTGGAAATGTACCAGTTTGAAATGACAGGTTACAGATGTGGGTGAGTGGCTTAACAATTCCCTCAATTACTTTTTGTAATTTTTTAAATGCTATAGTCTACTATCAATATCTTATAACATAAAATGTAGTTATTCTTATGATCTTATTTATTTCCACTTCCTCACAACAATATTGTCTCACATATCACTGTGTTTTTTTTTTACTATAATTAGTTTAGTTATATTATTATATATCACCTATGAACCGATCGTCCCGATCGGGTTATTTAAAACATATGTGTTTATTTCACACAGTAGTTTCCTAACTAACGCGGTAAGACCCAGCTATATTTTAGAGATGCACCCGTTGCAATTTCTCAAGGAGTTACAACCTTTTAGTCTGAGCTAAATACACTAGGGGTGCCAACTCTACTTTTTGAAATTAAGCAATAATTCCAAGGGGTTTAAACCTTTTGGCAAAGCTGTGTACCAGCCGAATAACACCTCTTTTCGGTAACCCTATATCATTCACCCCGGGGTTTGAACCTTTTATCCGGACTGTACAATGCACAACGGGGTAACTCTACTTTTCAGTGGATCCAATAAATACTTTGCACTGCGGGGTTTAAACCGATTACCCAAGCTACGGACTGTACTATGCACAACGAGGTAACTCTACTTTTCAGTGGACCCAATAAATGCTTTCCACTGTGGGGTTTAAACCAATTACCCAAGCTACGGACTGTACTATGCACAACGGGGTAACTCTACTTTTCAGTGGACCCAATAAATACTTTTGACTGTGGGTTTTAAACCGATTACCCAAGCTATCTCCAACTGTACTTTTAGGCACAGTATTAACGCGTCTGACTTACCCTTATCCGTCTGACTTAAAACCATTTGGAGATTTCCTCATCAAACTCAGTAAATATATTTCTTAAAACAACATATCATGAATTCAAGACCATATCTCAGTTTCATTCCACAAATAAAATCACACGTGCATGAATATTTAATCTCTACAGAAAGGTCTGTCCCTGAAGGGACAGGCAGAAATTTATTGAAAAAGGTTTTCTGCTTACCTTTTATAGGTTTGCGGCTGCCGAACTGTAGAGAAAAAATCATCACGCTGTCTACAAAACTAAAATTTAGCCTCTTAACCGGGCAGAAACACCAAATTGTTGCACTAAAAATACCTTAACCCCCAGTTCTTTGATATGAAGGCCAAATAACCAGACTGAGAGATGAAGTATACTTTCACTTATTTTACTGAAACTGAGATATGGATACAGGCAGCGCTGGAACACAATTCTTTAGGCAATACCCCAAGAGAGTGCTACTCAAAAAGTGGGCCCTATAGTTTTTATAAAGCTTCACCACTCCCTCATGCAAGAGGGAGGGTTTTTCCTCAGTGTATCAGTACTTTTCCACAATGTGACAGTTTGGCTGAGTGCAGAACTGCTTCTAACTGGTTTCAGCGAGTGAATTATAGGGTGTAACCTAAACTCTGCAATGTAGCATGTAAAGCAAGCAGATAAAGAAGTGTGAGAAAGACAGGCCAATCATGTCATTTTACCGACATGAAGGACAAGCTGCTGTGCACAGGGGTGGACCAGCACCTGTCATCGTGGATCCTGAACTACCTCACAAACTGTCCAGAGCTTTTGAGAACCCAGGACTGTTTGTCTGATACCATCATCTGCAGTACGGGGCCCCCCAGGGAACAGTTCTGGCTCCCTTCCTGTTCACCCTCTACACTGCTGACTTTTCACAGAACACACCACACTGCCATCTACAGAAGTTCTCTGATGACTCTGGTATTGTCGGCCTCATCTCTGATGGAGATGATGCGGAGTACAGAGGACTTATCCAGGACTTCGTGGACTGGTGCCAACAGAACTGCCTCCAGATCAATGCGAGGAAAACTAAGGAACTGGTGGTGGACTTCCGCAGGCGAGGACAACCCCCCACAGCACAAATAAACATATAGGGAACAGATATTGAGATGGTGACATCCTACAAGTACCTGGGTGTTCACCTGAACAATAAACTGGACTGGTCACACAACACCAACGCACTCTACAAGAAGGGGCAGTGCAGGCTGTTCCCTCTGAGGAGGCTCAGATCTTTTGGAGTGCAAGTGGCACTCCTGAAGACCTTCTATGATTCAGTGGTGGTATCAGCCATCACATTTGGAGTGGTCTGCTGGGGCAGTGGCATCACAGCAGCCGACAGGAAGAGACTGAACAGACTGATCAAAAAAACTAGCTCTGTTCTGGGGAGACGCCTCAACCCAGTGGAGGAGATAGGAGAGAGGAGGATGGTGGCTAAGCTGTCATCTCTGCTGGAGTCCGATTCCCACCCCGTGCAGGACACGCTGAACACACTGAGGAGCTCATTTAGCAGTAAGCTGTACCTTCCTAGGTGCTCAACGGAGAGGGTTCTCAGGTTCTTCCTACCTACGGCTGTCAGACTTTATAACCTAACCAGGGCTGCTCGTAGAGGTCGTATTAAATGTACAAAATGTAACAACCTTGCACAATAAATGGTCCCCTCCATTATACAACTAGGACAATATCAATCATTACTGAGGGTGAAAACACAGCTGATTCAAATATGAAATATACTGTCTGGGTATATATTTATATTTTGTTGGGTAACTTAACAGACCGTAATGCTGTCTATACTATCTAGCTGCAATGCTCCCGCACTGTGTATATATCTGTGTACATATGTATATTAATTTGTTCTTATTATCTTATCTTATTAATTATTGCTCTGAGTGCTGCTCTCCCTGTGCTGCTGCAATCCTGGAATTTCCCCATTGTGGGACTAATAGATAGATAAAGGCTTATCTTATCTTATCTTATCTTATCTTATAAGAAGAGACTCTACAGCTCATTGTGGGAAGACTTTTATACAGAGGCCTGATCTGATTAAAAACATCATGTTAGGAAAGTTAGTGGAGGATCTGACGCTGGACTCCAGGCTGCTCCAGCTGATCACTGCTATGCTGGACCTGATGATGTGGTCTGTGATGTCTGCGCTGGGAGGAAGCTGGAAGCTGTCAAGTTTGTGAGAAACGCCTCCAACCTCACAAACTTTTGGACCCTTCCAAGAACCTCCAGGAGAACATCTGCTGTCATCATGATGATGACGTCCCAACTACCAGAGCTGAATTCTTAAAATATTCATGTGAACTCATGCTGGATCCAAACACGGCAAACACGCATCTCTTGTTGTCTGAAAGAAACAGAAAAGCAGCATTTATCAGAGAGAAACAGTCTTATTCTAGCCATCCACACAGATTCACTAACTGTTTTCAGGTCCTGGGTGGAGAGGGTCTGACTGGTTGTTGTTACTGGGAGGTGAAGTAGAGAGAAAAAACTAGAGAAAACTAGTTTATGTAGCGGTCTCATATAAGAACATCAGCAGATCAGGGTCTGGATGTATATTAGGGCTGAATGAGAACACTTGGTCCTTATGTTGTGATAGAAAGAGTTTTACATTTTTTCACAACAGTGTACAGTAGACACTCACTTCCCAGACAGGGGTGGACTTACTCCATTTGGGGCCCAAGGTGAAGACAGAAAGGGGGCCCTACTTTGTCTTTGTTCTACACTTTCTTTTCAGGCCTTATTGAAATCCTACCTGAAATTTATTGTCCTCAGAAGTCTTCAAATGATGATATCATTCCGGAATCAGGAATCACACCTGTAGAGAAGCAAAGAAGATTAACAAATTGAATGTAACCTCTTGTCTATTATTAAAAAAAACAATTCATGTGAAAGATTTGTTGTTTGTTCACACTTACAGGTCCCTCAAGGATTTCACAATATTGCAATTGCACTAATTCACGCAAAATCAGTGATTAGTCGCATCTTTTGTGCAACCTTGCAACTTTGTCCAATCACCGCAACTTTCCCGAAATTTTGGCCAATCCTCGCTAACTTTCATCAGTTTTGCCAAACAAATTTGTCCCTGAGTAGCGCTCAAATGCTCAGTCAAACCAATCAAATGTGTCACTTCACCGCGTTCACTTCTGTATTCACAGTAAGTATTAACGGAACACATTGGCAAAAAACCCCCAAGAGTGTGTGATTTTAAAAAAAAGTTTCCAGACACCGTCCCTTCCTCCATCTCCTCCGGCCCACCTGTGGACATCTCCTTGCGTCTCCATCCTGAGCACGTGTACGAAGTGCTGGGTTTGTGTTGAAAAAAATCTGCCTGCCTGAAAAGCACCCCGTTGTGGAAGTGCACGTGGGGAGAGATGCTGTAAAACCACAAACAAGAAAATCTAACACAACAGCCAGTGTTGGGACATTTTATACATCTTTAGAGGTAAAATCATTACTACATCTGGTCAGTGAGTTTTAAAGCTGTGACTCTCCAGTCTGGACATGGACCAATGTGCGCCCCAGCGAACCCCCAAGGAGAACCCCTCCTCCCAGTACAACTACCGGTAAAGGAGAGATGATTATCTGATGAGACAGGTGTGTGTTAAGACATGCAGCAGATAGACAAGTAGGAGTCAGGCATGGAAAGAGAATTTTTTTTCAGAAAAACACAGACAATAGACAATACAGAGCAACAGAATAAATTATTTCTTTTTTCTCTGTACTCAGTACCGAGTGGTTGGGCACCTCTGCAGTTAGGAAGTTTTCAAATTATGGTGCTGCTATAATTTCCAAATCTATACTCTTTAACATGCATTCAATGCTATTTAGCTGTTGTAATGGATAATTATTTTTTCATGCTTTTTATTAAAGTTCTCAGCAATAGTAGCCTACAGTGTTGGTCATTTTTATGACAAATTTATGAGCAGCTACTTCATTCTCACTTAAATAAGATAAGTTAAGATAAGATATGTTATGGTGCCCGTAGGGCCTACAACTGCTCCAGCTGCGCACACACCTGTGATTAATCACCAGCAGCGCTTAAAAGCCAGCCTGGCCTGCAGCTCAGCATGGAGACGTCTGCCACACTCAAGGAGGCACATCGTCCGTCCTCGTTCGGAGACTACAGCCACGGAGGCACAACGCAGCAACGCACGTAAGAGCTCCTCTGTCTTACCTTATCAAGATAATCTCCCCTGTGCACAGGTGGACCCCCCAGCCGGCGGACCCCCTCTTCCCGGCAGAAGCTCAGCATCTTCCCAGCGTCAGAGTCACCTCCCCGTCTCACGGCTCCGAGCTGGACGCTCACTCCCTGGCAGCTGCCAGTCAGGCAAGCAGAAGCTCCGTACCGCTACCTTCAAAGTAAGCAGCAGTTGCTCGTCACATCTCCCTTTGCTGGTGCAGCACTAATCACTCTGCTCTGTGTTCATAGGGTTGCCAGGCACTCAGACCTGCTCAGCTCCAGCTCGAGTCCTGCACTGCACTACACGCTACACGTTCACACACAACACCCTCACACACGCACACATCACTCACTGGGAAATAAAAGGTTAACTTTATCTCCTCGAGTCTGTCTTTTGTCCCCTGGGTCTTACAAACATGTCAAGATAAGCCTTTATTAGTCCCACAATGGGGAAATTAATTGTGTTAAAGTCTGTATTTACTGTTTCACAAAAGAGTTTTTTTCTGTAAAGTTTTCTGTAAGTTTCTGGTTAATTTACAAATTACTGTTTAATAGGACGTTTTTGACAATCCTGTGCTTTTCTCGTGGTGTTATAGAATATCATTGCAGTAATAATAATGCATCAGATTTACATAGCGCTTTTAATAGACACTTTACAATGGATACATTATTCATTCACTCCACAGACTATGGTAGTGGTAAGCTACTACTGTAGCCACAGCTGCCCTGGGGCAAACTGACGGAAACGTGGCTGCCAATTTGCCCCAACAGCCTCTCCGACCACTACTGAACATTTATACACATTCATGCCCAGTGTCCTGGACACTGGAGGCAAGGTGGGTAAAGTGTCTTGCCCAGGGACACGACAGCAGGATGTCTTGGGAGAGCGGGATTCGAACCGCCAACCCTCCAGTTAATAGATGACCCGCTGTACCTCCTGAGCCACTGCCGCCCACTGCCGTAAACTATGGAAAAAGGCATCCGTTTAAAATTTGGAATTTTTCTCACAACTTTTAGTGCAAAAAACCTCTCAAAATCCTACAACTTTTATTGCAACTTTTTTAAAAAGCTCCCACAAATTCAGGCTTTTTGGGCCGCAACAATCATAAAAGTATCCCGTGAAATCCTGGAGGGATTGACTTACCAACATTTGCCAGCTGGGTCCTGTTCATGGTCTGCTGACTGGTCCATTTTGCAGAGGCATCTATTGTGCTCCCTCCTCTGTACTACATAGATACAAGGGAGAATATATCACACAAAACAATATAAGGATGAATCCAAAAAATATCTCTTAACATTCCGTGTCCCATGGGTGGGGCATTTAAATGTCTCTGCTGTGACACAGTGATGTGTGGTAAACATGTTTAGAGTAGGTAGTCATGCCTTACATCATTTGAAAGCTTATAATTTCATCTATTTGGTTACTAAAATAGATTTCAGACAAAATTATAACATTGGATTTAAATAGGGCCTCAAACGAGCTAGCACAGCATTGCAAGATAGCAGTTACTCACCAAAGGAACATCCTTGTTGTCCCTGGATTAATGATAGTTCAACAAATGTAGATAATTTGTATTGCAAAAGGTCCATTAGATCCATTTGAATAAGCTTTATTGTCCATCTAGATCAGGGATGAGCAACTGGTGGCCCGCAAGCCACATGTGGCCCACCCCCTCATCCACTGCGGCCTGCCAGTCCATTTTCAAAAATCAATTATTTATTTATATCACGTTTGGAACTGCATTCTTAAATGCAATTATAGAGTCCGCCAGCAGAGGGACCTCTAATTGAAACCTAGTGCCGCTCTCTGCAAGTGAGCGAGCATAGAGCAAGAGTGAGGGAGCCACTAGTGGCAACAGCAGTGACAGTGTGCACCGGAGTGCTGTCAGGTATGTTTTGCATGGTAAGACCACATTAATAGGCTGTAAACAGCACTAAATGTACAAAGTAGGCTGCTTTTAAACAAGACTAAGTTGTACAGCTTGGGATCTGTAGTATTTATTCTTGTTTGGCAGGTGAAGCCTCTGGAGCTTGAAGGCTTTCCTTCTAACTGTGCAAAAAAAGATTCAAAGCTTTGAGGTTTCTTTCTAAAGAGCGTGACTGAAGCACGTTGTTCATTTATACCAGTGGCTCTTAAACTTTTTTTAATTCCCCATTTTGGGGAACCAGACAATTACCAAGCCTACACAGCAAGTATTTTTCTGCACCTCCACACCCACAATAAATCCAAGAGCAAACTAAGCTTCATAATATTTCCTTTTCTTCTTGCTTTTTTTGCTAATTATCATCCGGAATTTCTCTACGCTCATCATTTTGATGGAGAGAGTTTTAAAAGTTAGATCATGATAGAATTGTATCCATCCATCAGTGGATGGATGGATAAAAGCCCCCCCCCCATAAAACATCCATCTTCTACTGCTTAATACTTTTCGCAGTGGAAAGGCGGGGGTGGGGGGTGCTGGAGCCTATCCAGCATCTTTGGACGAGAGGCAGGGTACATCCTGGACAGATCGACAGTCCATTGCAGGGCAGATATAATTTTATCAATAATTTTAATTGTAATGTGACAAAAAGCTGAGTAACTTTTATTTTCATGTGCATTTTCAGTTTTAATCGTGAAAAGTTTAACTTTGAAGAAAATAGTCCCCCCCCCAAAAAAAAATACAGAAAGGAAAAAAAAATTGTGTTACTACCACCAAAGTTGCCCATCCCTGGCCTAGAAAATCAAAATGAATTAACATTTGTGGATAATTTTAACAACTTTTCATTTTCAAAGTCTGTAGATGATCTCTGCTTAATTTCAAGGAATTTGGATGATGGCGAGGGAGTTCATTTTGAGTTCAGTTGCACATTTTTGAAAATATTGTGCAGAAAATTTCATTTTCAGATTTTGCCACCACTGACAAACTAATTGGCCCCAGCCGTCCATAATGCTGCCAGCTGGGGGCCAGCTGAGACGCTGCTCAATGGGAAGCAGGGATGAGGGAAAACATGGGCTGAGTGCCGAGACGGCATCTCAACCCATGGTGACAAAAAGCTCCAGACAATAGACTGTTTGTTTATTGGACTGAAAGTTCATAAAGCCCGCCCATGAAGGAAGCTCATTGGCTGGAATTCCTGTCAACCCGGAAGCCCGCGAAAGCTCGACTGAACTTATAAAAGGAGGGAGACCCCCTTCTACTGCTCTCTTTTGCCGCTTCTCTTTTGCTCCTCTTCTTTCAGATCCCTGTCTCTTCGACACGTCATCCATTGTCGACACAGAAAGAACTTTGGGAAGAACAATGGACGGTCCGAACAAAGACTTGTCCCACGTGTTGCTTTTCCGAGCACAGAACAGATAACTCGTAATTTGTTTATGCAACTTTGTATTTTAATGTTTTTTCTTTTTCTCTTAAATTTCTAGGAATTCCTATTTCTTCAAACTCAATTCTTAATCGGCGTTAAACTCCAATTTTTATTTATCACGTTTTCCTTGTTAAACTTTCTGTAAAACCACCGTTTGTTTTAATTTTAATGTAAGGTTTAATCTTGACTTTATTTTTATAATATTTTTCTTGACCAATCACACACCAGAAGCTATTATTTTTATTTAAAGTCCGAAAGTCCTTTTTTTAATTTGAGATCCGATTAAATATATTAATTATTATCGAAGGCCTCTGAGAAGCCAGTTGCCAACGGAGAGGAAAGGAGACGCAGCTTCACGAAGATCAAACATCCTGGGCCAGATCACAGCCCCGGTGATCAACACATCAAAATGTCATCTTGTGACAAGGGTTTTGGCCCTGATCAACACATCGGAGAGTTTCACAAGGACGACGAAAGAATGTTGACAAGATCAATGGGGAACCATCGAAGAAGAACTCACGTGAGCTGCAATTTTGAATTCATCTGCTGAATTAAACTTCTGAGGTTCGGTAATAATTTGATATCTAGTCGGATGCAAATTAAGAATCCATTAACATAACTCCTCTTTTATTAAAATCCCATTTTTATTTTCTTAAGATTAATCCAGAACTTTTCATATAATTAGTAAACTTTCCCCATAAATTTACGTTGTTTCCGTAATCTGTTAACTCAAACTGGCCGAAATTCGCCTCTCAATTTAACTCTGGTTCCGAAAATATTGACATTGTTAATCTATCACAAACAAGATTGATTTTATGGTTAATGAAATCACTGCAATATCTGTTAATCATTTCGTTTAATAAATATATGAAAATGAGAGAAGTTGTTGAGAATTTATTTCATTCTGAGTCTGTTTCAAGCCCCGGTATCGAATTCACGGAAAATTTTTGAGACTGATTATTAATTAACTTATTGAGTGATTAAACAGATATAAAGTGAAATTAAAGATTAAATTGCTTCTTAGAGATAGAAGCTGGTGCCCCACGAGTGTTATTAACTTTTCTGGTGTATATGAAATGAGATTTGATCTCAGATTCCAATACATCAATATAAATTAAATTATTTTTATACCTGATCATAATTATTAAATTCATATTTTTCTACACTAAGTAGTGGTGAGAGTTACTGATCAGAGTTACCGAGTTTTTGCTCCTCATGCACTTTTAGCGGAGAAAAAGAAGAATCAGAAATAAAGCAATAGGTTCCTGCAGCATAGTTGCTTGCAACCCTAAAAATTCTATGACACACAAATTTGTGAAGCATTCCTCATTTTTTTGGGCAGCTTGGTGGACCAGTGGTTGGCACTGTGGCAGCACAGTAAGAAGGTCATGGGATCAATTCCACCCCTGACCAGCGAGGGTTAGATCCCACCCCCAGACCATCGATGACACTTCTGTGTGGAGTTTGCATGTTCTCCCCATGTCTGCCTGGGTTTACCCCAGGTACTCCGGTTTCAGGTTAGGTTAACTGGAGACTCTAAAGTGGCCCTAGGTGTGAATGGGTGTGTAGATGGTGAAGGGATTGGCGCCACACCGTGGATGCCCTGTAATTTCCCTCTGGGATTAATAAAGTATACAAAAAAAAATTGCTTCTTGGCACTCATCTGTCCATCTACAGTGTGCATCTTCTATCGCTTTTCTGAAGGTCCGGGTCATGAAAGCAGCAGTCCAAGCAGAGAAGCCCAGACTTCCCTCTTCCCGGCCACCTGCTCCAGCTTTTCAGAGAGGACACAAAGCCGTTCCCAGGCCAGCTGGGAGACATAGTATCTCCAGTGTATCCTGAGTCTGCCCCAGGGTCTCCTTCCAGTGGAACGTGCCCGAAACACCTTAAGTGGGAGGCGTTCATGAGGCATCCTGTTCAGACGCCCGAATCACCTCAACTGGCTCCTTTTGACGTGGAAGAGCAGCGGTGTGGAACAGTCTCCCTTTGCCTATTAGGCAGGCCCCATCACTGTCCATTTTTAAAACCTATCTTAAAATCCATTTTTACTCGTTGGCCTTCACCCCAGCATGAGACATTGATTTTACTTGTTTTATTGCTTTCATTATGATTGTCATTTTAACCTGTCTTTTTATTTTTTTTAGCTGTACTTTATTGTCTTTTCTTTATTTTTCTATCTTACATGTCCTTCACATTTTATTTATTCATGATGTACAGCACTTTGTGTCAGCTGTAGTTATCCCCTGCCAGTCGAAGCCCAAAGGGGTCGAAGAGTCCTTTGGGTGAAGACCGAAGAGGGATTCAATTCAATTCAATTCAATTCAATTCAATTCAATTCAATTCAACTTTATTTATATAGCGCCATTTCACAACAACAGTCATCTCATAGCACTATCAACTGTAGGGGAAACCCCCACAGTTGCAGAAAGACCCCAGCAATCAGGCGATCCCCTGTGAGCAAGCACTTGGTGACGGTGGAGAGGAAAAATTCCCTTTTAACAGGAAGAAACCTCCAGCAGAACCAGGCTCAGGGAGGGGCAGTCATCTGCTGCGACTGGCTGGGGGGTGAGGGGATAGAGAAGAAGAAAAGAACAGACATGTAGAGAGCAAACAGCACGATGGGGACTCAATCTATGGGAGAGAACAAACAAATGTTAATGACCAGCAAAAAAAATATTTCATTGAGAGTGAGGAAAGGAGTGAGGCCCAGTGCATTACTGGAGGTCCCCCGGCTGACTAAACCTATTAGCAGCATAACTAAGGGAGGGTTCAGAAACACATGATCCCTCCCTAATTGTAGGCTATATCAAAAAGGTAGGTTTATTGTTATGGATTGTTATGGGTCAGTCCATCCATCCGTCAGTCTATCTCACTTTTGTGAAATCAACTCCTCTTACAGTTTTGATCCAGTTGTTTTGAAAGCTGGTACCATCGTTTGATATACACTAAGGATATGCTTATTTCAATTTCGTTTTGATTGGATGATTTTTTTTCCAAATATTTTATTGAAAAGAATTAAATTTTACATTACAAAATATGCATAGCAGTTTTCTTTGGTTACAAAAATAAACATATACACATGTTAAATGTATGTACAGTCACATACAGTATAGCACTGCAAAAATCAAAAACAAAAACACCCACCACCCTCCACCCCACAGTCTGGCTCAGTCAATTCATCCCCCACATCTATCTGTATCTGATCCACAACAGTAGGCACAAGTTTAACTGGGTAATGCCTGTAATTCTCTAAAATAGGATATGAAAGGTTTCCATTTGTGAAAGAACTTGTCTGTACATCCCCTCAATGTATATTTTATTTTCTGGACTTTCAAAAAAAAAAACAGTATGTCTTAAGCCACAATGATATTGGAGGACATTAACCCCTTGCACTCCGGTCAATTTCCCTAAAAACGCCAAAAAATAACGTGGCCAAAGTAAATCAAAAGCTGTTCTTCAACCCTTTGCAACATCTTCATGGGGTGGGTCTCATTTAAAAGAAAACACTTTGAATTTTTTGGCAAAACAGTCATAATCTCTCTAAGTGCTCCAGCCACTGAGTTACAGTCATCTAAACATACTGAACTTGAAGAAAATAAATTTGGCCTGGGTGTTTTTTTGGATACAAATGCTTGCAAATAACACACAGCTGTCAGATCCGGGCTGGAAAATGCAACAGAAATGTAGAACCAAGTGTTATCCAGCTGAGGTCCAAATTTTGTAACAATACCACAAAAAATGAATATATTACACAGCTTTTTCCTCAGGTAGTTCCCAGGCATTTTGGAACTGTGCCAAATTGTGCCAAATGGCACAGTTAGGACAAACATCTGTAACTTTTGAATGACTCAACGTAGAAGCTTCATTTTGGGCTCTAATGAAAGGTGACACTCAGGGCTGTGTGTGTGTGTGTGTGGGGGGGGGGGTTGTCACCCCACCCCCCCACCCCCGCTACAGAGGACGGACATCGGCCATCGCTACATGACAGAATAGACTCATGTGGCGACAGCGGCGCAGTCACCGCGGCCCCCCCCCCCTCGCTACAGAAGAGTAGCGGGGGGGGGGGCGGCGTTCACGGTCTGGACGCGGCGCACGACCCGTGTACCGCGGCACACGAACTTCAGACTTCGTGCGCCGCACAGTTGTAATTTACCAATCGGTCAAAAGTCATTTTTGATTACAATTTTCAGGGATAAAGAATAATTTAGCTTATAACACCTTACCTCTTCACAGCAGTGTCCTGGCGAACTTCTCTTCGCTCGTCAGATGAACGCGACGCTGGTCCGCTTGTGGTTCTGGTCTCGCGACCCGATCAAAACATAATTCAATTATTGCAGTTTTTGCGCTTCCATGATTGCGGTTTTGGCGAACGATTTTTCAAAACAAGTAACAGTAACAAATAACAGTAGCAAATAACAGTAGTAATTAAAAAAAGACTGGCGAAGGCGTGTGTGTCACTCAGCCTTCGTCGTCGGCCTCCGTCAGACCATGGAAGAAAATCATAACGTCTACTCTGCTGGAACAAAAACAAAATAAGCACCGCCTGTGGCCGAACATGCCGATGAGCGAAAGGCAGTCACTGTCCCACAGGTTGCACTTGTGGGTGGTCTCCGTGCTGCTGGGTCTGTGACGGTTCTTCCTGCGGGTCCTTTTTTAATCTGCTGCAGCAGTCTGTCTTCACCCAGCCTTAAAAATACAGCTCGCGAACTTCTCTGCTTCAATTGGCTCACTGCATTCACAGCTTTGGTAGGCGGGTCCTTCTTGCTAGGTTTTCAGTCACTGGTACTTCAAGGTTTCAGAAACCCAATACAAGGCTCTTATTAGTCGAATGAGAGGCCAATCAGATGAACTAATCTGTTCGCAGCTGTGTCTGCAGTGGAGGAAATGCAGCTTTTATTTTCAGTGCGTGCTTGCAGCTTCATCGTGCGTCCTAGCGCACACGAGGGCGCACAAGAGCGCCCTCATGCGCTCTAGAACACAGAGACTTGCCTGCCCGCGGTACAACGGAGTGCAAGAGGTTAAGGAGATTTTCAATGTAACAGCAGACGACGTTGTGCTAATAACGATCTAAAAGCTATAATATCATTTTGAGTTGTGTTCTAGCTGACAGAGTCATCAAAAGCCCCAAATGAGGCAGTTAATGGGCATGGTTGTAGCTTAACTCCAAGAATAGTCGACATAATACTAAGGAAACTGGTCCAGAAATTATACAGGTTAAGACACAAAAAAACATGTGGCGTAGGTGACATAGAGAGCTGTTACACTTGTCACAGTTGTCTTCCAGTTCTGGATACATTTCTGAAAGTCCAGATTTAGAAAAATGAACCCAGTGAACAACCTTGAGTTGAATTAAACCCAGCCAAGCACAAGAAGTAGTAGAACGTACCTGGTCGATAGCACAGTCCCACTGCTTGTCACTCAGTTGCACTCCCAATTCTCTTTCCCATGTGTTCTTGTTTTCCCCCAACTAACTGATGTCTAAATAGCAAAATAGAATTGTAAAATTTTGAGATAGTACCTCTCTGCGTCAGAATATTGGATAGCAAAATTTGCCAGGGTTGTTCTGGACGTACATGGGGGAAATTAGGGAAGCATTTTGACATAAAATTATGTATTTGAAAATAGCAGAACAGAAAAGATGTGTGAAGGCCAAAGGTAAAAGCCAAATCACCAAAACTCATAAAAACACTATCTTGATACAAATTGTGTAGCTGCCGAATGTCTTTGTCATGCCAAACTGAGAATGTGGAGTCCTGAAATGATAGGGAAAATAAGTGGTTGTTCTGTACAAGACCCAGAGAAGAAGCATCCACAAACTTGAAGTAGCATCTAAATTGATAGCAGATCTTAAGTGAATTCAAAACTACTTGGTTGCCAGTGTATAACGAAAGTTTGGTAGGTAGTGACAAATATAGCAAGGCCGATATGGATGATTCCAGACAAGATGAAAATTCTAGTCTACAACACAAAGATCCAGGAGACTGCATCCAATAAGTTTTTATTGTATAGAATTTTTGAACATGTGCGGTCCAGTAATAACTCTGAAAATTAGGCAGGGCAAGCCCACCATTCAATCTACATTTCTGCAATAAAGCTTTACTAATTCTTGGTGACTTCCCTGCCCAAATAAAGGAACTAATAATTTTATCCAACAACACAAAAAATGTTTTGGAAGAAAAACTGGGAGTAATTGAAATAAGAATAGAAATTTTGGTAATATGTCCATCTTAACAATATTAATTCGACCAACTAAGGAAAAAGAAAGGCTGCGCCAAAGTTGAAAATCTGATGTAATCTTGGATATGAGAGGGTCAAAGTTAGCTGATACAAGATGGGCTAGAGAGGGAGTCACATTGATGCCTAGGTATTTGAATCCAGAGGGACTAAACTAACATGGTAAATCTGATTGTTTAATATTTTGTGCAGCGGTATTAGCAGGAAAGCACATACTTTTCTCCAAGTTTAATTTGAAGCTGGAGAAAGAGCCAAAAATCTCCAGAATATCCAAAACAGCAGGGACAGAAGGAGCAAGGATCAGTGATATACAGCTGTGGACAAAATTGTTGGTTCCCCTCTGTTAATGAAAGAAAAACCCACAATGGTCACAGAAATAACTTGAATCTGACAAAAGTGGTAATAAATAAAAATTCTATGAAAATTAACTAATGAAAATCAGACAATGCTTTTGAATTATGGTTCAACAGAATTACTTTAAAAAACAAACTCATGAAACAGGCCTGGACAAAAATGATGGTACCCCTAGAAAAGATTGAAAATAATGTGACCATAGGGACATGTTCAACCATGATGTGTCCTCTAATTAACATCACATGTGTCTACAAACTTGTAATCAGTCAGTCAGCCTATTTAAAGGGTGACAAGTAGTCACTGTGCTGTTTGGTGACATGGTGTGTACCACACTAAACATGGACCAGAGGAAGCAAAGGAGAGAGTTGTCTCAGAAGATTAGAAAGAAAATTATAGACAAGCATGTTAAAGGTAAAGGCTATAAAACCATCTCCAAGCAGCTTGTTGTTCCTGTGACTACAGCTGCACATATTATTCAGAAATTTAAGATCCACGGGACTGTAGCCAACCTCCCTGGACATGGCAGCAGGAGGAGACGGATAATATGAATGGTAACAAAAGAGCCCAGAACAACCTCTAAACACATCCATGATGAACTCCAAGGTCAAGGTACATAGATAGATAGCATGTTAGGTTAATTGGTTGTTCTAAATTGTCCCTAGATATCTGTCTCCTATAGGCCCTTAGACTAGAGGGTTAGTATTAGTGAAAGCGCTTTGAGTGGTCTTTGTGACTAGAAAAGCGCTATATAAGTGCAGGTTAGTTAGTTAGTTAGTTAGATAGCATCAGTGTCAGATCGCACCATCCGTCATTCTTTGAGCCAAAGTGGACTTCATGGGAGATGACCAAGGAGGACACCACTGTTGAAAACAAATCATTAAAAAGCCAGACTGGAATTAGCCAAACTGCATGTTGACAAGCCACAAAGCTTCTGGAAGAATGTCCTATGGACAGACGAGACAAAACTGGAAGTTTTTGGCAAGGCGCATCAGTGCTATGTTCACAGACGCAAAAATGAAGCATACCAAGAAAAGAACACTGTCCCTACTGTGAAACATGGAGGAGGTTCTGTTATGTTCTGGGGCTGCTTTGCTGCATCTGGCACAGGGTGTCTTGAATCTGTGCAGGGTACAATGAAATCTCAAGACTATCAAGGTATTCTAGAGAGAAATGTGCTGCCCAGTGTCAGACAGCTTGGTCTCAGTGGCAGGTCATGGGTCTTGCAACAGGAAAATGACCCAAAACACACAGCTAAAAACACCCAAGAATGGCTAAGAGCAAAACATTGGACTATTCTAAAGTGGCCTTCTATGAGCCCTGATGTAAATCCTATTGAACATCTGTGGAAGGAGCTGAAACATGCCATCTGGAGAAGGCACCCTTCAAACCTGAGACAACTGGAGCAGTTTGCTCATGAGGAGTGGGCCAAAATACCTGCTGAGAGGTGCAGAAGTCTCATTGACAGTTACAGAAATTGTTTGATTGCAGTGATTGCCTGAAAAGGTTGTGCAACAAAATATTAAGTTAAGGGTACCATCATTTTTGTCCAGGCCTGTTTCATGAGTTTGTTTTTTAAAATAATTCTGTTGAACCACAATTCAAAAGCATTGTCTGATTTTTATTGGTTAATTTTCCTAGAATTTTTATTTATTACCACTTTTGTCAGATTCAAGCTATTTCTGTGACCATTGTGGGTTTTTCTTTCATTAACAGAGGGGTACCAACAATTTTGTCCATGTGTGTACAATAATAAATTATCCGTATATAATGACAATTTATATTCAACCCCACATCAAATGATTCCACTAGAAGGAGAAGATCTCAGAGCAATAGACAAAGGCTCCATGGTAATGGTGAAAAGTAAGGGAGGTAGAGGGCAGCCTTGGTGGCAACCTCGCTCAACAGTAAAATATTCCAAATCCATCCCATTGGTATGAACACTGGCTGTAGGAGATGTATATAGAAGGTGGATCCAGGAGAGCAATTTGTCACCAAATCCAAATTTCTTCAAAACTCCAAACAAATACTGACACTCAACCTGATCAAAAGCTTTGTAAGCATCAAAAGAAATTACAACTTCAGGAAGAGCAGCCGAATTCTTGGAATAAATTTTCTTAAAAAGTGTACATGTATTACAAAACAAATGGTGCCCCTGAATAAAGCCATTTTGCTCCTCAGGTATAATGAAAGGAAGTACATTTTCTAACTGGGATGCAATTGCTTTTGCCATAGCCTTTACATCTGCATTGAGCAGAGACCTGATTGGATGATTTTTGCCGAAATTGTAGCCCCTGACCTATGACCTCCTGTGTCACCTCACTTCTTGACAGTAACTGTCTTGTGAAATCAACTCCTCCTACGGTTTTGGTCCGATTGTTTTGAAACTTGGTACTACGGGTTGATATACTCTGATGATGTGCATATTGCAATTTCACTCTCATCAGATGACCTTGAGGTCAAAGGTTAGATCAGAATTTTCCTTAAATCTTCTAAACACAGTAACTACTGAAAGAAATGATAGAGGCTTTTCAAATCAATACAGTAGTTGTATCTAATACACATCTTGGATGACTTTCACCCTCACTTAATGATGGATTTGGGGTCAAGGGGTCAACGGTTCAAAGTTAACATTGCAGATGCACTACGGTAAATGCTACATTGACCATTACTATAAAACGAGTAAAGCTAGTGCCACCAAACCTGGTCAACAGGTTCACCTTGGGATCCTGAACTCTAACTATGGGTTTGGGATCAAAAGCCCAAAGGTCAAGGTTAACATTTCTTATGCCTTATTACTGTACAACACATAAATTGTACAGTACACACATTGGGCGGTGCGGTGGCGCAGTGGTTAGCACTGTGCCAGCACAGCAACTCACCCTTGGCCATGGGATCCCTGGTTCTATCCCAGCCCCTGACCAACAGTGATCTGTGTGGAGTTTGCATGTTCTCCCCGTGTCTGCGTGGGTTTACTCCGGGATTTCTCCGGTTTCCTCCCACAGGCCAAAAACATGCAGGTTAGGGTAATTGGAGACTCTAAAGTGGCCCTAGGTGTGAATGTGTGTGTGAATGGTTAAGGGACAGCGTCGTACCGTGGCTGCTTCATCCATCCAGGTGGATGTCCTCAATTTCCCCTCTGGGGATCAATAAAGTATACTAAATCTAAAAATCTAAAAAAAAAAAAATAAAGCTATGGCCACCAAATGTGGTACACAGGCTTACCTTGGAATCCTGACCTTTGACTATGGCTTTGTGGTTAACAGGTCAAGGTTAACATTCCCTATGCCTTATTACTGTACAATGAGTAAAGTTAGGGTCACCAAACTTTGTACACAGGTTCACCCCATGACCCTGAAGTGTGACTATGGTTTTGGGATTGCAAGGTCAAAGGCCAACATCAACATGGCTTACTAACTATATCTCAACAACAAAGAAAGCTAGGATCACCAAACCTGGTACACAGGATCACTCTGAGACCACAACCTCTGACTACAGGCTTGGGGTCAAAAGGTCAAATGTCAAGGTTGGCACTCCCAATGATCTCTTACTATTGAATGTGTAAAGCTCTCTAGGGTCACCATACTTGCTACACAAGTTCACCTTGGGAACCTGATCTACAACTATGGGTTGCATACTTTGTTGTATATTCGTGGATGATGAGCTTATCATAATTTGGCTCTGCCACAGTAATTATATTGAAAAGTTGAAAACTGCTCTACATCAGTAAGTATTGGGATCTTCAAAGAAAACGGAGGCAGGGGATATTGCACTCACTTCAGAGTGCTCTTGTTTTTAAAGTATAAAGTTGGGTTGGATTGGATTAGATTACCCAAAGCTCATGACCATAGGTTAGGACAGGAACGTAGATTGAATGGTAAATCAACAGCTTTGCTTTACAACTCAGTTCTGTCTTCACCACAACTGACTGGTACAATGTCTGCATCACTGCAGATGCTGCTCCGATCCATCTGCCAATCTCCTGCTCCATTTTCCCATCACTTATGAATGAGATCCTGAGATACTTGAATTCCTCCGCTTGGGGCAGGACCTTGTTCCCAACCTGAGGAGGACAATCCACCCTTTTCCAGCTGAGTGCCATGGACTCAGATTTGGAGGAACTGATTGTCATCCCAGTTGCCTCACACTCAGTACCAAACCATCCCAGTAAGACCTGTAAGTCATTGCTTGATGAAGCCAACAGGACATCATCTGCAAACAGCAGAGATGAGATCCTGTGGTCACCAAACATCCCATCCTCTGTTCCTTGGCTGTGCCTAGAAATCCTCTCCATGAATATTATAAACAGGATCGGTGACAAAGGGCAGCCATGGTGAAGTCCAACTCCCACTGGAAACGATGTCGACTGAGTGTTGGCAATATGAACCAAACTCTTGCAATGGTCGTATAGAGGCCAGATAGCTCATAGCAACAAGCCCAGTACCCCATACTCCCAAAGCACCCCACACAAGAAACCATGAGGGACGCAGTTGAATGCCTTCTTCAAGTCCACAAAGCATATGTAGACTGGTTGGGCAAACTCTCACGAACCCTCCGAGGATTCTCAAGTGGATAAAGAGTTGGTCCGATGTGTCACAACCAGGACAAAAAAACACATTGTTCCTCTTTAATTTGAGGTCAACCAATGGCCGCGCTCTGTACTTCAGTACCCTGGCATACACCTTCCCGGGGAGGCTGAGGAGTGTGATCCCTCTAAAGTTGGAGCACATCCTTCAGTCCCTCTTCTTAAAGAGTGGAATCACCACCCCAGTTTGCAATGCCAAAGGTACTGTCCCTGACCTCCATACGATATTGCAGAGGTGTGTCAGCCATGACAGCCCCACAACATCCAGGTTCTTGAGGTACTAAGGGTGAATCTCATCTACTCCTGGCGCCTTGCTACCGAAGAGTTTATTTTTTAACGAATTCAGCAACCTCAGCCCCTGCGGTGGACGAGTCATTCCCCTCGTCCTCACACTCTACTTCCACAATGGAAGACATGTCAGTATTCCTTCCATTACCTGACAATGTCCCCAGTCGAAGTCAGCAGCACCACATCTGCACCATACACAGTGTGGACAGGGAGCTGCTTCCCCCTCCCGAGTCGTCGGACAGTTTGCCAGAATCTCTTTGAGGTTCACTGGAAGTCTTGGTCCCATGGCCTCACTGAGCTACTCCCACAACTGAGTTTTAGCCTCAGCAACCACTCTAGCTGCATTCTGTTTGGCCTGCCGGTACAATTCAGCTGCTTCAGGAGTCCCACAAGCCAACCAAGTTTGATAGGACTCCTTCAGTTTGATGGCCCCCCTCACCACTAGTGTCCACCACTTGGTTCGGGGGTTGACACTACGAGAGGCACCGACAACCTTACGGCCACAGCTCTGGGCAGCCACTTCAGTAATGGAGGAGAAGAACATGACCCATTCAGACTCCATGTCTCCAGTCTCCCTCGGAATGTGGTTGAAGCTCCTCCGGAGGATGGAGTTGAAGATCTCTCAGATGAGGGCCTCAGCCAAACATTCTCAGCATACCCTCACAATCTGTTTGGGTCTGCCAGGTCTGAATAGCATCCTCCCCCACCATCGGATCCAACTCACCACCCGGTGGTGATCAGTTGACAGCTCTGCACCTCTCTTTACCCGAGTGTCCAAGACATAAGGTTGCAGATCTAAGGACATGATAACAAAATCGATCATCAACCTGCGACCTAGGGTGTACTGGTGCCAGGTGCACATATGGACGCCCTGCTATGCTTGAACATGGTGTTCATTATGGACAAACTGTGGTTAGAACAGAAGTCCAATAACTGAGCATCATTCTGGTTCAGATCGGGCAGGCCATTCTTCCCAATTACACCCCTCCATGTTTCACTGCCTTTGCCCACGTGCACGTTGAACTTCCCCAGTAGGACAATGGAGTCTCCAAGAGGAGCACTTTCCAGTACCCTAATCAAGGACTCCAAAAAGGGTCAGTACTCTGAACTATCCTTTGGTGCATAGGCACAAATGATGGTCAGGACTCGTTTCCCAACCTGAAGGCATAGCGAAACTACTCTTTCATCAACTGGGGAGAACTCCAACATAGAGGAGGCCAGATAGGGAGATACAAGGATACTCACCCCTGCTTGCCACCTCCGGCCCTGGGCAACTCCAGAGAAGGCCAAGGTCCAGCCCCTCTCCAGGAGACTGGTTCCAGAACCCAAACTGTGGGTTGAGGTGAGCCTGACTATATCTAGCAGTATCTCTCAACCTCATGCACCAGCTCAAGCTCTTTCCCCACAGAGAGGTGATGTTCCATATTCCCAAAGCAAGTTTAGTAAGCCAGGGATTGGACTGCCAAGGTCTCTGCCTTTGACTGCCACCTGATCCACATAGCACTGGACCCCCATGGTCCCTCTTTCTGGTGGTGAACTCACTGGAGGGAGGACCCATGTGGCTCATTCGGACTGAGCCTGCCGGGTCCCGTGGGCAGAAACCTGGCCACCAGACGCTTGCTGTCAAGCCCCTCCCCCAGGTCTGGCTCCAGGGCGGGGTCCCGGTAACCCCATACCAGGCAGAAAATTCATCATGAGAGTCTTTTGGGTCACTCTTTTCTGGTCCTTCACCCAGGACCAGTTTGCTTTGGGAAAGCCTACCAGAGGCAAATTGCTCCAGACAACATAGCTCCTTGGATCATGAGGGCTCACAAACTACCCCACCATGATAAGGTGGTGATCCATGAGGGGGGATGCTTGTAACCCTAATTAAAAAATATGTATAATCCTTTCACAGCAGTGATAATAATTAGCCCTTTAACTGCCCAGATTAAATGGACGGGTTGCCCGCCCCCAGTGGCACAGCGCAGCAACTGCATGTGTCAACTTATTGAGTGAGTTATGTAATTTACATAGCTGTGGTTACATTATGCAAATTAGATGCATAAATGTATTCCTATCTGAAACTTTGGATCATATTCTACATCTTTCTAATTGACAGTAAGCCATTATCTCTTGTAACTTTCAAGTTCTAGCCTTGGAAATCTTAACTATTTTATTGACAAATTTTTTACCACTCTTGACCACTGAAGGGGGGTGGGGGCTTGAGTTGCCTTGCATTGCCCCAGGCGCCACGTGGCACCTAGGGTAGTTAAAGGGTTAACTCTTTTCCCTCTTACTGTGAGGACGAAATAATGTGCTTCAAACTGTTTGTATTCCTGGAATGAGTCAAAACCTGTTCACTCCTCCCTATATCAGCCACAACAGCACTGCTCAGATCACATATTTCTTTGTTGACTCACCTTTAGATCAGTTCTAGCTGGGTGTAACCAACTCTTGATGATGTGTGACAAATGACACACCTGCTGTTATTCAGATCAGAGAAACTCACACAGAGAGAGGAGATATGGCGCGGCCAGGAATTCAGCTTAATCCAGAGAAATTCTTTTGTTTGAT
Source organism: Pholidichthys leucotaenia (assembly GCA_020510985.1). NCBI lineage: Eukaryota > Metazoa > Chordata > Actinopteri > Cichliformes > Pholidichthyidae > Pholidichthys > Pholidichthys leucotaenia. Next base: position 99,096,707 of record CM035836.1, on the reverse strand, counting down.
CTGTCAGAATTCGCTGAAGGATCCGGTTACTATTCCCTGTGGACACAGCTATTGTATGAACTGTATTAAAAGCCAATGGGATGAAGAAGATAGGAAGGGAACTTACAGCTGCCCTGAGTGTAGGAAGACTTTCACACCGAAGCCTGATCTGGTTAAAAACATGTTAACAGAGACAGTGGAAGAGCTTCAGAAGAAGAAAAAAAAGACTGGACTCCAAGATGCTCATTGCTATGCTGGACCTGAAGATGTGTCCTGTGACAACTGCATCTACAGGAAGAGGAAAGCTGTCAAGTCCTGCCTGGACTGTCCAGCCTCTTACTGTGAGGAACACCTCCAACTTCACACTAATTTAGTTCCATTAAAGAAACACAAACTGATCAACCCCTCCAAGAATCTCCAGGAGACCATCTGCACTCGTCATGATGAGGTGATGAAGATTTTCTGTCGTACTGATCTGCAGAGTATCTGTTATCACTGCGCCCTGGAGGAACATGAAGACCATAAAAAAGTCCCAGCTGAAGTAGAAAGGACTGAGAAGCAGAAGGAGCTAGAGGTGAGTCGACTAAAAATCCTTCAGAGAATCCAAGACAGAGAGAAAGATGTGAAGGTTCTTCATCAGGAAGTGGAGGCCATCAATGGGTCCGCTGATAAAGCAGTGGAGGACAATGAGCAGATCTTCAATCAGCTGATCCATCTATTCCAGAAAAGAAGCTCTGATGTGGAGCAGCAGATCAGATCCCAGCAGAAAACTGAAGTGAGTCGAGTCAAAGATCTTCAGGAGAAGCTGGAACAGGAGATCTCTGTTCTGAAGAGGAAAGACGCCGAGCTGGAGCAGCTCTCAAAGACAGAGGATCACAACCAGTTTCTCCGCAACTACCTCTCACTGTCAGCACTCAGTGAGTCTACACACTCATCCAGCATCGATGTCCATCCTCTGAGCTACTTTGAGGATGTAACAGCAGCTCTATCAAAAACCAAAGACAAACTACAGAACATTCTGGCAGAGACATGGACAAACATCTCACTGAGAGTTGCTGAAGTGGATATTTTACTGTCACCATCAGAGCCAAAGACCAGAGAGGAATTCTTAAAATATTCATGTGAAATCACACTCGATCCAAACACAGCACACGCAGAGCTGTTATTATCAGAGGGAAACAGGAAAGTAACAAGAATGACACAAGAGCAGGGCTATTGTAGTCATGCAGACAGATTCACTTATTATTGTCAGGTTGTGAGTAGAGAGAGTCTGACTTCTCGTTGTTACTGGGAGGTGAAGTGGACTAGGACAGGAGGTTGTGTAGCAGTCACATATAAGAGCATCAGCAGAGTGGGGAAGTCAGACGAATGTAGATTTGGATGGAATAAGAAATCTTGGTCATTACTTTATGATAATGGCAGCTTTAAATATAGGTACAATAAAATCTCAACCCATCTGGAAAGTCCATTTTCCTCCAGAATAGGAGTGTTTCTGGATCAAAGAGCAGGTATTCTGTCTTTCTACAGCATCTCTGAAACCATGACTCTCCTCCACAGAGTCCAGACCACATTCACTCAGCCCCTCTATGCTGGACTTAGTCTTGGTAATAAAACCACAGCAGAGTTCCTTAAACTCAAATAGTCTGAAGTCATTTAAAGTCATAAACTGGGACTCTGCATACTTGTACCCGCACAAGACTAAACACCTGACCTCTGCATAGGAGAATTTATCATTTTTTTTTGCTATTTTTTTTTTAAGGACAGTGCAAGTTAATGAACACTGATATGAAATCAATGTATATAAACTTGTCAAAATGTAGCCAGTGTTGTCCATGGGTATTGCAGTATCTCAAGGTACAAGTGTTTGTCCATTACTTTGAAGTCAAGGTTACACCAACATATCATGGTCTGCTCAAAAAGTATAGGTCAACTGTTACAGGAGCATAATATACCAGCTTATCATAATAACTTGTTATGACTGGCAAAAAACTTGTTTCTGATTTATATTTATTTATTTTTTTATAATCCTTTATTAGTTCCACAAAGGGGAAATTACAGGGCATCTACCTGGATGGATGAGGCAGCCACAGTGCAGCGCCAATCCCTTCACCATTCACACACACATTCACAGTCATGTTTTGAATAGTGAATAATAAACAACAAAGTTTATGAGTTTGAACATTAAATAGCTTGTCTTTGCAACATTTTCAATTGAATGTAGGTTGAAAAGTCTTTTGAATTCATTGTATTTTTGTTTTTATTTGTTTTACACAACATCCCAACTTCAATGGAATTACAGTTTTATGTGTGCATGTTTGTATATATATACTGTATGTGTGTGTGTCAGAAACTTTGTCCCCGTACTAACTCAAAAGCACTTGACCACGGGCTCTCATCTCTTGCATGGTGATGCTACTGTCACGATCTGAGCGCGGGGGGATTCAACCGGGCTCAGTCTTTCTGCCTTTTTTCATATTTGTACACTGTTGTCGTTTTGAGTTACAATTCCTGTTATTTTATCCTTGGTTGATTTGTCACGTATTCTGTATTGTGTCTTTGTATGATTTAGTTTCCTGTTTATGTTCATTATAGTTTGTTATTCACATTTTTGAGGTTACTTGTCTTTATTTTGCCATCTGTTTATATTTTTATTCTATTGTGTTCTCCACTGACAGCTGTCAGTAACATTTCTGGGTTGGTGCTCCACGTAGGCGGGGTCCCTGTCAGCTGTTAGTTGACTGTCTCTCATTACTCCCAGCTGGTCTAAATTGTGTCTTTGTTTTCTCCTGCCGGCTCAGGTGACCCACACCTGCTATCACTTGTTTCATTTGTTTCTAGCCTTTTTTAAGGACTGTTGTTTTCATTTCTGGTTGCCAGAGTATTGAGGTTTGTTCCCCCTCGTCCTCACCAGAACCCTGCCCTTGTTCTGGTGACCTTACTCGTAAGTTTGTTTATTTGTTTGCTTGACAGTTTGGAGTTTTGTGTTGGTGCACTTTTGTGTTTTTGTTTCTTAATAAATTTTCACAAACTAGCAGTTCAGCATCTGAGTCTCTCCCTCTTCCCTGTGGGGCAATTCATGACAGCTACAATACTTGAAGAGTAACCTCGACATGGTTTCACTGACTGCTTGACCATAAAAAAAGTCAAAGGTAACTTTTTTAAATCGATCTTCACCAGTGAAGGTGTACACCGGGGGTAGAATCGAGCGCACCTGTCACAGTTGGCGGAGTTTAGGATCCACTGGTCTCTCTCCACAATACAAGCGCTGTGGCCTGGAGGGGAGATGGAAGTATTGGGACACCAGACCTATATTTACATTTAACTATATTCACATTTATTTCTTTAATCTGCTCATATAGCCCATATTAAGGTGTATGCTGGTGATAGAATCAAGCCCACCCTGGCCATTGGTGTCAGCTCTGACTGGAAGCTGGATGTGTTTGTGTGTTACCAAAATGGCTTTCTGTTGTGTCCAGTAACTTGTGTTCAAATCATGTAAAGAGCGGATAACAACTTCTAATGCAAAATGTATATACATACACCTGTTGCCATCATGTAATTTAATAGTGTATATAATTATGAGGGTTAGAAGGTTTAGTTATACAAGTGTTCTGTGTCTGCTAACTTCCTTAATATTATTTTGAATTGTTTATCCCACTTGCTTTGTAAGTGTGGGAAATACTAACAGCATACTGATAGAAAGTGTGAATTGTAGTGGATTAAAAATGTTTGTAAAAACACTCAGGAAAATTTCTTTTTTTAAGCATCCATCCATCTATCACCAAAACCTTAAAATGGACAAAAAAAGAATAAAAATTGGATCATTATCCAGATCTGCAGAAAAAATAAGCCATTACATAGAACAAAAATTTAACCAGCATCCCTATGAACATTGCAAATTTACATGAAAAAGTAACAGATTTATGAGGAAAAAATTGGTAAGCTTGACAAAATTTTTTAATTTCTAAGAAAAAAACTTAATTGGAAAAAACAAACTGCAAGTCCATGAGAGAAGTTTCATCTCTAAGAAAAGTTGCAAATTTACAAGAAAAAGTCAAATTTGAGGAAAAAATGTTGCACATTTATGACAGACACAAATGTAAAAGGGAAAGTTAAATTTTTGAGACAAAAGCAGCAAATTTAAGATAAGCCTTTATTAGTCCCACAATGGGGAAATTCCAGGATTGCAGCAGCAAAGGGATAGCAGCACTCAGAGCAATAGTAAATAAGATAATAAGATAAGAATTGGTTAGCGTTAGCCAAAGAAGTATATGTATATATATATATATATATATATATATATATATATATATATATATATATATATATATATATATATATATATATATGTATATACAGTATATATATATATATATACACTACCGTTCAAAAGTTTGGGGTCACCCAGACAATTATTTTGTGTTTTCCATGAAAAGTCACACTTATTTACCACCATGAGTTGTAAAATGAATAGAAAATATAGTCAAGACATTGACAAGGTTAGAAATAATGATTTGTATTTGAAATAATAATTTTTTCCTTCAAACTTTGCTTTCGTCAAAGAATCCTCCATTTGCAGCAATTACAGCATTGCAGACCTAACATGATTGCACAAGGGTTTTCTAATCATCCATTAGCCTTCTGACGCAATGAGCAAACACATTGTACCATTAGAACACTGGAGTGAGAGTTGCTGGAAATGGGCCTCTCTACACCTATCTAGATATTGCACCAAAAACCAGACATTTGCAGCTAGAATAGTCATTTACCACATTAGCAATGTACAGAGTGTATTTCTGATTAGTTTGAAGTTATCTTTATTGAAAAAAAGTGCTTTTCTTTCAAAAATAAGGAAATTTCTAAGTGACCCAAAACTTTTGAACGGTAGTGTATATATGTGTGTGTGTGTGTGTGTGTGTGTACACAATTACATACATAGTGCAGGAGCATTGCAGCTAGATGGTATCAACAGCATTGCAGTTAGTTGAATTACCCAACAAAATATAAATATGGACCCAGACAGTATAGTTCACATTTGAATGAACAGTGTTGTTGCCACCCAACAGTGTTGTTGCCATTACAATAATTGTAATTGTCTTAGTTGTGTATTGGAGGGGACGATCTCTATTGTGCAAAGTTGTGACATTTAATACGGCCTCTATGAGCAGCACTGGTTAGATTGGAACGTCTGACAGCAACAGGTACAAAGGACCTGCAGAACCTCTCCCTTGAGCACATAGGATGACACAGCCTACCGTTAAATGAGCTCCTCAGTGTGTTCAGCGTGTTCCGCTAGGGTGGGACTTGGACTCCAGCAGATATGACAGCTTAGCCACCATCCTCCTCTCTCCTATTTCCTCCACTGGGTTGAGGCGGTACCCCATAACAGAGCTGGCTTTTTTGATCAGTCTGTTCAGTCTCTTCCTGTCGGCTGCTCTGCTGTCGCTGCCCCAGCAGACCACTCCAAATGTGATGGCTGATGCCACCACAGAATCATAGAAGGTCTGAGTGCCCCTCACACTCCAAAAGACCTGAGTCTTCTCAGGAGGAACAGTCTGAGCTGCCCCTTCTTGTAGAGTGCATTAGTGTTGTGTGGCCAGCCCAGTTAATTGTTCAGGTGAACACCCAGGTACTTGTGAGATGCCACCATCTCAATGTCTGTTCCCTGGCTATTTACTGGTGCTGTGGGGAGTTGTCCTCACCTGCGGAAGTCCACCACCAGTTCCTTAGTTTTCCTTGCATTGATCTGGAGGCAGTTCTGCAGGCACTAGTCCACAAAGTCCTGAATAAGTCCTCTGTACTCCAGGCCCCCATACTGCAGATGATGGTATCAGACACAAAGTCCTGGGTTCTCACAAACTGTGGTTTGTCTGTGAGGTAGTCCAAGATCCATGATGACAGGTGCTGGTTCACCCTTTCACACAGCAGCTTGTCCCTCAGAATCACTGGTTGGATGGTGTTGAAAGCACTGGAGAAATCAAAGAACATGATCCTCACAGTGCTCCCAGGCTTCTCCACGTGGGGCAGGGAATGGTGTAGAAGAAAGGTAACTGCATCCTCCACCACAATGCCATGCTGGTAGGCAAACTGAAGTGGATCCATTGCTGGTCCCACCAGGGGGTGGAGGTGGGCAAGGAGCAGCCTCTCGAGGGTCTTCACTCGGTGTGATGTGAGGGCCACTGGTCTGTAGCTGTTCAGGTCCTTGGGGTACAGAATCTTCAGCAACGGTACCGCACAGGATGTTTTCCATAGCTGTGGTACCCTCCCCAGTTTCAGGCTCAGACTGAAGATGTGCTCCATGATCCTGCACAGCTGGTCTGCACAGGACTTGAGGAGCCTCAAGCTGATGCCATCCAGACCTGCAGCCTTCCTTGCCTTGATCTTCTTCAGCTCAGCTCTCACCTGGGTCTGAGGGAGGGACAGACTAGGGCAGGGGGCTGTGTGCTGGGAGGAGGAGGATGTTGGGTCTATGAGGGGGAAAACAGCAGGGGATATGTACTGAGAGCGAGGGGGTGAGGGAGGGCAGTGGACATCGAGACTAGATGAAGGAGGAGACAGCAGTGGTTGGTGGGCAGGTGGAGAAGAGTGCGGTTGGTCAAACCTGTTAAAGAGCAGGTTCAGGTTGTTCACCCACTCCCTACCCCCCGTGGCCTGAGAGGAGGGATTCTGGTGCCCAGAGATGGTTTTAAGGCCTCTCCAGACACGGCTGATGTCACTCTGCTGCAGCCTGTCCTCCATCTTCTTCCTGCAGCTGTCCTTCCCCTCTCCGATCTTCCTCCTCAGCCCCCTCTATACAGACTTCAACTCCTTCTTGTTTCCCAACCTGAATATCCTTTTCTTCTCCTTCAGCAGTGACTTTATCTCAGGGTTGATCCAGGGTTTGTTGTTTGACAAACATCGTATGGTCTTGGTGGGTATGGTGTTCTCCACACAGAAGTTGATGTAATCTGTGATGGTGTGTGTGAGGCCATCGATGTCCTCACCATGTGGATCCCAGAGCTGCTCCCATGCAGTGGATTCAGAACAGTCCTTCAGAGCTTCTTCCACCTCTTCAGACCATTAGGAAACTCTGGAAAGCTTTTGTTGTCCCCATAGCCAGTGTTGACCTTTGTTATTATAATCAGGTACAAGTTGTTGATGTAAAAAAGCACAGTATCTAAGAAAGTGTGATCACAGACTAACAGCATTAAAACATGACAGTATGTGAACTACTAAACAGTTTTAGGACTATAGCAGTGCTGCAAAGAGTTTGCTTGGTCTACATAATGTGAATTACATTATATTGAAGGTGAAGGAAAGAGCAGGTACAGAAATGGAATTACTTTTTATGTGTGTGTTGTGGGAGGAGGGAGGAGACCCCGGGGCAGACCCAGGACACGTTAGAGAGACTATGTCTCCCAGCTGGTCTGAGAATGTCTTGGTGTCCTCTCTGAAGAGCTGGAGGAGTTGGCTGAGAAGAGGGAAGTCTGGGCTTCTCTGATCAGACTGCTGCCTCCACAACCTGGACCCCCAGAAAAGCCGTAGAAGATGAATGGATGACTGTGTTGTATATTCATTCCTGCTGCAAGACTGGACCTGATTAAAAAAGAGGAACAACATTTTTTCTAATCCCACATTCTTGGAACACCAAGTGCACAGACAGGTTGGGGTTTTAATAAAAATGAAAAGTCCAAGACATTTTAGCTGCCAAATTTTGACTATTGTCTTGAGAAGTTATCCAAAAAAGAAAGAAACAAATATCTGTTGCATATACTTTTGGCAAAATAATCCATATATATGATTGGTTTGACCAGGTTATATATATGGTTTGACCATATATATATATACTGTGTATATATATACTGTATATATATATATATATATATATATATATATATATATATATATATATATATATATATATATATATATATATATATATATATATACTGTATACTATATATATAACACTCAACATTTCAAAAACAGCTAAAAAAAATCTCCTAAACAAACACATTTAAAAATTCAAAATAATTGATTTGGCTTTATACATTACTGTGTGTAAAATGTTTTGATAAGACTAAACTTATATTGGTGTGCTACTGACTGTCTTCCTCACTGAACGATCCCTCTGGTGGTTGTTGTCCTGAGCTGGAGTTCAGGCCTCATACACAGGTGGGGTGGAGGAGAAGCTTCTGCTGACATCATCAGAATGTGTTTTTTAAATGTTGATCTATGAGAACACAGTCATATTCATAGTCCCTTTTGTGACTTTTTACATGTAAAACTTATACTCACCTAAAGGTCAGATACTGTATTGATGGTCTGTCCTTAACCCCTGCTGGTTGATCACATCAGTGAGGGCTTCAGAAGCTGTTGACCCTCTCTCCAGTCACTGTTTGGCAGAGCTCTTCTCTGCTGCATCATGATGACATTTTGGATAACTTATGTTGAACTGTATGATCAGAGGAGTTATTGTTTAATTTGACCCTGTAAGATGTTTTTTTTCCCTTTGTTGTATTATTCTGTTCTTTTCTTATAATCTTTACTTTTAATCTATCCAAAAAAAAGGTTCATTCATTCATTCACATTGTCCAAGCACCCATATATACTTATTCACCTCATGATGGAGGAAATCCTCACAGAGGGTGAAAAAATGTTGTGTTACATGATAGTCAAAAATCTGACAAAATTTCTATATACATTATTACAGCTACTTTAAGTACTCAAGAAATCCTGTGACTAATGCTGTGCAGTAACATTAGTTAGTAAGTAAATAAACCTGTTCATTATTATTATTATTATTATTATTATTATTATTATTATTATTATTATTATTATTATTATTATTAAGACCTGTTTATTCTACTATTAGAACTTGAACTATTTTTGACCTCAATTTCCACCATGGTGATCAATAAAGTTTTACATTATTATCTTAAACTGTAACAACAATAAACAACTAACTTTTTTCACTGTACACCAAATTATTAGACTGAGCAGCTTCAGCTGCACATCAAAACTGATAATTAAAAAAATCTTTATGTAAAACATGACTGCTACACAATTAGTATGTGCTGTTACATTCATAGATGCAAATGTTGATCATATGTTATAATAAATAAATTGTGAAGATTAGTTAGATATTAGACAAAGTGCTGTCACACACACCACACCAGACATACACACAAGCTCCACACGCACACATGCACACATACATACAAGCTCCACACACATGCACAAATACATACAAGCTGAACACACATACGCACACATACAAACAAGTCACATATACACACACATGCACACACACGAGCTTTAGTCTCTGTTTCCTGCCTCCATATAGGGGCATGGGGTTGTGTGAGGCTAAATAACAGGATGGACTAAAGAGGAGACATCTGCTGTGAGGGGCCATAAAGAGGGGACATCTAGAGCCATTGGATCACTGAGAGGAAGGATGTGGGAGCTGTCTTGGATGCTGAGAAGACTGGTTTGGTCCAGTATGGACAATGGATACGTATTGTTGGACAGTTCCTGGGAACGCCTATCAACTCAGAAGCTATATGTAGGAGGGGATTCCTTTGTTCTGGGTCTTAAGCAGGTTGAGCTACTGAGACCCACCGCCGTATTTAACTTCCTGCATGCTCCAAATAAAAGATAAGCTGATTAATAGTATTTCTCCTGTGATTATTGATTGGTTAACTGAAAAGATTCTGCTGTCCAAAAGTAATTTTAATAGTTTCAATGGTGGAGGATGCAGGCGAGGACACAAAGCCTTGGCTGGTTACTGTAGACAATCTGGGGCCCAAATCACAAGGTGAGCATTTTTTTTGTAAACCACAGTAGGATTGTCTGAAGTATCCAGCAAAGTAAGCCTTTTGTCCAGTTTTTTTTTTTTAATTTTATTGAAAAACTTAATATAAAGATAATGTTATATTTTGTGACTATTTTCTATGATCGTAAGAACATGCAGGGAGTCATAAGCATGCATGCAGACACATGTTAAGGTCAGATCTATGAGCTGCTTTTTATAAATAAGGAAGATTTGCAGTGCACGAACTGTTTTACATCAACTCGTTAGCATAAATAAAGAACTCTAATACTTGAACTTAATAACATCAATGAGTGAGTAAAAGGATTGATTCTAATACAAGAACTTAATAACATGGAGTGAGAAAAAGGATTAATTCCAATAATAAAAGTTATGGTACAGTGTGAGATCTTAAATATATCAGTAGTGAATGACTGTCCATAGCAATAAAGATAGCTTGTTAAAATCAGTCTGGGACTGAACTTTATGGTTTGATACTGCTTGTATTGATGGCCAGACCTGGCTCAATGAAAGTATCCACTGCAAAATGTTAAGCTAAGAGAAAAGAGTATATGCAAATAAAGCGGTAGGGAAAGACACACAAATGCACAACAAACTTTGCAAATATTGTCCATATTGTGCATGCTGATATTGTGTTGATTCTGTAAATCCTGTGGGGATAAATGTGTGGGTGGTTACCTCTTATACCCCAACTTATGACACGAAGAGTGGTGTAAGGTGAAAGGGGCTAGCCCTGATCCCGAATTTCCATTTCTGGCTGCCTGGAATAAGAGCAACTGCATTTTGTGGGTTTGGAAATAAAGGTACAATCCTGGGGACTGCATATATTTTTTGGTCTACCAGAAACAAAAGATTTCAATTTCCACCAACATTCTAAGTCGCTCCTGTCCCGCTTGGATCATTAGGATTTCAAGTAGAAGCTTGGACAGGCTAGAATTTCAAGAAAAGGGCTGAAATCAGAAGTTTGGACCACAGGGCTATAAATATCTACTAACTCCTTTTCCCATAGTATATACAGGCGATTTAACTAAAATGGTGACTTTTCACCGTGCAAGAAACGGGGGCGAGCCTGTGTCTCTGTTCCCGTAGGGGAGGGGTAATTCACCCACTCACCTGAATTGAACTGAGAAATTGTGTTTAAAGCATGATAAACGTTACTGAGAGGAAATTGTTTGAAGTAACAGCACTGAATTGTACATGAAGTTAAAGTTGTAAGATTATTCTTGCACAAATAATACTGAATTTAAGGGCACAACTCTCCAGTTTCCTTGAAAAAACAAGGCATGGTTTGTGGTCAATGAGCTTCGCTGCCACAATGTGCATTTACATTTGCGCATGACCAAAACAGCCACATAACATTCCCATTGCATGAGAACTGCACATGTGCAGATTAAGCAGTGCATACGCCATTTTGAAAATCACCAGGGTGAGTCATCCTGGGCACCATCTTGGAGCTGAGACAGTTAAACCGCCTCCAAATGATGTCACTGTGTCTCCTCCTCCTTGAGTGCAGAAGGAACTGCCTCCATCTTGTAGTCAACTATAAGAATTGCATTCTTTCATAAATTTACCTCCAAAATAAACAAAGTGTCAATCTATTAAGCCAATTTATAACCAAGTCGAGCTTCCAAGTTAACTTCAAAGGAAATTCTGTAGTTATGGCAGCAGGAAATTCAGCATACACTGTGTGTGCCTGGAGTCCTATTTTGGCGAGCCCCATCCCGGAACCTCTGCGAGCGGCTCCCCCTCGTCCTCCCAGGGGGCCCTCTGTCACCATCCGGTGGGGAAAGGGAGGAGCAACGTTCGCTGCAGCAAGCACCATCCTGCCTTCAGGAGACAGGCAAGTCAAAGTTCATTCATATTCTCATTATTGTGATTTGCCTTGTCAGACTCCTGGGGGTGGAGTTCGGGGTTCGCAGTCCCCCGAGCTCCCACCACCTGCTGTGGCTTTAATTGTTAATCCCACATCCTCTGTGTCTCCCTCCGCTGAGCGGTCTTCGACGCCAGGCCAACGTCGCCGGATGAGGAGGGGGCCTGCGGTTCTGGTGAGCCTGGTTCTGGTCCCGCAACCACGTGGTGGGCGGAGGAGGAGAGCGGACTGCAGCTTGGAACCTGCGCCGATGAGGAAGCGTCCCCGGGTCTCCATGGACTGGCGGTCCGGTCCAGCAGGCCAAGGGTCTCCTGCCACCACGCTGTGTGGGTCGTCAGTGTGGACGTCAGTGCCGGAAGGTCCTGAGGCTGCGGACACCATCATGCCAGCTGCGGAGCCCAACGTAGCTGAGTGGGAGCCTGATGACAACCTCCTGCCATCTGAGCCTGGATCATCGGAGTCCTGGACGGCGTCAGAACCCGAGATCAGGCAAGTGCTCTGTGTTGTCTTTCTCCTTTCCATTTTAGAGCATTTTTGCCTGTCTTTTGGGGAGGCGAGCCGGGTGCAGCCGCCCGCTGCGTCCGAGCTTGTCTCACTAGGATTTGGCGCTGCCGGTGATCCTGATCCCAATTCTTTTCTCTCCCCCGAGCCTTCTCCCAGGGTCGCCGGCGAGGAGCTAATTTCGCCCACTGCGCCAGAGGTTCCGGGTTCAGGGTTGGAGGTCGGTTCTGGTGCGGTGCCGACCCAATCGGAGTCCATCGCGGGTGCGACCGTGATCCAATCGGGGTCCGACGAGGGTGCAGCACCAGCAGGATCCAAGTTCGGTGAGGGAGCTGCAGATCCCCTGCCATCGGACACTGGACTGGCTCATCTTCTCCCCCATCTTTATCATCGTCCTCATCTTCACCCTCATCTTCCCTCCAAGTCTTCTCCACCAGGTGCCGTATGGACCCCTCACTTTCGGCCCGGCTTGCCCTCGCTATTCCCCTCTACAGGGAAGCCGTTGCCTTTATTTCCCCTGCAGTCCTGGTGGCTGAGCAATGCGGGTCAGCCGCCAGAAGGACTACCGCACCCATTTGGCTCTCTGGGCCGGCCACCCGACCCACTGGACTCTCTATTCGGCGGCCTGGTCCGGCCACCTGAAGCACGGTTTTTCCTGGCCTGGGATTCGGGCAGGCCGCCAGAACTCTTCCCATCACCCCTGTTAGCGGTTTGGATGCTGGGTGCGGGGAGGTCCCCGGAACTGTGTTATCTAGCCTGTCATTCCTGTGCCTTTTGTTCCTTTGTAGTTTTGTGGATGTACGGGTATGATATTATGATCTCATGTTGTCTCATCGCTGTTAGCATGTTTTTGTGTTTCATGCACCTCATCACTGTTAGCATGCCCTTGTTTTCTTTCTAGGCCGCCTCCTGTTGTTGCATCTTTTTTTTTTTAGGATCTGGTCTATGTATTCTCCGCATTTTATGGAGTATTGTTTTTTTTTTCTTCCTCCGTACTCCGTAATTGCTTCGTTTGTTTCCTGTCATCGTCATGTTTTTTTTTCTTCTCCTTTTCTGACTCTCTCCCTCCTGGCCTGCGCCCCATCCACCCACCCTAGGGGGGGTGGGGGGTGGGGGGCTTGGGTGTTATTGGCCGTTCTGAGCCTGGCCTCGAGGGGGAGGTAATGTCATGGTCTGAGTGCCGATGTCATCCGCGCTCAGGCCATACATCTTCTCAGCCTGGCCTTTGTTATGATAGCTTCTCAGCGGTGCTTCCGGCTGTCAGAAGCCAAGCTCCACGGAACGGCTGGAGGCCAATTACCAATCAGCTGATGAGCTGTCAACCCCTATATAAGGGAGCGGCCCTGTTTGCTCAGGGCTGCGACCTCACTCTATCCACACTTACCTCTCGCTGTGGATTAGGCTGGAGTCCCTACATCCGGCTCCAGCCCTCCTCTCTTCCCTCATCGTGATCTGTAAGTGTATCTTTTGTATTATTTGTGTTTTGCCCCACGAGGCTCTTTTCCTTTGTTCTTTTCCCTTATTAATAAACTACGCAAACTCACTGGTTGGCCCTTGGCTCTTATTAATGGCTCGCAAGAGCCATTCGTGACAGTGGCAGCCCCTCAGGCCATTATTGACCCGGTCCCTGCTGAACCCTTTGTGTTGGCACCCCAACAACAATGGTATCCTTGCCCATCTCAGAAAAGACGTGGCACAGGTGCATACAGAGGAGGCATGAGATCACCTGCCCTGGCATCAGACATATGCTACCGATGTGGAAGACAGGGACACTGGGCACATGACTGCAGAAGTCTGCTTACTACTAGAAAGTGCTCACAGCTGATGTACACACCCATCCCACCTCCAGCACCAGGGGTGTGGCCTGACCAGTCTTCTGCACCACAGCAATTACAATGTCATATGACTCCAAACCAGAACATGATCCCCAGCCAACAATGACGGGGCCTGAGATGTATTCCTGAAAGTAAAGGCACACATATACTTTGCTTCTACTGGAACTGTGGTGTGTCTACCTGATGGTACTATGCTCCGGTGTACATCAGACCTGTCCACTCCCCTGAATGCTCCACAACTTCAAGCTCAGGAAGGTGGACTGGAGGACAATCAAACGTCTTCTGCAACTGTGTGGTGGCTACAGCTGAATGATGTGAGCCCTGACAAAAATCAACTGGTAGACAAATATGTTTCACAGGCCCCATGGGTAGATTCTGTTTGACCATATGAACCCCCCATGATCCATTCTACTGCACAATGAACTATTCACATGATGATCAAGAACTGTATGATGATCAGTGGGAGACTTTGGTGGGGGTTCAGGATTTGGTGTGCAATCACATTTATGTGGGACCACAAGGAGTTGCTGCTGCTATTTGGACAAGGACTTGTTGCCTCTGTATGCCCTCTCAGACACTGCTGCACCTCATGTGACACTGGGGTTGTCCACAGGGGAGGAGGCAAGGGAACTGGGACCAATGATGGAAAAATTATATTAAGTTGACTGACTGGGTTGTCACACAGTGTAAGGATCGACATTACTCACCATCTGCTGATTGCTATTGCATTTCATGCAATGTAACAATACAGACCACTCCACAAACATTCCATCTTGGCAGAACACATGGCAGAGAAAACACTGACCATCCAGATTCTGATGCACCTGTTGGAGGCTTGGCACCCTCTCTATAGTCAGACTGCTCTGCAGATGATGGTCTGAATACCTGTACACCAGTAAAAATCTCACTCTTAAAACAAATACTCAGCCAATATGGAAAAATCAGTAGCCTTTCCCAAAGGAGAAGGAAACAGGCATAGCAGGAACAATACAGGGTCTTCTCCAGGCAGGGGTTCTAGTGCCAAAACAGTCCCCATGGAGCACTCCTATTCTTCCTGTAGAGAAGCCTGGAAAAAAAGGACTACAGGATGGTTCATGATTTGAGACCAGTCAACGCTACAAATTACACTGTTCCAAATTCTTATCTGCTGCTGAATAACATCACCCCACAACACAAGGTTTTTACAGTGGTGGACATTTCTAATGCTTTTATCAGCATTCCACTACATGCAGACAGCAGGCCTCTTTTTGCATTTACCTATCAGGGTCAGCAATACACTTAAAACAGACTATCACAAGGTTTTGTTGAGTCACCAGCCATTTTCAATCACATACTGCATCAACATGTGCCGGATTTATTTCTGCCCCCTGGCACATTATTGTTGCAGTATGTTGATGATCTGCTATTAGCAGGCCCAACTGCTGCTTCTGTGTTCTCAGCCCCAGAGCTCTTCCTGAAACATCTCTACCAGAAAGGCTACAAACTGAGAAGCAAAAAAAGTACAGTGTTGTCGCCCCAGAGTTCACTATTTGGGCAGGCTAATCACATCCAGCAACTTTGCGGTGTCTCCGTCGCAAAGGTCATCAATTCTCTCACACCCTAAACTATGCACTGTGAAGGAAATGATGTCATTTTGGGCTCTTACCGGATACAGAAATTTTATTCCAAATTACACAAAGGTTGAAAAGAATACTGCAGGCACCAAATGTCATTTACACAAGTGAAGGGACAAATATGGCAGAGGACATGCTTACAGGCGAACCTCCCGACTGTCTAGGAGCTGTGGAGGTTGATATGAAAGCTGTCCCTAATCTTCAATCTGAACCTATCGAACATCCAAATTTGAACCTTTGTTGTGATGGCTGTTGCTACAGGAGAGCAGATGGGTGTCTGAGTGCCTCATATGCAGTTGTAAAATATTATGAGAGGACAGGTGCATTTCAAACTGTAGATGCAGGAATAGTAGCCCCAGCTGAAGTGCTGTTGTTTTGCAAAGAGGCACATGAGAGAGGTCATATCCATCTATCCATCCATCTTCTTCCACTTAATCCTTTTCGGGTTGTGGGGGGGCTGGAGCCTATCCCAGCATCTTTGAGTGAGAGGCAGGGTACACCCTGGACAGATCGCCAGTCCATCGCATATCAAAAGTTAATCTAGTATAAAGCATGTCAAAAGGTCAACCCAAAGCACACATGGGAGGCCTTCCTTGGTGCATTCCCTGCCCCTACAGAGCCATGAAAAGAAATAATGATTGTTTTCACAGATAATTTTTGATAAAGACCTGTTATTAATTCAAGCATTAAACTTGTTTCTAAGACTGCCTTCTATCATTTGTGGACAGGTACATCTCAAAAAATTAGAATATCATGAAAAAGTTCAATATTTTTTGTCACTCATTTCAGAAAGTGAAACCCATATATTATATAGATTCATTACACAGACATTGATATATTTCAAGTCTTTATTTATTTTAAATTTGATGATTATGGCTTACAGACCATAAAAAACCCAAATCCAGTTTCTCAAAAAATTAGAATATTACATAAAACTAATTTTAAAAAAATTGTTTTTTAATAGAAGTGTTGGCTGACTGAAAAGTATGTCCATGTACACACTCAATACTTGGTCGGGGCTCCTTTTGGATTAACTACTCTATCAATGTGGCGTGGCATGGAGGTGATCAGCCTGTGGCACTGCTGAGGTGTTATGAAGGTCCAGGTTGCTTTGATAGTGACCTTCAGCTCATCTGCATTGTTGGGTCTGGTGTCTCTCATCTTCCTCTTGACAATACTCCATAGATTCTCTATGGGGTTTAGGTCAGGAAAGTTTGCTGGCTAATCAAACACAGTGATACCATGGTCATTAAACCAGGTTTTGATACTTTTGGTTGTGCGTCTGTGCGTGGAGGGGTGCCAAGTCCTGCTGGAAAATGAAATCAGCTTCTCCATAAAGCTTGTCAGCAGAGGGAAGCATGAAGTGTTCTTAAATTTCCTGGTAGACGACTGCGCTGACTTTGGTTTTGATAAAACACAGTGGAAAAACACCAGCAGATGACCTCTGTTCAGGTAAAAGTAAATTTTGCATTTCATTTGGAAATCAAAGTCCCAGAGTCTGGAGAAAGAGCGGAGAGGCACAGAATCTAAGTTGCTTGAGGTTTAGTGTGAAGTTTCCACAGCCAGTGATGATTTGAGGAACCATGTCATCTGCTGGTGTTGGTCCACTGTGTTTTATCAAGACCAAAGTCAGCACAGTCATCTACCAGGAAATTTTAGAGCACTTCAAGCTTCCCTCTGCTGACAAGCTTTATGGAGAAGCTGATTTCATTTTCCAGCAGGACTTGACCACCCTGAAAAATATGCTCAGGGCGGTCGGGCGACAAAAAACACATTTGGTGGACACGTAGCCTTAAAGAGGTCAAAGGTGACCTATTTTACCTGACCTTTACTGGTGGAGCTGTATGCCGGGAAAAGAATCAAGCGCATCTGACACAGCCCGCAGAGTTTCTGATCCACGGGTCTCTCTCCACAGTATGACTTATTCGTTCGTGGATGCGAACGGTCACACTTTTTCAGGCTGCAGTTAAAAGTTTAAACTTAGCTCAAATTTAGCTTAAGTTTAGTCCCTGAATTGTGAACCGTAGTGTGCAACATCCAGAGCTAATATAGATTAAATGAGTTAGTGTAAATCCCGGCTAATCTTTATGATTTTTGATTTCAAAACTGTTCGGTCCTTTTGAGCCGAGGAGAGAAGGATAGCTCAGAGTTGTTTTCAGCTCAACATGGCAGCTGAAGCAAGACAACGCGCTGGCAGGAGCAAACCGGAGATATGCAAAACAAATGAAGGTAAAGTTATAGTGGAAGATGAGCTGCTTAACTTTATAGTGATTAAGATGAGAACACTGAGCAGTGATGAAATCGTCATGCTGGTTACAAATAGTTTCAGCTCTGAACGGATTGAGGCTTTGAAATGGGACTTGTTTGAGGTCTGTCCAAACAGCCAACACAATCTTCCACATAAAGGTGCACCAAAGGACGTGAATAATGTGAAACTATGCCTGAAAGTGTTGAATGAATGTGGTGAAGATATATCATGATTCGTCTCACACTTCCTGGATGAGCTCCCACCAGTTTCTTTCAACCACAGCGATGTATCAACGTTACTTGGGAAAATTGAGCAAATAAATGTTGATATCAGCTGTATGAAAAGGGCCCTTGTAACGCAAACAAACGTTTGTGAGACTCTGCGGGATGTGACTGCCTCTCTGGACAGACGAGTTACTGCTATTGAGAAGTCGGACGGCCCCAGCGCTCCTGACCCGGTGACCGACGCTCATACCCTGCCACAGACAACTGAGGACGCTGCTAACAGAGACCCGACTCAGCTGGCGTCTCCTGCTCCGCTGACCTGGGCCGCAGTAGTGAATGCAGAGCCTCCGGAGTGGACAACTGTGGCGCGGGAAGGATGCCGACGGAAGGTGGAGATGAGAGGATCCACAGCTCTGCCTAAACCTCGCCGCGCACAAGCTACAGGGAGATAAGCTGGAGTAGATGGAACCGGTAAGATTTCCAACATACAAGCTGTCAAAACTAAGCTGGTGAGAGTTTTTGCAACCAAGTTTGATCCGAGGTTGGAGGCTGATAGCCTCCATGACTATTTGAAAGAGAAACTAGGTCACGAAGTTATGCGCAGGAAGATTCAGGTTCAGGTTCAGGTTACTTTATTTGTACCCGTAGGTAGATTTGTTTTGCAGTCTGGTGAAATCTATATTTACAAGCCACAAATTACATTCAACATAGACACAAACACAGGTACACTTGAAATTGACTATAAACATGATAAAAATACTCAAGGCTCCATCAATCAGGGTATAAAGACAAAGAGATGAGAGAAAAACCAGAGGTAAGAGAGAAGGGTCATATTAAAAAGTTAAAAACTAGTCAAAGAGGTTAAAAACTCAAAGGTCTAAAACCCAACAAAATATTTAGAACCCAAATAACATCCTACAAAAATAAGTCAATATAAAATGGAGTTAATAAATAGGTACCTAAATTATGTGCAATATATTGTTACAACTTGTTCAACTCTTTGACAGCAGCAGGAACAAAGCTGTTTTTGTAGCGCTGGGTTTTACTTTTTGGGACAGCAAACCTCCGTCTTGAAGGAAGAAGCTGAAAGTTGCAGTGCAAAGGGTGGGAGTCATCATTTAAAATGGAGGTAGCCATCCTCTGTACTTGTCTCGTGTACAGGGATGACAGGCTCAGCTGTGACTCACCAAGCAAACGACTGGACCATCTAACTACCTGATCCAAGGATTTCCTCTGTTTCAGTTTTATCTGACCAAACCATGACACTAAAGAAAAGGATAAAACAGATTCAATAAAAGCCCGATAAAACATTGTTGTCACGACTCGCCGCTCATCATCTGCCTCAGCTGCGCGCACACCTGCGCCTCGTCAGCCGTGGGCTATTTAGCCCACTCAGCCCAGTGCAGCGGTCTGGAGCCGTCTGTTCGCATCGGCGCATCTTCGCAGCTGGATCGTCACTCAACGACAGCTAAGCCACACTTCTACGTAAGCATCTTATCCCTTACCTTTTGCAAGTCTTCTCCCCTGTGCACAGGTGGATTCCTTGGCGGCGGATACCCCGTCATCGCCATCCAACCCTCACCGTCGTCACAGGCTCTGCAGGACGCTGTCTCCCGGGCTTCACCCTTGGCCAACGCCAGCCACCTGTCGCCTACAAGTAAGCAGCACTCTGCTCATTATACCTGTCTAGGTGTGGTGCCCTTTACCCCTGTCCTCTGTTCTCTCCATAGGGTTGCCCGGCTGTACGGCGCACCGCTCTGCTTCCTGTGCATCAGCGTTCACCCTCATCACATATTCATATCTCACACATCCATCCATACACACCTGCTTGTTGAATAAAGCTGTTAAATCTACCCTGAGCCTGCGTGCGTGTTTCCTGAGCCGGACATTATGTCAATTGTCATTATGGTTCGGCCAGTTTGGAAGCGTGCAAGTTTTCTCAAGCAATGCAAATGTTGCTGACCCTTTTTGCACACCCTTTCACAGTTCTCTTCAAAGTTTAAATTACTATCAGTAATCGTCCCAAGATATTTGTAGGACTGTACACTTTCGGTGGTCTGACCTTTTAGTACGGTGACTTTGTGCCTGGGAGTTTTCCTCCTAAAGTCAATAATCATGTCTTTAGTTTTTGTCGTATTCAGCTGCAGGTAGGAATCCACACACCAGTGAATAAAATCATGAACTACTGGGCCGTGGCCACTCTCACCATCCTGGAGGAGACTGACAATAACTGAGTCATCAGCATACTTTATAATGTGTCTGTTGTCATGTCTGCTCTGACACATGTTTGTGTACAGGATGAAGAGTAGTGGTGACAACACACACCCCTGAGGAGAGCCAGTAGAAGAGCACTTTAGGTCAGACAATGTACCATTGACCCTTACTCTCTGCGTCCTGTTGGTTAAGAAATCCAGAATCCAACCCACCAGATTATTGCTCAAATCAAATTGTTGCAGGAGCCTTTCAACTAAAATATAAGGTTGGATTGTATTAAAGGCGGAGGAAAAGTCCACAAATAAAAGCCTGGCGTGTGTCCCATTAAAATCCAGATGTTTAAAAAGCATGTTAAACAGAGTGACAGTGGCATCCTCCACTCCTCTGTGAGGCCTATAGGCAAACTGCAGAGGATCCAATGCATGCTCAGTCTGCTTTAGGACCTCACATCTGACCAGTTTTTCAAAACTTTTCATTAAAATTGAAGTCAAAGCAGCTGGTCTAAAGTCGTTTACCATTTTAGGACAGCTGGATTTTGGAACGGGAACAACCACAGCTTCTTTCCAGATCTTAGGCACATGTTGTGTCTGTAAGGACTTATTGAAAATGTAATGAAATATAGGACTCAGTTCACGTGCACAGGACTTTACCAAGCGCCCACATATATTATCAGGGCCCTGACTTTTGTTCACTTTTACAGCGCAGAACTCCCTTTTAACATCCTGCACCTCAATATTAAAGTGCTGATTGTCTTTGAGTTTCTGTTTCAAATCTTGGGTTTCTGTGCTAAAATCAAAGGAGTCAAAACGACCATAAAAACAATTAAGAGCATTAGCTAGCTCTGTGTCTGAATTAAAACCATCTAAAAACACACGATTGCTGCGTTCTGTGCTCTGAAGGCCTGCAATAGTTTTCATACTGGCCCAGGCTGAACCAAGTTTTTTTGCTGCCATCTTGCTTTCCAACTCTGATTTATAATTCTGTTTTGCTCTTAAAATTTCGGCCTTCAGCTCTTTTGTGGCAACCTGTAGCTCAGAAACAGACCCCTGTTTAAAGGCAAGCGCTTTCCTCTGTAAGCAGGATTTAACTGATTTTGTAACCCATGGCTTGTTGTTGGGATATATTTTGACACGTTTACGTGGAACGATCGTATTTTTACAGAAAGCCATGTATGAGCATGGGACGTCCACCAAAGAGTCCAAATCATCCCCGCAGGACAGTGTGAACATCTCCCAGTCTGTACAGTTAAAGCATTCCTGGAGGCTGTGCACTGAATCCTCTGTCCACACATCTATGTCTCTGGTCTCCACCTTGTCTCTTCTGAGAGCAGTTTTATATGTGGGCAGCAAATGTACACAGTTGTGATCTGAGGATCCTAAAGGAGGAAGGGAAAGTGATTTATAGGCCCTCTCTATGGATACATAGCACAGGTCCAATGCCTTTTTTCGTCTGGTTGGGCAGGAGACATTCTGATAAAAGTTTTTAAGTGTCTTCTTTAAAGAAACATGGTTAAACTCCCCAAGAATAAAGTTTGGCGCCTCTGGAGAAATTGACTGCAGCCGCTGCACCACATCAAAGACGGTGCTGGAGGCGGAGTCAGCGTCTGCCCTCGGGTGGATGTACACAGTCGTGATAAAAAGCTGGGGGAACTCGCGAGGCAAATAAAAGGGGCGTAGTGACACAGACAGCAGCTCCACATCGGGTGTACAGATGCGCTCTCTGACCGTGACAGATGTGCAGTACTGCTTATTAATATATAAACATACGCCGCCCCCCTGACGTTTCCCCGTTACCTCTTCCTGCTGATCAGAGCGGAGTGGGGCTCCAAAGCCATCAATCCACATGTCCGCATCCCGGTCATGCGCAGTAAGCCAAGACTCGGTATAAGCCATGACACAGCAGTTCTTAAAGTCCTTCTGGTAGCGTACATTCCCTTGAATTTCATCCACCTTGTTCCTCAGAGATTGTACGTTCCCAAAAATCATGGAAGGAAGAGGAATGTTACCAAACTGACGTCTTCTCAGGCGCAATTTCACGCCTCCACGCTTTCCGTGTTTCCTTCTCCCGTTTCTCTTTTCACCGCTGTGTCCATCTCTCAAAATAAAGTCCGGCAGTTGCGGCTTAGACTCAATCACAGAAGCTGCATCAACCGTGTTTAAATGCAGCAACATGTCCCTGGAATAATGTATTCTGCCCGCCATGATGCCGATCGCGTTTACCTCAGAGACAAAGAGCCGGAGGAAAAGTAGCAGCAGTGCAAAAAAGGGGAGGAAATCCATCTTGATGGAACCGGGGAGCTCTTCGCCATACGGTCCACAAACATTCCAGGACAGAAACGACACAGAGAATTTCGTAAAAACACATTAAAGTGCATATTGAGACATCACATGGAAGATTCAGCTCATTTCATATCACGGCAGAATGTAATGATGTGGCAGATATGTATGACCCTCAGCAGTGGCCAGATGGAGTCTTTGTCCAGAGATATTATGAATCGTGCCGGCCGAAAGGAGCTGCTGCGGCTTCGAGATTCCCAATTGGCTGAGGGGAAAGCCACAGCCCATGGGAGGAGCCTGCTGTGAGTGACGAAGCAACAGGAGGCAGTGAGCTGCAGCTGACCCACTCTGTGGAATTTAAAAAAAAAAAAACTAAACTAAAAGCAACAATCTGGCTTGTATCGTATAACACGCATGTCCTGAGTGTGGGCCATAGTGCTGCTGATGCAACAAGACATCTGGTTGTTGACAAACTCTTGGAAGAATGTGACATTCTGTGTCTTCAAGAAACCTGGCTTGCCAAGCAGGACTTGGACAAATTAAACACTTTACATAAGGATTTCCATGGTGCTGGTGAATCCACCATTGCTCTCAATACTAGAATAGTCCGTGGTAGGATTCTCGGTGGAGTGGCTGTTCTCTGGAACACAAAATATGACTCGATAGTAAATGTGGTGAGATTGAATGTTGACTGGGCTTTGGGGTTAGAAATCAATTTGAATGAAAAGAAATTTACGATTATAAATATTTATGCACCATATGAGTCCTATCAGTCTGAAGAGGAATTTATGAACAGATTAGCATTTGTGAATTCCTTCATTGAGGATAATGATTCAACCTTTGTTGTCGAAGATTTTAATGCAGATCTGTCTGATACCAATTCTATATTTGCCAAATATCTGCAATTCTGTGATGACAGTAATCTTATTGTGTCCAGCAAAATGCTCCTGCCTGATACAAGCTTCACCTACGTTAGCGAAGCCTGGCACACCACCTCCTGGCTTAATCACTGTATATGTACAGCGGATGCCCATGCATCACTAAGCAACATGTGCATCTATTATGGGCTGGCTACTTCTGACCACATACCATTTGGCATGTCTCTAAATGTGGAGGATATACCTGCTGTCTCTGCTGATGACAGTGTTGCTTGGTCAGGGAAGCTGGACTGGTCTGGCCTAATACAAGTAGAGTTAAATAAATACGCCACTGTAACTGACAACCTGCTTAGCAGTATCCATCTTCCCAGGAGTGCTCTGGTGTGCTCTGATATGAACTGTAAAAATTCACAGCATGTTAAAGAACTCTGTGATATGCATGATGCTATTGTTAATGTTCTTATCAGCTGTAGCAGACCATTCTGCAGAAACCCAAACAGGGGGATTAACATCAAACCTGGATGGAATGAGTTTGTGTTAGAACAATACACCGCACCTAGAGAGGCCTTTATTCTCTGGTCTGAAGCAGGTCGGCCCAGACAGGGACCATTGCTGGAAATTAAAAAATAAACCAATGCAAGATTTAAACATGCTCTTTGTTTTATTAAAAGAAATGAGAACAAAATGCAGGCTGAGTCACTTCCCAGGAGCCTGCAGAATAAGAATTCTTTTGATTTTTGGAGAGAGGTTAAAGTCATGAATAATGTTAAATCCTCCTTACCATCTAACATAGCGGGTATACACTACCGTTCAAAAGTTTGGGGTTATTTTTGAAAGAAAAGCACTTTTTTCAATGAAGATAACTTTAAACTAATCAGAAATACACTCTATACATTGCTAATGTGGTAAATGACTATTCTAGCTGCAAATGTCTGGTTTTTGGTGCAATATCTACATAGGTGTATAGAGGCCCATTTCCAGCAACATCACTCCAGTGTTCTAATGGTACAATGGGTTTGCTCATTGCGTCAGAAGGCTAATGGATGATTAGAAAACCCTCGTGCAATCATGTTAGGTCTGCAATGCTGTAATTGCTGCAAATGGAGGATTCTTTGACGAAAGCAAAGTTTGAAGGAAAAAATTATTATTTCAAATACAAATTATTATTTCTAACCTTGTCAATGTCTTGACTATATTTTCTATTCATTTTACAACTCATGGTGGTAAATAAGTGTGACTTTTCATGGAAAACACAAAATAATTGTATGGGTGACCCCAAACTTTTGAACGGTAGTGTAAGTGGCCCTGAGAAAATAGCTGAGATGTGGCGTGATCACTACTCTGAACTCTTCAGCTGTGTCAGGGGTGACGTATTCACTATGGACAGTGTAGACTGCCCTGAGGGCACTATGGTTCAGCCCATGGAGGTGTGTGATGCAATTCTGATGCTTGAGTACAGGAAAGCTTGTGGACTGGACCTTGTTGTAGCAGAATACCTCAAAAATGCAAGCAATAAGCTATGTCCACTGCTCTCCATATGTTTTACTGGTTCTTTAGTTCATGGTGTCCTCCCAGACTCTCTTGTGTCTGTGGTACTAGTAGTGTTGTAGTCAAGACCACACCAACCGAGACCAAGACATTGTCGAGACTAGAGAGTATCGAGACCAAGACAAGACCAAGACATTTGGAGGCCGACACCGAGACAAGACCAAGACATTTGGAGGTCGACACCGAAACAAGACCAAGACTGTATATATCAAAGAAAAATCATAACAAAACAGAACAAAATGACCAGTATCTTTTTTTTTATTTAAGTTTGCTTTTACATAAATGCAACAGCAACAAAAAAAATTCTGCTATGTTGTTTTCAAACCAGCAAAATGAAACAAATATCAAATCTAAGCAAATTTGTTTTTTCACTTGTACAAATTACGCAGTTGTACTCATTAAAACTGCATTGTCCTGACAAGCCACGATAAATATGTCATTTCAGAAAGAAAAATTAAGAAAAAGTAAGGAATAACACCTAAATTAAATTAAATGAGTGAAAAAATAACCCTGACATTTCTTTTCAGCAAGGTATTTTTTTAAATAATTTTCTTGAACATGGGTCCCTTTGACATTTTGCATTTTGGTGCTTTGCCAGCCAACTTAGGTGCACAGCCATGAAGAACATTCACAGTAACAGAACTTTCACAACAACAAAGAAAGCCAGATAATGTTCTTTTTAGAAGTATTAATTCTCCTAGGCAGCCACAACAAGTTTCCTTCATAAAATTACAGCATAAATTAACTAGGAGCAATTTAACTGAAAATTATGGCATGCCAAGCATGAACAAAATGTGTTTTAAAAAAACACCCTTAAAAGTCTGAGCTGAACACTAAGAATACACTCACAAAAGGGTGGTTGTAAAAAACCTCAAAGGTCCCATTTCTGGGCCAGGGTTAGGGTGAGATGGATGATCCTGCCTGGCTCTAGGGATGAGGAGGTTAAACAAAAGCTTGGTTGCATTTCAGAAAAATTAGAGACTGAAGCATTTTGTGACCTAAACGGGCTCGGTGGGGCCTCAGAAGATGCAAACGTTACATCTAACAAATATGTGCTTAGTGCAAACAAGCAACAAATTATAGAAGCCAGAGAAACACATCATGCATCACTACATAGTTCATATACTGTATATTCACTTTTTTAAAATGAATGAAGTCAAATTTCACTTTGAATTACTGGTTTTAAACAATCTTTAATTTTTAGCATTACCTTTTTCGGAGTCTTTATTGTCTTAAAATATGCTTTTTAACTTTTTCGCTTTTACAATATATTTTTTCAAACAAATTTGATGAACGTACTCATTCAGTGTTATTGACTTTGAACTAGCTAGCACAGCGTTAGCTTTCTAGCTCATGGCTGAGCCAAACAATCAACTTTCTGCAGCTGAAGACACTGTTGACCAGAAATATGTCCTGTTGGTCCCAACTAAAGTTCAGCCCATTTACTGGTGCAGTGAACAACGTTTCCATTGCATAAGAACCTCCCAAGTAACGCCAGTGGCCTCGACTAATACCTGGCGTGTTCATTGTTTGTTATTCTGCTATCTTGCTTTTGACAATGCTACGCAAGCTAACTTGGCTATAATATAAAGTCGGTGCTCTGAACGTTAGCAAAAAACGATCATGGGAAGAAAAGAGCTTATTTTCGCACAATGTTTTAAGATGGGGTGTTGAAATTTTTTGATTTTAAGTTTCCCAGTGTAGCTAATTTAACAGTTAATTTACCTGTCTTTATGCTTCCTCTCAATGTGACGATAAAAGTTTGACGTTGTCCCAGCAGTTTCTGTGACTTGAGCACCGCAGAATTTACACACTGCAGAGTGTTTTCGCTTGCATGTCGTTTTGCAGATAAAGTCCTTATGGTTTTGGAAACCAAACTTAATGACTGATGAGTTTGCTGACATTTTTAACGGCTAGTTTCCCCGGAGGCGCACCGTCTCCAGTCGTCTTCATTCACTCTCTGTGTACAGGGGGCGTGTCACTCCGCATGTCACACTGCGTGACTGGGAAGGCACCAGCCTGCATTCTACTTTTCTCACTTATCACAGATCACTTATCACTGGCCTGGTCTCGACCAGTCTTGATCAAAAATCCCGAGTCCACCCTGTCCGAGACCGAGACAAGACCGAGTAAAAATGCCTTTGATTCCGAGACGAGACCGAGACCCTTAAAAAGTGGTCTCAAGACCGGTCTCGAGACCAAGACCGATCTCGAGTACTACAACACTAGGTACTAGTCCCTGTTATCAAGGACAACGCTGCAAAGCTAAACAGTGTTGAGAATTATAGGCCAATTGCTCTAGCTAGTATTCTATCCAAAGTGTTGGAAAGAATTTTGCTCTCGTGGTTGGAAATATTTGTTTTTTCTTCTGACAATCAATTTGGTTTTAAAAGAAAGCATGGCACTGATATGTGTATATTTGCTCTAAAGGAATTAGTGGCAAAGTATAGAAGCCTTAATTCCTCTGTCTTCTTGAATTTTATTGATGAATCCAAAGCATTTGATAGACTTAATCATGAAAAACTATTTATGAAATTACTCCTGAGAAGTGTTCCCAAATATTTAATTAGAATTCTGGTTTTCTGGGATGCCAATCAGACCACGTGTGTAAAATGGGGGAACATTCTATCAACTCCCTTTCATGTGAGCAATGGTGTACGCCAAGATGGAATTTTGTCCCCTTGTGGCAACCCCCACAACAGACTGGGACAGACAGCTCGCTACTTTTGTTTTTTTCCGCTGCATGTTGTGATGTAATCTGCCATTCATGCATTGTTTCACTGCTGTGATGCTAATGTGCCATTCATGCATTGTGTTCATGCATCCTGTCCTGTCTGTGCCTCTCATATGCTAATGCCCATATCGACTGCTGTGAATGTCTTTGATGTATTGTCTGAGTTGGGTATATATGCTGCACTGTTCTGTAAATCTGTCTCTCATTCACTGACTCCTTCAACTGCTGCAGACACGCACTTTGTGTCTCCTCTCTGAGAGCCTGAGGAATCTCGCTCCAGCCTGCTCACACTATGGGCTGGAGCGGGGTTCCTATGAAGGCGGTATGATTTAATAAACCTGCTTAAAACTCTCATCGCAGCCTTTATTTTATCATCCGCTTCACTGGTGACCCCGAGAATGCACACGCTTTGTGCAACGCACCCTTCTGGTCTGGACGGCCACGTTGGTGACACGATGCTGAAAAAAACACGCTGCCGGCGAACGCAGCACCCGGCGGGGATTCTCCGACGACAAGCAAACGCGGCAGCCTGACTGATCTGCCCTCCCTTCTGCTTCAGGGAGACCTCGACGCGGAGCCAACACAGGCGAGCTACTCTCCGGACATCACCCACGACCGGGAAAACTGCAGAAAACGTCATGGCGCGACCCTTGCCTGAGATTGGGACGTCCACGCTGGACCGGCCGAGGGACACAGAACGTCTTCTCCCTCTCACCGCTCCTCCTCCCTCTCAGTGATCCTACGCATCTACCCGAGCCTGAGGGACAAAGATCGTCTATTTCCCCACAACGCTCCAACGCACCATGACTAATCTGCAGTCACAGCTCAACATAGATGTTTATCGACGCCGACTGCACCGATCTCCACCAAGATTCCTGACCCTGGTTCTCCTCTCCAGCTGGCCCACCCATGCACGGAGCCCCGGCACACGCACCGGGGGTTACGCGGACGGCGTACCACGCACGGGACACATACGGCTCCACTGACCGCCTTCCTTCTTCGCCACTGCACAATGGCCCTTCAGGCTTGCTCGTACACCTGAGGCACGCAGCTTGCTCACTGGATTTTATGGTCTTAGCAATGGCGCTCAACGGGAATTCAGCAGTCTGCGGTCCCCGAAGGCTTTAAGGTTGTGCCTGCACCTAAAGTCAACACGCCAAGTCCCTCTGCTTTTGTTTCTTTTTTCTTACAGCCGCTACACAGCCTCGCCGCTCCTGTTTTTCTTCATGGCCACAAGAGGAGTCAGAGACTAATTTTTCTTCTTGCGATCTCCGCACGCTCAACGGGACAGCCCCTCGACGTCACGGACCAACAAGCAATTTTTGCGCGGCTCGGACGATTTCACCGTCCCAGGCCGGCACTTACTACTCCCCTCCTCCCTCCCCCTCCTCCTGCAGTGAGTTTCCCCCGAAGCTCACTCCCAAAGATTGACTATCGAGGTCTCGGCCGCCTGCCTTGCCCTCTGGGGGGAGCGGTGTGGCAACCCCCACAACAGACTGGGACAGACAGCTCGCTACTTCTGTTTTTTTCCGCTGCATGCTGTGATGTAATCTGCCATTCATGCATTGTTTCACTGCTGTGATGCTAATGTGCCATTCATGCATTGTGTTCATGCATCCTGTCCTGTCTGTGCCTCTCATATGCTAATGCCCATATCGACTGCTGTGAATGTCTTTGATGTATTGTCTGAGTTGGGTATATATGCTGCACTGTTCTGTAAATCTGTCTCTCATTCACTGACTCCTTCAACTGCTGCAGACACGCACTTTGTGTCTCCTCTCTGAGAGCCTGAGGAATCTCGCTCCAGCCTGCTCACACTATGGGCTGGAGCGGAATTCCTATGAAGGCGGTATGATTTAATAAACCTGCTTAAAACTCTCATCGCAGCCTTTATTTTATCATCCACTTCACCCTATTCTATTTAATGTATACATGGATGATCTGTCGAGACAACTAAACAGATGTAACACAGGCTGTGTTGTGGGTGGCTCTGTCATCAATCATCTCATGTATGCAGATGACCTAGTAATAATGAGTCCTTATAGTGTCGGGTTGCAACAACTGTTAAGAGTTTGCTCACAATATTGCAATGATCACAACATCAAATTTAATGTTAAAAAAGTAATGTAGCGATTGTGAGATGCAGAGAGGACAGGGAACTAGTTTTCTTTACCTTTATATTGTGTGATACTTCGCTTGCAACATGCAAGGAAATAAAATGTTTGGGTCATATCACCACTGATGATTTGCGAGATGACAGAAATCTACAGACAGTCCTGTAAATTGTATGCCCAAGCCAGTATGCTACTGAGAAAGTTTAGTATGTGGTCTGTAAATGTTAAATCTTCTCTGTTCAGAGCTTACTGTACTCCTCTGTACACTGCATACCTGTGGAGCAGCTACAGGACTGATAGTATGAGAAGGCTGATTGTGGCCTACAACGATGCACTGAAGTTGCTGCTTCAGGTGCCCAGATGGCATAGCGCCAGCCAGCTGTTTGTGACATGTGGTATTCCTACGTGTAAGGCACTACCGAGGAAACTTATGTACAGTTTTATGTGTCGTCTGGATGACTCAGAAAACAGCATCATACAGCCCCTGATAAGCCCTAGGAAGAGCAGTCTCAGATACACCTCTGCTCTCAGAAGACACTGGCACAACAGCCTCTACAAGATCTCTTTTGAAGGATTGTTATGCTGTTTTTATTGCTGCTGTGTTGTTTATTATTTCCCTGATACCCCTACCCCTCCTTATTTTATATGGACCCACTTGTGTGTCTGAAATAAAGATTAATTATTATGTGGAATGTGTGAAATAAGAGGCAGATTCATGGACAGACGGTTTATTACACACTTCACATCTCACAAGCACAGAACAGACTGAATCCTTTCAACAAGCTCTCCTCAGTTAACTCAACTCTCTCTTCACACGTCTCATGGCATTTCCTATCACACAGCATGACATTTACATTACACTGCATTCAACCCCCTATGTCCCTGACTCCTTCCTGCTATCTCGCCAGGAACCCCCTGGGCATTGTTCTCCCATGCTTATTCACTCTCTCTCTCTGAGATGCTAAATAATCTGACTTCCCCAAGGTCCTACACCGCCCCCCCAGCATCTTAGATAGAACACCAGTCCACACGCTCTCTTGGCTTCAGTCTCCTCCCATATCTGCTGTAACTGGGGTTTACCGCCTCCGTGGCGCTGCTGTGCCGGTGGGGGGCTGCTGGGAGTGTGTCTGACTGCAGGTGGGCCGTGGCGGGGGGGGGGGGGACTTCGCTCTGTCCGTGTGGCTGCTCTAGTGAATCACTTCCCTGGGGAGCTCTCCGTGGGGGTCTTCCACGCCGAGTGGCCCTAGCCAACAGCACTTGCTCGTCCGCTGCTACAAAGGTGGGTTTGAGTCTCTCTATGCCAATTTTCTCCCACCGACCTCCCAAGTCTAGCAAAAAATGCTTATCCCCTGTTTCCAACACTCTGAATGGTCCATCATAGGGTGGGCGCAATGGTGGGCGGTGGGCGTCGTGTCTGACGAACACGAACTCCACATTCTTCAAAGTTTTAGGCACGAAAGCACGTGGAAAACAGTGGTGGGCCGGGCCTGGCAGCGTGCCTGTGTTTGCGCTCCTCTGCAAAAGCTGAGACGGGGAGCTGTCTGGCGCAGGATTATCTGGCAGAAATTCCCCAGGCAGCCGAAGGGGCTGCGCAAAAACAAGCTCTGCCAGGGAAGCTTCCAAATCCTCTTTTGGCGTGGAGCACAACCCCAATAAAACCCACGGCAACCTGTCCACCCAATTTGCATCCGTCAGTGAAGCCCTGAGTGCTGGTTTCAGTGATCTATGAAAACGCTTGCATAACCCATTGGCCTGTGGGTTGTATGCGGTTGTGCAATGAATTGCAACACCCAGGCTGCGGGCCATCATGGACCAGAGGTCGGAAACAAATTGAGGGCCCCTGTCGGATGTAATGTCCGACGGGACTCCAAAATGCGCCACCCATGCTGTTAAAAAAGCACGTGCCACGTCCGCGGAGGTGGTTGCCGCCAGCGGGACTGCTTCTGTCCAGCGCGTGGTGCGGTCCACCACTGTCAGGAGGTGTGTGCACCCCTGTGATTGCGGGAGGGGGCCCACGAGGTCCACGTGAACATGGTCAAACCTCTTAGCCGGTACCCAAAACAGCTCCAAGGGAGCCTTCGTGTGTCTGTGTACCTTGGCTCGTTGGCATGCCACGCAGGCTGCAGCCCACTCTTTTACTTGTTTCCGTAGGCTCAGCCACACGAACTTCTCTCCCACCATTTTGACCGACGCGCGCACTCCTGGGTGCGCCAGAGTGTGAACCGACTCAAACACGCGGCGGCGCCACGCGACCGGGACCACTGGATGCGGGCGTCCCATGGAGACATCGCAGATTAGGGGGGGCTTGCCGTCTTGCAGCACCCTGCTCTCCAGCCTTATCCCTGTTGGTCCAGACTGGAGCGCGCGCACGTCTGCATTGCTAATCTGCTCCGTGGCCATGGCTGCATAATCTATCCCCATGTAGACTGGGGCCACCACGGCGCACGAGAGGCAGTCCGCCACCACATTCAGTTTACCTGACACATGCTGAATATCGGTAGTAAACTCTGAGATCGCGGCCAGCTGTCTCTGCTGCCAGCCCGACCACGGTTCTGAAACCTTGGCCATCGCGAACGTTAGTGGCTTGTGGTCCACAAACGCGGTGAAGCTGCGCCCTTCCAGCCAGAACTGGAAGTGGCGTATGGCCAGGTGGAGGGCCAGCAACTCCTTGTCGAATGTGCTGTATTTAATCAATCAATCAATCAATCAATACATTAGATTTATATAGCACTTTATCATAGACACTCAAAGACGCTTTACAGAAATTAAGGGTCATCCACCACCTGGATGGATGAAGCAGCCACAATACGGCGCCATCCCTTTTAACCATTCAGACACACATTCACACCAAGGGCCACTTTAGAGTCTCCAATTAACCTAACCTGCATGTTTTTGGCATTTACGTTCACTGTCGCGCAAAGTTCTGCTGAAAAAGGCGAGCGGCTACCAAGCCCCGGCGACACGCTGCTCCACGACAGCCCCTATAGCCACGTCTGAAGCGTCGGTGGTGAGCGCTATCCGGGCCGCTGGGTCCAGATGCGCCAGCAGTGCGGCGTTCCCCAGGGCTGCTTTAACCTCCGACAACGCCCGCTCTCGCTCCGGGGTCCATTCGACCCCATCCGCGGGTTTCTGTCTCTTGAGCGCGGCGTACAATGGTTGCATGAGCCACGCCGCGCGGAGAAGGAAACGGTTATAAAAGTTCACATTGTGGCCGACACACATTGTGGGCTCACGTTGCCACAGAGACAGGACTGTATGTGTATTGTGGGGGTGTCACGTCTGCGAAGACAGGAGGACTCGAATCTGCAGTAGATGACATGGAAGTGCGAGATTTGTCTCTTTGTCCCACAGAAGATGCCCCGGAGAGGATTCCGGTTCATCAGGAGACGAGAGACAATGGGTGAAGCTTCAAAGGGATGCTTTGTAACTGTGTGTTTACTCAAGACACCATGTGACTTGAATCCTGATGCTGGAAATGTATAAAAGGGGTGTTGAGATATGATTCTTTCTCTTTCATGCTTTGAGAATGCTAGGAGTTTGCGTTCTGTCAAATAAAGCTGGTTTATGACTGAAACTCAGCCTCGTTATTTGAGCATGCTCCTACACTGGTGACCTACGACGGAGAATGAGCAGACAGAATTCTCCCAAGCGGGGCTCGGTGGAAGCCAGCCTGATGGCCGCCTCCACGCTCCGGCTGCCCGATTTCTGGCAGCACAGCCCGCGCTCATGGTTTAGCGCCATCGAGGCGCAGTTCAACCTCCGGAGAATCTTCAACGACGACACAAGATTCTACCACGTGGTAGCGAAGCTGGACAGCGACACGGTCCAGAGAGTGGAGGATTTGGTTAATCATCCACCAGACAGCGACAAGTACAGCGCATTGAAGGACGCGCTGATCAGCCATTTCACCCCCTCAGTCCAACAAAGAGCAGAGGGGCTCCTGGCGTTGACGGAGGCAGAAAACGATAGACCTGCGGACCTGATGGTGAAGATGCTGCAGCTCAAAGCCTCTGAGGATGGCGAATTCATTTTCGCCCACCTGTTCCTTCGAACCCTACCACCAGCAGTGAGAGTGGCCCTGGCAGAGTCACCCCGATTGGCCAAGCGAGACTACCATGGGTTGAGCAAGGAGGCGCAGAAGTTGGTCGAGGCCCACAAGCGGAACGCGGTTTCGGCCGCAGCGGCTAGTTCGGGAACGGCGTCCGGAGACAGCTTGGGTCCAGCGGTCGCGGCGCTAGACGCACCAACAACGGCGGCGACCGGAGCCAGACGACGCGGAGCGGAGAACGGCTCGTGCTTCTACCACCGCCGTTTTGCAGAGAGAGCACACAGGTGCGTCCCACCATGCAATTTTAAGCGCCAGGGAAACGCCAGGACCGAGGGCCGGTAGCAGCCGCGACTCTCGGCAATGAGAACAGGCTGCTTTACCTGACGGATGCGCGCTCGGGGAAACAGTTCCTTGTGGACACAGGCTCTCAGCTGAGCTTCGTCACACCCACCTACGCGGAACGGCTCTCGCCTTCTAAAGTCCCCTGGGTTTCAGTGTCAGCAGCAAACGGCTCCACGATTAAAACGTTTGGTGAGAGGACCATGCTTCTGTCCTTACAGGGCCATTCATTTGAGTGGACATTTATTGTAGCAGCAGTCAGTTTCAACATGTTAGGGGCTGATTTTTTGTGCTCACATGGTTTATTGGTTGACCTTGCTAATAGACGTCTGATTAATGCACTGTCCTTTCATTCTATTCCCTGCACAGCTCGGGTGGCCCCGCCAACTGCACATGCCAACGTCTCAGCCGCGGGTGGTAAGTTTCACACTCTGCTTGCTCAGTTTCCAGCACTCACAGTCCCCACTTTTTCAGCAACGGTGGCCAAACATGGGGTAGAACATTTCATAACAACCGCAGGCCCTCCCGTTTTTGCAAAGGCTCGGCGCTTGGACCCAGCTAAACTGGCCATAGCGCGCGAGGAGTTCACTAATCTGGAAAAACTGGGCATTGTTAGACGCTCCAACAGCGCTTGGGCTTCGCCGTTACACATGGTCCCAAAGGCTGACGGCTCGTGGCGGCCTTGCGGCGATTTCCGCAGGTTGAACAACGTTTCAGCTCATGACCGCTACCCAATTCCGCACATTCAGGATTTTTCTGTTCATTTGGCGGGGGCGCGCATTTTTTCTAAAATAGACTTGGTGCGCGGCTATCACCAGGTTCCAGTGCGCGCGCAGGATGTACCTAAAACAGCGGTCATAACTCCTTTCGGCCTTTTTGAGTTCTTGCGCATGCCTTTTGGCCTCAAGGGGGCCGCGTAGACTTTCCAACGCATGATGGATGCAGTTTTACGCGACCTGCCTTTCGTGTTCGTTTATTTGGACGATATTTTGGTAGCCAGCACGTCCGAAGGCAAACATGAAAAACACCTCACAGCAGTTTTCCAGAGGTTGGCAGAGCACGGGTTAATAGTTAACCCAGCGAAATGCCAGTTTGGGTTGGCGCAGATTGATTTTTTGGGACATCGCGTTTCGGCAGAGGGAGCAGTTCCCCTTCCAAATAAAGTGCGTGCCATAACAGATTTCCCCCAACCTCAAACGGTTAAGGCGCTTCAGGAGTTTCTAGGGATGGTTAATTTTTACAACCGTTTCCTCCCAAGCGCAGCACGACTCATGCAGCCATTGTACACCGCGTTAAAAAAACAAAAGCCCGCAAATAAGGTCGAATGGTCTCCGGAGCGGGAGCGCGCTTTTGCCCAGGTCAAATCAGCCCTGGCAAATGCAGTTTTGTTAGCGCACCCAGTTCCAACGGCCCGCATGGCGCTCACCACTGACGCTTCCGATGTAGCGGTGGGGGCGGTAGTTGAACAGTTTGTGGCAGGTACCTGGCAACCCCTCGCGTTTTTCAGCAGGACTTTGCGCGATAGTGAACGGAAATACAGTGCGTTTGACAGGGAGCTTTTGGCCCTACACTTGGCCATTCGTCATTTTCAGTTCTGGTTAGAGGGGCGACGTTTCACCGCTTTTGTGGATCATAAACCGCTGACGTTTGCGATGGCCAAAATTTCGGAACCCTGGTCAGGCCGGCAACAAAGGCAACTAGCCGCAATATCGGAGTTCACTACTGACATTCAGCATGTCGCGGGTAAGCACAATGTGGTGGCAGACTGCCTCTCGCGTGCGGTAGCACCACCAAGCCCCATAGGGGCAGACTGTGTAGCCATGGCCGCGGGCCTGGGCAGCGACGCGGGAACGCGCGCAGCCCCGGTCTGTGTTGGGTTAGATTATGCAGCCATGGCTGCGGAGCAGGTTAACGACGCGGACGTGCTCGCGCTCCAGTCTGGACCAACAGGGTTAAGGCTGGAGCACAGGGTGCAACAAGACGGTATGCCCCCGCTAATTTGCGATGTCTCCACCGGACGGCCCCGCCCTGTGGTGCCAACCGCGTGGCGTCGCCGCGTTTTTGACTTGGTCCATTCTCTCGCGCACCCGGGGGTGCGCGCATCGATCAAATTGGTGGGGGAGAAATTTGTTTGGCCTGGGTTGCGCAAACAGGTTAAGGAATGGGCAGCAGCCTGCGTAGCGTGTCAGCGAGCCAAAATACACAGACACACTAAGGCCCCATTAGAACCTTTCCACATCCCCGCTAAGCGTTTTGATCATGTGCATGTTGACCTGGTCGGCCCGCTTCCATTATCACACGGACACACACACCTTTTGACGATGGTAGACCGCACCACGCGCTGGCCAGAGGCGATTCCTCTGCAATCAACCACAGCGGAAGAAGTTGCGCGAGCATTTTTAGCAGCGTGGGTTGCGCGTTTTGGTGTACCGTCGGATATAACGTCCGACAGGGGCCCCCAATTTATTTCTGAGCTATGGTCATCGATGGCCCACAGCTTGGGGGTGAAGATTCATCGCACCACCGCGTATAACCCCCAGGCTAATGGTTTATGCGAACGCTTTCACAGGTCCTTGAAAGCAGCCCTCAGAGCGTCGCTGACGGATACAAATTGGGTAGACAAACTTCCATGGGTCTTATTAGGGTTGCATTCTGCACCTAAGGAAGATTTGCACGCTTCCCCGGCTGAATTGGTGTTCGCTCAACCGCTCCGTTTGCCCAGGGAATTTCTTCCCGATAATCCCGCACCTAATGGCCCCCCCGCTCAGCCGTGGCAGAGCGGCTCAGGAGCAAACACGCTCTCTGACCCAGTCCATCACAGTTTCCCACACGTTTTTGTGCCCAAGGCTCTAAAAAATGCAGAGTTTGTTTTTGTTAAACATGATGCCCAGCGCCCAAGTTTGCGGCCATTTTACGATGGACCGTTTCGAGTGCTGGAGACCGGGCAGAAGCATTTTCTGTTAGATTTAGGGGGCAGACGGGAGCGGATTTGCATTAACAGGCTCAAACCCGCTTTTGTTCTGGCTGACGAGGGAGTGCAGCTCGCGAGGCCCCCCCGCCGGGGCAGGCCGCCGAGGCGACAGTCTCCAAAGTCTTCACAGAAAGGTGTTAACAGCTTTAATCCACAGGTGCAGAGAGGTGTTGCAGAGGCAGCCAAGCCAAGTTGCAGCAGATTCGGCAGAAGGTTAAAACCTAGGCAGTTGGTGGATTGATTAGCGATGTATGGAGTGCTTTGTGTCTTTTCTTTTTCTTTTTTTTTTTTTTCCTCTCTCTTATGCCATGCAGGTTCTGCCTTACTGGACGTTTGGGGGGGGTAGTGTGGCCGACACACATTGTGGGCTCACGTTGCCACAGA
This sequence comes from Pholidichthys leucotaenia, assembly GCA_020510985.1. Taxonomy (NCBI): domain Eukaryota; kingdom Metazoa; phylum Chordata; class Actinopteri; order Cichliformes; family Pholidichthyidae; genus Pholidichthys; species Pholidichthys leucotaenia. The sequence continues at coordinate 99,059,120 of CM035836.1, read as the reverse complement.
GACAGGACTGTATGTGTATTGTGGGGGTGTCACGTCTGCGAAGACAGGAGGACTCGAATCTGCAGTAGATGACATGGAAGTGCGAGATTTGTCTCTTTGTCCCACAGAAGATGCCCCGGAGAGGATTCCGGTTCATCAGGAGACGAGAGACAATGGGTGAAGCTTCAAAGGGATGCTTTGTAACTGTGTGTTTACTCAAGACACCATGTGACTTGAATCCTGATGCTGGAAATGTATAAAAGGGGTGTTGAGATATGATTCTTTCTCTTTCATGCTTTGAGAATGCTAGGAGTTTGCGTTCTGTCAAATAAAGCTGGTTTATGACTGAAACTCAGCCTCGTTATTTGAGCATGCTCCTACAACATCACCAAAAATTCTTGCAGCGCCCTGACCGTCTGAGGCCGGGGAAAATCCACTACGGCGTGCACTTTGTCAGGCAATGAGATCACTCCTTCCGGAGAGACGCGGTGCCCCAAAAAATCAATCTCCGTCACGCCGAACTGGCATTTCGCCGGGTTGATTATTAACCCGTGCTCCTCCAACCTCCGGAAAACCGTCCTGAGGTGGGTTTCGTGTTCGACTTCGGACGCACTGGCTACCAGGATATCGTCCAGGTAGACGAACACGAACGGGAGATCGCACAGCACTGCATCCATCATGTGCTGGAACATCTGTGCCACGCCTTTTAACCCGAATGCCATGCACAGGAACTTGAATAAACCGAACGGAGTTATGACCACTGTTTTGGGTACGTCCTCCACACGCACTGGGACCTGGTGATAACCGCGGACCAGGTCTATTTTGGAAAAAATGCTTGCTCCGGCGAGGTGAACGGAAAAATCCTGTATATGGGGAATTGGGTAGCGGTCGTGTGCTGTGGCGTTGTTCAACCTGCGGAAATCACCGCATGGTTGCCACAAGCCCTCAGCCTTAGGGACCATGTGTAGCGGGGATGCCCATGGGCTGTTCGAACGCCTGATGACGCCCAACCTTTCCAGGTTGGCGAACTCCTCACTCACTATGGCCAGTTTGGCTGCGTCCAAGCGCCAAAGTCTTGCGAAAACGGGCGGCCCGGTGGTGGTGATAAAGTGCTCCACCCTGTGTTTAGCGATGGCTGCCAAAAACGTCGGGACCGTGAGTGCTGGGAACTGAGTGAGCAGTGCGTGGAACTTACCGACTGTAGCTGTGACGTTGGCTTGTGCTGTTGGGTGGGTCCCTCGAGCTATGCAGGGGAGAGATTCAAAGGACAGTGCATTAACCAGGCGTCTGTTAGCAACATCCACAAGTAAACCATGCGCACACAGAAAATCAGCGCCCAGGATCGGGCAACACAGTGCTGCTATGATAAAAGTCCACTCATACGAGCGGCCATGTAGAGATAATGCCAGTGTTCTCTCACCGAACGTCTTAATCTCCGAGCCGTTTACTGCCACAAGTCCAGGGCCGCTAGGTCCTGCCAACCGGTCAGCGTAGCACGGCAGGATGACGCTCTTCTGGGCTTCGGTGTCGACGAGGAAGCATCTCCCCGAGCGCGAGTCCGTTACGTAGAGCAGCTTGTTCTCTTCACTGGCGGTCGCAGCTGCTACCGACTGCCGGCCTTGGCGTTTCCCAAGCGCTTGAACTGGCATGGTGGCGCACATCTGCGCACGTTCTCTCCAAAGCGGCGGTGGTAGAAGCACAGCGTGTCTTTCTGGCGCTCCTTGGCCCCTGCTGCCGCTACCATCGGTGGCTCCTCGCCTCCTCTGGTCGTCTCGCTGGGCTCCGCCGCCGCCGCGTTGACAGTGATCGCTCGGGTGGTGAGGATGATCCGGTCTGCCTCCTGGGCTAGCGCACGATAGTCACGTGTGGCCAGCAATGGCGAATTGGCCAGAACCGCTCTCGCCTCCGTTTGAAGGTTCGGGAGGAAAAGGTGGGCAAACAGAAAGTGCCCGTCGTCCGTGCCCATTAACACCAGCATCTTCTCCATCAGGTCGACGGCTGAACCATCTCCTAACTCGGTCCGCCCCAGGAGCCTCTCCGCTCTCTCACATTCCGAGAGCGTGTAGCGCCGGGTCAGCGCAGCCTTGAGCGCCTCGTATTTGCTGTGGGCTGGAGGCTGATCGAGCAGGCTCGCTACCTGCTGGGCTGTGCGAGCGTCCAGCGCTGCTACCACATGGTAGAACTTGGTGTCGTCTGCCGTTACTCCCCGGAGGGCGAATTGGGCCTCGGTATGGTGGAACCAAGAGCGCGGGTTGTGCTGCCAGAAGTCTGGTAGCTTGACTGAAACCGCACATGCGTTGCTGGGGGCTCCAGTCTGGGCTGTCTGTGGGATGGCTGCTCTCTTCACACGTCTCATGGCATTTCCTATCACACAGCATGACATTTACATTACACTGCATTCAACCCCCTATGTCCCTGACTCCTTCCTGCTATCTTGCCAGGAACCCCCTGGGCATTGTTCTCCCATGCTTATTCACTGTCTCCCTCTGAGATGCTAAATAATCTGGCTTCCCCAAGGCCCTACAATTATTATTATTAATATAGGCATTGTGAACTGATGGGATGATGGTATAGGATACTGCTGGGTGCTGGGACACCGAAACTATATTTACATGTACTTACACTAGTGGTCAAAAGTTTTAGAACACCCCAATTTTTCCAATTTTTATTGAAATTTATAAAGTTTGTTTCAACACTATTTTTATGCAGGCTGTGTTTGGAATGTTCACTTCCTCCCTCCCTCTCTACTCACTATATAGTGAATTTAGATATAGTGGACTATACATATAGTAAATTCCATACAACAATAAAATTAACAGATTTCGGACACTACTGGGCTTGTTTTTGCGGCACGGTTAATGACGTCATCATGGTGAGACAGTAAAACGTAACAGACTAACGGTGGTAAAAGATGAATACTTGCATGGAATTTGTAGTAAATATGTATTAAATCAAATTGTTTTTCCTGAATTAATAACTGTAAATAACTTAAGGTAGTTTATATTGTGATGTAAAGCTCTCCTTTCACTGCTCTGTTTGCTGCACATTGCATTATGGGATATATTGGCTAATGTAGTGACCATCCATTGTACACTACGTTTCAAAATGCATTGTAGGATAATTTGAGTGTTCTATATAGTGAATGAAATTTTCAGTTAAGATTTCAAACAGCACTACAAAATGGCTGATTCGCTATATAGTACACTACATGGGGAAGGAGAGAACATTTCAAACACAGCAGCAGCAGACAGAGGGGGTTGTAAGTAATAAAGAGAAGTTGGGATGCCTGTAGGAACTGGTAGCAGTGTGGAAGATGAAAGCAGATGAGACAGCAAGCTGTATGACACACAAACTTTATTCACCTTCCAATATAAAACACAGAAAAAAAACTCTTTCTGGGGTCTCTGGGCGCCTCCTTTTATATCACTTGTCATGGGCAGTGAGAGCATGCCCTCTCCGTCCCGTTCATCTCTCCCCAGCATATCATCACACCTGAGGGAGAGGACACACCTGCACCCTCTCATCAGCCAGCATACTTAAGGAAGCATCCTTCAGTGATTCAACGCTGGCTCGTCTGGGTATACTGCCACTAAATACAGCAAGTCATCACACACTGGGTAAAGAAATTATTAACCTGTGTGCTTTATTCCCTTGTTTAGGTTGCTGCCATCGTGTGGGTGTGTCACCGGGACTGCGTGCGCTCTCCTGCCACACCATCTCTCACCAACAGTAACCTCCACCTGTTCAGGCACCACCAGCTCATTCCCTACCCTGCTAGTTCATCTATTCCCTGCTGGAGTCCTGCCGGTGCTCCCTTGGAACCCACGTAAGTGGTAAATTGGCTCACCCATTATCCCTTACTCCATTCCTTCTCTTACAGCTCTTGTCTTCTCTCCACAGGCTCCTTCCTCTGGCGAGTGACTGTTCTGTAGCTGTGTGGCGTTTTTACTATTTAATAAAGATTATCAAACGTGCATTATTGTTTGATTGTCTCTCTGTTGCTGCATCTTGCACGTGGGCTGAATTATCTAATCAGTCATGACAGAATGAGCCAGCCTTAACCTCGGCTCAGCAGGTGCAACAGCAGGGCAATCAGCTCTGGATTGTCTAGAGGCATCCGAGCAACAAATTACTGTGATGGCCCAGCTGCTGCAAACGAAGATGCGGCAATTGGACACCATCATGCAGCATTTGGGCAGGGTGGCTCCTCCGGCTCCTCCTCCTCAGCCTGCTCCCATTGTTCAACCACCGGTGCACCGTACCACCTCCGTTCCCACACGTGCCCCGTACGAGGGGGAGGTGGGGAAGTGTAATTAGTTTCTCCATCAGGTACGGATGTGTTTGGAGCAGGTCGGGGGGGGGGGGGTACCTGGGGGATGCCACAAAAATCCAATTTTTCACCTTACTGTTGCGAGACCGAGTCCTTAGCTGGGCTCGGGCCACAGCAGACAGCCCGGAGGGCCATAGTTACACGTTTGACTAATTTGTGGCTGCTTTTTGTCACACGTTCGACCACACCGAGAGTCAGGGGAGCATAATGAGCCACCTTATGACTCTCCGCCAGGGGGCTCGGTCTGTGGCCGAGTTCTCTGTGGAGTTTCGGGTCGAAGTGGTGGACTTGGGGTGGAACGAGGTTGCGTTACGCAGCGCGTTCCTCCACGGGTTAAACGCACACCTCCGCGACAACCTGGCAGTTTATGCCATTCCCGACACGCTCAGTGGTCTCATTGATCAGGCTGTGGGGTTGGACAACCGTTATCGTGAGCACGCAAAGGAACGGCAGGCCTCCTCTCACTCATCCACCGAGCAGGTGCCCGCTGTGGGGACTGACTCTGTGGGGGGGGGGGCAGTCCTCCTCCCGAGCCATTGGACCTCAGTCAGTTTCAATTAACCGACGACGAGTGTCGGCGAAGGAGGAGGACTGGTGCATGCATGTACTGTGGTTCTCCGAAGCACAGTCGGGACGAGTTCCCCAGCGGCCAAAAAGATGCGGCCCGTCAGTAGCTGTGGGGGGTCTGGCGGGTGGGATCAAATTAACTCCCCCCGGAAATTTCTCTATTCTGGCCCTCATGCAATTGCCAGGGGTCGAGAGGAGGGTCTTGGCGTTAGTTGACTCAGGGGCAGAGGGCAATTTCGTGTCGGCCCAGGTCATTCGGGACCTGGGTATTCCCACTCTTAAATTGCCCCATCATCAATGTATTACCACCATATCCGGCCGTGAGGTTGCGGTAGTTGCCGGATGCACGAGGCCAGTCGCCATCCTCTTGTCCGAGAATCATCGGAAGGAACTCACGTTCCTAATTCTCCCAAATTCATCATCTCCGATGATTCTAGGGTATCTGTGGCTCCAGAGGTAGACACCATGAACCGAGATGAGGGGGCCTTTATGCTTTCCCACACCTGGGACCACATTCTCCAGAGACCATCTGACGGCGGGAGTCGGGGCCGGCTCGGTGGATCCGACAGATCTGCTGAGCTGGCCCCGCCTACGAAAATCAGCTGATAAATGTCACCTGGCAGCAATCAGCTGATTCTTCTGACGAAGGCTGCAGTGCAGTTGAAACATTTAAAGAAGGTAATGACATCTTTCTATTTTATTTTTTGTCTTTTATATGAACAAAAGATAAATAATTAAAAGAAGACAAAAATGAACCTATTTGACGTATCCAGAGGTACAGTCCCATTATTAACTTTGTACGTAATTCGATCTCCTCCTGGAGCCCATTCTGTTTGGCCAATTGTTTAAGTTTAGCTGAATGTGCTCCTTCTCTCCCTGTCTCTCCCCCTCTGGTCGAGCTGCCGGACCTCAGCCTCGTCCCCCAGGCTTATCATAATTTGGGGGAGGTCTTCAGCAAGTCGAGAGCACTGTTGCTTCCGCCTCACGGCTCGTATGACTGTGCTGTGGACCTCATCCAGCTCTACAGCATCTCTGGGCCGGAGAGAGAGGCAATGGAGAAGTATGTTAAAGAGTCGCTGAACGCCGGCCTTATTTGGCCATCTTCGGCTCCGCTCGGGGCCGGGTTCTTCTTTGTCGGCAAAAAGGATGGCTCGCTGCACCCGTGTATCGAGTACCATGAGCTCAACACCATAACAGTTAAGGACAAATATCTTCTGCCCTTGATGAATTCCGTGTTTGAGCTCTTTCAGCGCTCACGGGTGTTCACTAAATTAGACTTATGCAATGCATACCATCTAATCCGCATTCGTGAGGGGGACAAGTGGAAGACAGCGTTTAAAACCCATCTGGGGCAATTTGAGTATTTGATTATGCCGTTTGGGCTCACCAACGCCCCCGCTGTCTTCCAACAGTTAATTAACGATGTCCTCCGCGATATGCTCTATCAATTTGTGTTCATCTATTTAGATGACATTTTGATTTTCTCCAGCTCGCCGGAGGAACATGAAGTCCATGTCAGGGCAGTTTTACAACGGCTCTTGGAGAACCAGCTCTACATTAAGGCTGAAAAGTGTGAGTTCTCCACTACATCTACCACCTTCTTGGGCTTCATAGTGGCTGAAAGGAGACTGATTGCCGACCTAGCCAAGGTGAGGGCAGTGTTCGATTGGCCGACACCCCACTCCCACAGGGAACTTCAACGTTTCCTCTGGTTTGCGAACTTTTATCAGTGGTTAGAGAGGGCTATTCGCCCCATTGTTGTGTGGACCGACCACAAAAGCCTCGAGTATTTGCAGTCGGCCCGCTGACTTAATGCCAGGCAGGATCGCTGGGCTTTATTTTTCCAGCGGTTTAATTTTACCATCACCTACCGGCCTGGATCTTGGAACACCAAACCAGACGCGCTATTGCGCCAGTTTGGTTCTGAGGAGGTAGCGCCCCCTTCCCACCCCCAACCCATTCTTCCCTCTTCATGCGTCCTCGGTGCCCTTAAGTGGGATATCGAGTGGAGGGTCCATCAGACCCAGTCTCGGGACCCTGTACCAGCAGGATGCCCCCGGAACTGCCTGTACGTCCCCACTGCCCTCCGCAGTGACGTCATCCAGTGGGGTCACACCAGCCACTTCGCCTGTCATCCTGGTATCACCCGCACAATGGATCTGGTTTGGCGGGTGTTCTGGTGGCCCACGCTGTGGCGAGATGTGTGGGAGTACATGCGGGCCTGCCAGACCTGCGTCCAGGGCAAGTCCAATCCCCCCCCCTCTTCCCGGCTGGGCTTCTCCACCCTCTTCCCATCCCCGGTCACCCGTGGTCGCACATCACTGTGGATTTTGTCACTGGACTTCCCCCTTCCCATGTAAAATCAGTGATCCTGACCATCGTGGACCGCTTCTCCAAGGCTGTCCACCTGGTGGTGCTTCCCAAACTCCCCTCGGCCTTGGAGACGGCCATCCTCCTGACTGAACACATGATCCAAATTCATGGGATTCCTGTTGACATCGTGTCTGACCAGGGCCCACAGTTCACATCACAAGTTTGGAGGGCCTTATGCTGCACCCTGGGGACGACAGTGAGCCTCTCCTCTGGGAACCATCCCCAGAGCAACAGACAGGCAGAGCGTGCCAACCAGTCCTTGGAGGCCACCCTGCAATGCATGGCAGCCAAACACCCTTCCTCTTGGAGCTCGCACCTGACCTGGTTGGAATACGCTATGAACTCAGCCATCTCCATGGCAATGGGGCTCACTCCATTTGAGGCATTATTAGGCTACACACCTCCGCTCCTACCCATGACTGAGAGGGAGGTTGCGGTTCCCTCCATGGGGACTCACACTCTCCGCTGCAGGCAAGTCTGGAGATCCACGCGTGCCGCCCTCGGCCGTTCTGTCAAGTGCAACCGGGCTGTGGCTGATAAGCGACATGTGCCTGCCTCCAAGTACACCGTAGGCCAGCAGGTCTGGTTGGCGGCCAGTCAGGTTCTGCTGAAGACAACAGTGACGAAACTGTCTCCTTGCTTCACCGGGCCTTTTCCAATCTCCAGTATTGTTAACGATGCCTCAGTGCGGCTCAAACTTCCACCAGCCCTGGGGGTGAACCCGGCCTTTCATGTCTCTCACATCAAGCCCCTCTCGGTCAGTCCTCTCTGCCCCCCCCCCCGAAGCCGCCTCCTCCTCCCCGGATTATTGACAGCCACCTGGCCCACACGGTCCACCAGATCTTGGAGGTTTGCCGTCGAGGCCGGGGTCTCCAGTATTTGGTTGACTGGGAGGCTACGGCCAGGAGGAACGGTCCTGGGTTCCCTCGTCCCGAATCCTGGACAAGGAAATGCTCTGGTCGCATCATTGTGCCCATCCCAACAAGCCGTATGGACTGCCAGGAGGTGCTTCTAGAAGGGGGGGCCCTGTCATGGGCAGCGAGAGCGCGCCCCCTCCGTCCCGTTCATCTCTCCCCAGCTCATCATCACACCTGAGGAAGAGGACACACCTGCACCCTCTCATCAGCCAGCATACTTAAGGAGGCATCCTTCAGTGATTCAACGCTGGCTCATCTGGGTATACTGCCACTAAAGACAGCAAGTCATCACACACTAGGTAAAGAAATTATTAACCTGTGTACTTTGTTCCCTTGTTTAGGTTGCTGCCATCGTGTGGGTGTGTCACCGGGACTGCGTGCGCTCTCCTGCCACACCATCTCTCACCAACAGTAACCTCCACCTGTTCAGGCACCACCAGCTCATTCTCTGCCCTGCTGGTTCATCTATTCCCCACTGGAGTTCTGCCGGTGCTCACTTGGAGCCCACGTAAGTGGTAAATTGGCTCGCCCATTATCCCTTACTCCATTCCTCCTCTTACAGCTCTCGTCTTCTCTCTACAGGCTCCTCCCTCTGGTGAGTGACTGTTCTGTAGCTGTGCGGAGTTTCTGCTATTTAATAAAGATTATCAAACATGTATTATTGTTTGATTGTCTCTCTGTGGCAGCGCGGTGTTGGAGTGGTTAGCACTGCGGCAGCACAGCAACTCACTCTTGGACAGGGGATCCTGGGTTCGATCCCAGCCCCCGACCAACAGTGATCTGTGCGGAGTTTGCATGTTCTCCCCATGTCTGCGTGAGTTTACTCCAAGATTTCTCCAGTTTCCTCCCACATGCCAAAAAAACATGCGTTAGGTTAATTGGCATTAAAACTGGGGATTCTAAATTGTCCTTAGTTATGACTGTGAGAGGGAATGGTTGTCTGTCTCTCTGTGTTGGCCCTGTGATGGACTGGCGATCTGTCCAGGGTGTACCCTGCCTCTTGCCCAAGGATGCTGGGATAGGCTCCAGCCCCCCCCCCCCCCGCGACCCAAAAAGGATTAAGCGGAAGAAGATGGATGGATGTCTCTCTGTTGCTGCATCTTGCATGTGGGCTGAATTATCTAATCAGTCAAGACACCACTTTATTTCTGCCCCATAAGACCCAGGTAGCCAAAGACAATACACACAGTGCACAAAGCTTGTCTGGCACCTTAACATTACAGAACACTAACCCTGCTTCTTACTCCCTCTCACACTCTAGCGAACTCCGGTGTCTCCTGACTCCCCGGGTGTGGCTAGTCTTTTTTGTTACATCTGAGACCCCCGGTGCCACTTCCTCCTTCAGTCCTCTGTTCCATCCCCGCCACCAGCTTCCGACTGTGGGTGGAGAACCCCCACTCAGTGCCACCACAGCACCAACTTTCAAGACTTGATCAACTTCCGGTGTTGCAGAATAGCTTTAAGTTTTTAACCCATTTCTTGTTTCCTGAAAAAGGCCTTTTTGTATTATTTTGAAATGTACATTAATTTTCATTTTTCGGTAACCTTACCTTTTGTTTTACCTTTTACCTCTGGCTATTCAGCATTTACCTTTGTACCATTTCAAGCTATTTGTTGGATTTGAAATGTTTGAATTTCAATAAAACACTGGAAAAATTGGGATGTCCTAAAACTTTTGACCGGTAGTGTATATTCACATTTCCTTACTTTAATCTCCTCATTTAACCCAGTAGAGGTGTATGCCGGGGGAGAAATCAAGCGCATTCTGGATCCTTGCACTCAGCTGCTCCCTCCCTTCTCTCGTCATACCTGTGGTGGAGCTTCTTTGGACAGGGAAACGGGATAGACTGCACTGCTCTCTCTCCATAATATACTTGCTGTGGAGTGCAGTCGGACGAGGAAACAGAGGTGTATGGGGCTGGAGGCAAAGTGGAATGCTTTGCATGCCAGACATGCTCTTCTCGGCACAGCAGGTAAAGCCTCATTTATGTCTCTCCATGGGGTTTCACTGAACAACCAACGGCATCAAACAAACACACAAAAAAAATGTCCAAATAACGATGATTTCATTTGTAATCCTAATGTTTTTAAATGCTGTCCAGTTTAGCAAATTGATCATTTTCCACTCATACCTACAATGCGGAGGTGCGGTGGCCAGCACAACAACTCACCCTTGGCCATGGGATCCCTGGTTCGATCCCAGCCCCGGACCAACAGTGATCTGTGTGGCGTTTGCATGTTCTCCCCATATCTGCGTGGGTTTACTCCGGGATTTCTCCGGTTTCCTCCCACAGGCCAAAAACATGCAGGTTAGGTTAATTGGAGACTCAAAGTGGCCCTAGGTGTGAATGTGTGTGTGTGAATGGTTAAGGGATAGCGCCGTACCGTGGCTGCTTCATCCATCCAGGTGGATGCTCTCAATTTCCCCTCTGGGGATCAATAAAGTATACAAAATCAAAAAAAAAAAAAAAAAATCAGTAGTCTAGATTTTGTCATTCTGTCTCTACCTGTCTCTGTCTCCCCCTGGAGGCACTGCTCTGAAACTGCACCCAAACCAAAGCTGAAAAAGCACAACAGTAGTCTGACTTCCAGTTAATTATTTACCATGTTAAATGAACAATTCCCATTCCCCACAGTACTAGATACAACACTATAATGAATTTAAGTCCTAAAAGATTATATTTATAATTTATAACCCAGTGAATGACATAACTATAGTTAATGCCCCTGTTGTGTCCATAATTACAAGAATATTGAGGAAGTAAGAACTCGGTTAACAGGTCTTTATTCAGGATAGCAAACCATATACATAAGGCTTACGGCACTCGCCTGCATGCCAGGTGGCTCCCACGAACAAAGAGGCAGAGCCTCTTCCGCCCACTTCCTTTATACCCCGAGTGGCGTCACTACCGGAAACCAGCAGTTAGCCACCCCGGTCTAACCCACGTCCAACCCGGCCGCCATCTTGCTAATACCAGCCTTTTACATATGTTACAGCCCCCTTAGGGACTAAAACAGGAATGAGACACAAATAACGTCAAAATAATTAAATTAAATTAAATTAAATTACAAGGAATACATTACAGTGGGTCTCAAATATTTGTAAAAGTGTCCTGTTAGTTTGCTTGACGTCACTTGGTCCCATTAGATATAATTTAATGCACTATTTGGGCATTGTGTAAAACATTAGTTAATACAACAATGGCCATTTGTCATTAAATATTAAAATACAAATGATTCATGATGGGCTTTTGCCGTCCAATAATAAATGATTTCATTTATTATCTGGATGTTCTAGGGGGGTTTGGTGTCCCATTTGATATCTTTTTGTCCCGTTCAATGTTTAGTGAAACCACTCTCAGTGGAGCTTGTTGTGTGGTGTATGTGTGTTGCCCTCTGGGTTTGCTGTAGCTGCCCTGCACAGTGATGTCAGGTGGGCTGCGGCACCTGTATATATAGTTCTGTGTGTGTTCAATAAAGGGAGTTCGCTGCATGGCATAAGACTGACTCTGACCCCTTATTACAGACATAACATTTTGGCGACGAGAGAAAAACCATGGAGGCGTATGGGCTACCTCCACCTCTGCCGTTGTTTCTGGAGTGTCCGGGGGAGCCTGCCATCCTGTGGCCAGACTGGATGGCCATGCTTGGGGGATATATTGCTGGTCTGGGCCTGGGTAGACTCGACGGAGACTGAGGACGGCCGCTTCTGGTCCGTCGTCTTGGCGTGTAGGGTTGGAGAATTCTCGGCATATTGGGAGAGACAGAGCTTTATGCGGATGCTGTTGGGCGGCTGGCTGGAGATTTTGCCAAACGTCCAAGGGACAAGAAGTTGGGACTGTGGGTAGTGAGACTGTTGGCGCCAAGAGGAGCTAAGCTAGTTAGCTCGGAGGAGCTAGAGGCTCAAACTGTGGCAATGGGAAGGTTAGCCACGAAGCTAGATGCGTGCCAAAACAGAGCTACAAGCTGCCAGCTGGGTATCCAGGGGGGACCTGAGCCCCTGATTACCGGAGACGGTGAGCCAGCCAAGGACCTCAGCATGGTGTGTGACCATAGCGCTGGTGATGTTGACGGCGCGGTGAGCAGCGACAACAGAGAGAGAGAGTAGCGACCAGACTCAACTGAGTTTTCCCCGAGGCTGGAGTCTGGGCAATGGGAGAGCAGGAGCCAGCAGGCTGAAAGCCCCGGGAAGCAGAATTGACAGCCAGGTGCAGAGGCAGTGGAGCGGAGTGCCTTGGATGAAGGTGCTGGGCTCAGTGGCGTGGCACCTGGGTCGATGGGTGACGCCAGCGAGAATGATGCTGTGAGCCCCTTGAGAGAGCAGCGAAAGCAGGACGCAGCGGAATGCCTTGGACCGAGTCGACAAGTGTTGCCAACGAGCGAGCTTTGGTTTTCTCCAGAGTTCGTCCGCAAGGGGCAGGAAAGTCTGGGGCTACAACAGCAGCAGCAGTTTTGAAGATGGTTGAGGACGGGCCAACAGGCACGGAGGGACGGTGTGCCGGGCAGAAGCACTGCGGGTCCAGACGAGAGAAGTGGTCGGTGGTGAGATGAGACATTCTCGCCGGGGAGGTCAGCTTTGACCCCGGGGGCAGGTGGCTTCCAGGGGTACGCATGCTGTGGCTGCCCATGGACTGTGGTGTAACATAAATAACTGCAATGTACATATGTTCATATGGTGTGCATGTGAATGGTTGCTGTGAAATGGGATTATTTGAAATATTTGAGAGACACAGTCCAGTTTTAGTTGTTTCTTTTTTTGGGGGGGGGGGGGGTTGAATGTGTTAGGTCATCACTGTTCACTGTTTCCCATTATTTCCCTTAGTGCATGATTCGGGTCTTAAATTGGGGTGGGTCTGAACTGTATGTATGTGTTTTGCACTTTTGTAAGGGGGAAGGGAATGATGTGTGGTGTATGTGTGTGGCCCTTGGGGCTTGCCGTAGCTGCCCTGCACAGTGATGTCAGGCGGGCTGCGGCACCTGTATATATAGCTGTGTGTGTGTGTTCAACAAAGGGAGTTTGCTGCATGGCATAAGACCAACTCTGACCCCTTATTACAATCATAACAGAGCTTATGCTCCGTGCGTTTACAGGGCCATATGCATACCATAACAGGCTGTCCAAACTGCTTTTCCAACACAGCTGTCAAAGGGAATATCATGCATATATACAAACATACTGTCAGTTTTTTATTTCTGTTTTAGGTCATTTTGACCGAATGTTATTATGATAGGTTGTACTATAAATTATAAATGCCACATTTCTCACTTTTTTTTACTTGACCTTTCCACAACATTGGTGTCCAAATCTCAGAACACAATACTGTAAAATTACTGATCCAACAATAGAAAAAGGATTTCATAGGATCCATGGAGCATTCTGCAGGGTAACTTATTAAGATGGGAAAGACTGAAGTGAGTGAGTACAAATTAGCCACTTAACATCTCAGCACATGTCTAAAATGTTCATTGGCGCAGCAAGTTTCTATATGATAACCTTGCTATTGCTCTTTCTGTATCATCATACTTAATGCATGCCATCTGCATTGTATCGATGGTGTATGTCTATGTGTGTGGACAAAACGTGCTTGCTATTGCTATTGTAACGTCGGGGCAGGGATTTTCCCCAGCATGCTTTGCCAGCAGAGGACGTTATTTTGTGTGTGTTTAAATGTTATTACTGTGTTATTATACTGCTGTGTCCTTATAACTGTGTTATAATGACCCAGCAGTGTTATAGGTAGAATTAGAGTAAAGATTGATTATGTGTTGTGTAACCCTGATTGAAACGGAGGTCTGGGAGAATGACCTCCCCCCCTGTCTGTGTTCAGTGATGTGTTTTAATAAAGCCTGTTGTGTCACAGCCATCTGCTCCCTTTCTTTGTGTGAACCTCGCATACATCACACTATTGTAGTACCACCATCAATAAACACTGCATGCAATATTCAACAGGCATCAATGCTAGCTTTAAATAGGATCCCTATTACTCCCTGGGTAAACTTACCTTTCTTTTCCTTAACAGTCTCAGGCTCTTCTGCTGTCTCATTAGCAGACCTTTCAGTGGAGCCTATCCCAGCGTCTTTGGCCAAGAAGTGGAGTACAACCTGGACAGATCGCCAGTCCATTGCAGGTGTGGCAATCTGTCCAGACAGGAACAGAATAAATATCTTTTTCCTGGTGGCCTGCTGCTGAGACCCGGTGGTTGGGTCTGTCTTACACTATAAACAGAGTATGCTTGTGTTACTTGGTATTTTAGTGAGTTTGCCCTCCCATGACTGGTTTCAAAGAGCAAGAGAGGCATCAAACCAAGGTGTGACATATAAAGGGTCAGAGTTGGAGACCTATTGCTACTAAGCAGTTTAAATTGAGAGAATGACACAAGCTAGAACATTCAAACACCACACAGAAATAAGGTCTACTAGATGAGTCAAACCCTTTTTGCTGTGAGGTGACAGAGGCAAACCTGCTGCATTTATCTTTAATTCAAATCAGACACGTCTGTTTTGAATGTAAAATTAATGCTGTATTGGTACATGCTGCAACGTGTCAGCTGACTAAGTTCATCCATAGAGAATCAGTGAGTAACTGTAGAACAAATAAACTGGGGCGTGGCTTTAGGTGCGCTCTGCTCTTTGCTCAGAGAATGTGAGACTCTTTAGACATTCATTGTTGTTGAGAGGGGAAATGGCGCACCAAGGAAATCAGCTGAATTCAGAGAAATTCTCTTGTTCGATTTGTCTGGATCTGCTGAAGGATCCGGTGACTATTCCCTGTGGACACAGCTACTGTATGAACTGTGTTAGAACCCACTGGGATGAAGAGGAGAAAGAAAGGGAAATCTACAGCTGTCCTCAGTGCAGAAAGAGTTTCACACCGAGGCCCGATTTGGTTAAGAACATCATGTTAGCAGAGTTAGTGGAGGAACTGAAGAAGATTGAATTCCAGGCTGCTCCAGCTGATCACTGCTATGCTGGACCTGAAGATGTGGTCTGTGATGTCTGCACTGGGAGGAAACTGAAAGCTGTCAAGTCCTGTTTGTCTTGCCCAGCCTCTTACTGCAAGAGACACCTCCAACCTCACTGTGACGCACCACCTTTAAAGAAGCACAAACTCGTCGACCCCTCCAAAAATTTCATTGATGAGGTAATGACGGTTTTCTAGCTTTACTGACCAGGGACCTCATTTACAAAACAGTTCACACAAATCCATCTAAGATATCTGAGATTCCATCACTTGTAGTTGCTGAGTAACAAGTTATTTTGTGCTTTTGAGGCCTGCTTTGGTTAATATGCAGGTCATTCAACATGGAAAAGCTATCAAAGTCCAAAATGCTCAAATATGTCAGGCATGCTTCATTAAAGAAGGATTAGATTATATACAATGGTGTGAAAAAGTGTTTGCTCCCTTCCTGATTTCTCTTTTTTTTTACGTTTGTCACACTTAAATGTTTCAGATCATCAAACAAATTTAAATGTTTGACAAAGATAACACAAGTAAACACAAAATGCAGTTTTTAAATGAAGGTGTTTATTACTACGGGTAAAAAAAAATCCAAACCTGCATAGCCCCGTGTGAAAAAGTGATTGCCGACTAAACCTAATAACTGGTTGGGCCACCCTTAGCAACAACAACTGCAATCAAGCATTTGTGATAACTGGCAATGAGTCTTTTACAGCGCTGTGGAGGAATTTTGGCCCACTCATTTTTGCAGAATTGTTGTAATTCGGACACACTGGAGGGTTTGATCCGCCTGACACAGAATACAAGTTTAACTAATGAATGTTGCAAATTTGTAAAAAAAAAAAAAATACATTTACAGGGGGAAAAATACAAATTCAAAAGAAAACAGTTGAAAAATTATAGGAAAAAAAAGAAAATTTATGAGAAAAAAAGTTGCAAATCTACAAGAAAAAAAAAGAAAAATTCCAGGAAAAAAAAGTTTCAAATTTATGACAAAAAGCTGCAAATTTTTGAGAAAAAAGTTGAAAAAACTGATGTGAGCACCCATAATTAAATAAAATGAGAAGTTTGTGCCACGCATCTCTGTTTTGAGTCACACCATAGACTGTCCAACAGGAAACAATATCCACTTTTCATTAGTTAGTTGGATTGTGCATTGATATGGCTCATGTGTCCATGTCATGGTCCGTGTGCTGACTTTGTCGGGACTCGGATTGTCCGGTTGTTCTCCGTTCTCTTCTCAGGCGCACCACTAAGCCTCTGGGCTTTTATTCTGGCAGCATTTTGGCGGGGCTTCCGGTTGTCAGAGCGGAGCTTCGCTAAACGGCAAAATCCCAATCAGCTGATCACCCTTCATCAGCGGATTAATCTGTCAAAGCCCTATTCAAGGGAGCAGCTCTGTTTGTTCAGGGCTGCGACCTCATATGCTTATGGATAACGCTGGTCTCCCCAACGTTAGACTGGAGTCCCTACGCTCCGGCTCCAGTCATTCTCTTTTCCTCGCCGCCTTCTGTAAGTTTATCCTTTAATCAGTGTTTATCGTCAGTGTGCTCTTGCCTTGTCCTTATTTGTGTTTTGCCCCTCATGGCTCATTATTTTGTACCTTTTTTGTCATTGTTTCATAAATACGCAACTCACTGGTCGCCTATAGTGGTCTCATTGCAGTCCGTGAAGGCCGCTCATGACAGGAGGTCACAGCCAAAAGAGACACCGGTGACCGTGAGTTTTGCCTAATTGGACTTGTTGTTTTCCCTGTCTGGGTACCTGCGTGCTGGGAGATATGTTGCTGCTCAGGGGCCACGCTCGGAGCCTGGGTTACGAGCTGGTGAAGGCCTTCGACTATGTTGATGGAACTCTTTTCACCGCTTGCCTCTACGACACTCCCAGCGATGTACGCCGGCACCTGGACCTCGCTGAGGCAATCATCAACCGCCTTCCTTGCTACTCCAACCAACCTGAAGTCATGGCGAGGAAGGCAGACATCTCTGCGCTCCGGGAGAGACTCCGTGGGCTGGAGGGAAACTCCGGCAGGAAGCCAAAGAAAAGGCACCCTCGCTCCTCGCTTCGGGATCCCGTTCCTGTCCCCATTCCAGTCCAAGAGTTCGCACCACCCAGGGGTCATCCCCAAAGGAGTGAGACTTGGGATTCCCCTGGAGAGGTTACAGCTGACAGCTATTTCCATCCGGGACTGAGTGGCTGCAGCTCGCTCAGCCGTCCACCCCACACAAATCATGAAGCATGTGACGGCGGCGGTCAGGCTGGTGGAGAGGAATCCTGAGCTGTGTGATTACCCCGGAATACGCTGACCTGCTCGCCTCTGTTTCCGCGCAGGAGCGGCGTTTTCCTAACCTCACCTTCGCCTCGCCCTCTGCCAGTAAACATCGTCTCCATGCAGATTGTACACCTCAGTGAGAACCCCGTCCGGATCCAGTTTGGGTAGCCACACGAACTCTGTCTCCCAGCCAGCTGCAGCCTCCTTGTCTCGCTGAAGAGGTAAAACAGTCGCCTTCCCCTCCGCTGTTCCGTCAGCTCCTCGTTCCCGGTTCGCCTCGGCTGTTTCTCCCTCCTCCTTGACGCCCTCTCCAGCTGCTGTGAACTCCACAAGTCCGTCTCCGGCTGCTCCTGTTCCTGGTCCGGTGTGAGAGGCTCCCCTTCGTCTTCCCGGGGGTCCTCCGTCTCCATCCAGCGGGGGAAGGGAAGATCCAAGTCCACTGCAGCGGGTCCCATCGGTCCTCAGCGAATCAGGCAAGTGCCTTTTCATTCTTTTCCTTCATGGGGTGAATTGCCTTGTTTGATTCCTGGGGGTGGAGTTTGGGGTTCACGGCCCCCTGAGCTCCCTCCACCTGCTGCAGAAACTAATTATGGACCTGCTACCTTTGTGTCTCCTTCCCCTGAGCGTGGACTACGCCGTCGGACGAGGAGGGAGCCTGCGGGCCTGGAGAGCCTGGTTCCAGCCCCGCAGCCACGACACGGGCAAAGGAGGAGGGCCAACTGTAACTTGGAGCCTGCTCCGACGACGAATCGTCCCCGGGTCTCCATGGAGGAGCAGTCCGACTTAGCAAGTCGAGGATCTCCTGCCACCACGCCGTGCAGGTCGTCGGCATGGTCATCAGCGTTGGAGGGCCCTCAGGCTGTGGGAACCATCATGCCGGCTGTGGGGCCCGCCGTAGCCGAGTGGGAGTCAGAGGATGCCCTTATGCCTTCTGAACCCGGACCGTCAAAGTCCTGGACGGCGACAGAACTCGAGTTCAGGCAAGTGCTCTGTTTTGTCTTCATCCTATCAGTTCTAGAGCATTTTTGCCTGTCTCTCGGGGAGACGAGCCGGGTGCAGCCGTCCGCTGTATCCGAGCTCGTCTCGCTGGGCTCTGTCGCTACCGGTGATCCTGATCCCGGTTCTTCTTCTCCTGAGCCTTCTCCCAGGGTCACCGGTGCGGATTCGATCCCGGTCGCTGTGCTGGAGGTTCCGGGTTTGGAGGCCGTCCCCGGTGCTGCGCCGACCCAGTCGGGGTCCATCGCGGGTGCAGCATTGACCCAGTTGGGGTCCGTCGTGGGTGCTGCTCCGGCCCAATCGGGGTCCGTCATGGGTGCAGCACTGACCCGATCGGGGTCCAGCAGGGGCGTAGCGCTGGTTCGGTTCGAGGTCGGTGAGGGAGCTGCAGATCCTTTGCCGTCTGATGCCGGACTGGTCCTTCATCCTTCCCCCAATCCTTCTCCACCGGGTGCCGTTGGGGTTCCCCGTAATCGGCTCGGCTCTCCCCCGCTATTCCTCTAAGCAGGAGGGCCATCTCTGTATTCTCCCCTGCAGGCCTGGTGCCTGAATGATGCGGGTCCGCCACCTGGGAGTCTGTTTCACCCGTTTGGTGTCCTGGGTAGGCCACCCGACAAACTTATCTTTCTACTGGGTGACCTGGTTCGGCCGCTGGAGGTTCCGTCTCTCTGTGCCTGGGACTGGGGTAGGCCGCCTGAACTCTTCCTTCTCCCCTCATTTGTCATCTGGACGCTAGACGCAGGCAGGCCATCTGAACTGTTTTTTTTTCCTCCATTGCGCTCTGCCTGTCGTCATTCCTGTTCTCTCTCCCCCCCCCCCCCCCACCGAGTGAGTAGGGATGTTTTGGTTTGAAATCTTGGACTGTCTTGGACTGTTTATCGCCGCTCTTTTGCGTGTGCCTTTTTTTTCCCCTTCCCCGATAGTCTGAGATGTGCTCTGGTGTTGTCTCTGCCAGTTCTTGTTTCTCATTGTTCTGTATGTATTTGCCGCTATTAAGCATGATTTTTTTTCTCTCTTCTTCCTTCCCCTGTTCAAAGGACGATTGTTTGCTGTTTATTTCTTCTGCGCCTGTGTATTTTAGATTTTTTTACCTGGTATTTCTGTTTGTGACCTGTAGGCTTAATATTCTGTTATTCATATTTATTGTCCTGACTGGCTGCCATCTGTGCATTATGGAGTGTTTTGTGTTTTTTTTTCCTATGCTCTGTAATTGCTCCATAGTTTATTTTCTGTGTTTGCCTTTTGTTTCCTGGTTCTGACCCTCCTCGGCCTTTTCCCCCCCTCCTCCCTCCCTGGGGCGGTCATGTTGACCTCCCAGTTGGGGGGGCTCGATGTTACACTGTGTCTGGAATCCGCGTCGTGAATGGGGACAACTGTCATGGTCCGTGTGCTGACTTTGTCGGCACTCGGGTTGTCCGGTTGTTCTCCGTTCTCTTCTCAGGCGCACCACTAAGCCTCCGGGCTTTTATTCTGGCAGCGTCTCGGCGGGGCTTCCGGCTGTCAGAGCGGAGCTTTGCTGAATGGCAAGATCCTAATCAGCTGATCACCCTTCATCAGCAGATTAATCTGTCAAAGCCCTATTTAAGGGAGCAATGTGGGGAACGTGAAATGAAGAAGCTGAGTGATTTTATAAACCAGATTTAATGTCGGCTTCCCGTCCCCAACATGTCTCATCCCAAGGCAGAAGCAGAAAGAGGCTGATCGCAGTCAGACCCCCAAACTTATGCATCACACAACAAAAGCCACATCATTATGCATTACACCACAAAAGCTGACTTCACACGTCCTTGTCATATCCTTCCGATGTCCTCCCGTTCCTTCGCCTGACCCCTGGGGGTCAGGAAGTCCTTTCAGGTCTGCACCACCGCTCCTCCATCTCCTCGTTGCTCTCTGTAGGCGGTGGAGACTCATTGTCCTCTTCTGAGACGTGAGGTCATTCCACACATGTAATTACAACACATCCCCCTGTGTCTATCATATGCAGGAATGGATACATGAACCACAGCCCCCCCCAAACGTCTAAGAAAAGGACAATATATGTAGGCTTGCAGACTATGATGACATCACCGGCATAACTATACAAGTTGATCACGTTAAAAAACACAGTGATAACAATAACAGTACAGTCTATGCCCCCTGTCCGCCTTAAAACTGTTATGATAACCCCGACAGCATATCTTAAAACACGTTATCATGTTCACATCAGTCTGTGTGTCATCTGGGTTTCAACAGTCTTCCGAATCTGCTGTACGCCTGCTTCGGCGTCTCAGCGGCGCTGTCTTGTAAGGGATCTGCAGCTTGACCTCCTGGAGCCCTAACTGTTTGGCAATGTGTCTAAATTCGGCCGAGTGTTCACCATCCCTCCCCGTCTCCTGCCCTCAGGTTGAACCGCCGGACCTCAACCTCGTGCCCGAGGTCTATCACAACCTCGGGGAGGTCTTTAGCAAGTCACGAGCGTTAGCGCTTCCTCTGCATTGCTCATATGACTGCGCTATCGACCTCCTTCCGGGTGCGAGGCTGCCACTCAGCAAACTCTGTAGTATTTCTGGGCCTGAGAGGGAGGCGATGGAGAGGTACATTAAAGAGTCATTGAACACCGGCCTCATTTGGCCATCCTCGGCTCCCCTTGGGGCGGGGTTTTTCTTTGTGGGCAAGAAGGACGGGTCTCTGTGTCCATGCATTGACTATGGGGAACATAACGCCATCACAGTCAAAAATAAATACCCTCTGCCCCTGATGAACTCCGCTTTTGAGCTCCTGCAGCGTTCACGTGTATTCTTCAAGCTCGACTTATGTAATGCATACCATCTAGTCAGAATACGCGAGGGGGAAGAGTGGAAAACAGCGTTTAAAACACACTTCAGGCAATTTGAGTATTTAGCTATGCGTTTTGGATTAACTAACACCCCCACTGTTTTCCAGTGTTTAATTAATGACGTCCTCTGTAAAATGCTTAATCAGTTTGTTTTCATCTATTTAGATGACATCCTGATTTTTTTCTTGCACGCCAGAGAGGCACAAAACCCATGTTAGAGATCTGTTACAGCCGCTCTTAGAGAACCAACTCTACGTCAAAGCTGAGAAGTGTGAATTTTCCACAACTTCCACTTCTTTCCTTGGCTTTATTATAGCGGAGGGAGAGCTGAGGGCTGACCCGGTCAATGTGAAGGCTGTGCTGGATTGGCCAACACCCCACTCCCGCAAGGAGCTGCAACGCTTCTTGGGGTTTGCAAATTTCTTTTGCAGGTTTATCCGAAACTATAGTGGGATAGCACAGCCTTTAACACAGCTGACCTCAGTTAAGGTACCATTTTTATGAACCGAGGCAACTGAGCAGGCCTTTGCCAAATTAAAGGGCCTGTTCACAGACAAATCCATCTTGGCTCAGGTTGACCCTCAGCTCCAATTCATCCTGGAGGTGGACACTTCAGAAACAGGGGTGGGCACTGTTTTGTCCCAGCGCTGTCCCCCGGACTTGAAGCTCCGCCCATGTGCGTATTTCTCTCAGCGGCTCACCCCATTGCGACGTCAGGGATCGTGAGCTGTTGGCCATTAAATTGGCATTGGAGGAATGGAGACACTGGCTGGAGGGAGCCATTCACCCGGTAGTCGTGTGGACTGACCACAAGAACTTGGAGTATCTGTGGTCAGCCCGCCGGCTTAATCCTAGGCAGGCTTGCTGGGCCCTATTTTTACAGCGTTTTAATTTCACTGTCACTTATAGGCCCGATGCTCTTCCAGGCAGTTCAGTCAGGATTTGGCTGACCCCCCCTTCCCGCTGCCAGCCCATTCTTCCACCTTCGTACGTCCTGGGAACCCTTACCTGGGAGATCGAGAATAGAGTCCGCCAGGCCCAGTCCTCAGAGCCCGAGCCAGTGGGATGTCCCCCCAACCGCCTGTACGTCCCTGCCACCCTCCGCAGCAAAGTGATCCAGTGGGGGCACACCAGATGTTTCGCCTGCCACCCGGAGGTGGTACGTACTATTGACATCATTAGACGAGTGTTTTGGTGGCCCACGTTGCGGCGGGACATGCAGGAATATGTGAAGGCCTGCCAGATATGTGCCCGGAACAAATCATCCTCCACCCCCCTCCCGCTGGCCTTCTTCACCCCCTCCCCATTCCCAGTCGGCCTTGGTCCCACATCGCCATGGATTTTGTCACTGGTCTTCCTCCTTCCCACGGTAATACGGTGATTTTGACCATTGTTGACAGATTCTCGAAGGCCGTATATCTTGTTCCCCTCCCCAAGCTGCCATCTGCCTCCAAGACAGCAGAACTGTTATCTAACCACGTCATCAGGCTGCATGGGATTCCAATGGACATTGTGTCTGACTGGGGTCCTCAGTTCATATCACGGGTTTGGAAATCATTCTGCCACTGCCTTGGCACCACCATCAGCTTCACCTCTGGCTATCATCCTCAGAGCAATGGGCAGGCTGAGCGTGCCAATCAGTCACTGGAGGCTGCCCTTTGTTGTGTGGCAGCCGATGAGCCCGCTTCATGGAGTTCCCATCTGACCTGGGTGGAATATTCACTTAATTCCACGGTCTCTTCAGCCATGGGCTGATCACCATTTGAGGCGTCCATGGGCTAACCCCCCCCATCCCCCTCATGGCGGAGAGAGAGGTTGTGGTGCCGTCCGTGGGGGCCCATTTATATAGCTGCTGCCAGGCCTGGAGATCCACCAGAGTGGCTCTCCTCCACTCCACTGAGCGTAATCAGCGCTACACTGACCGCAAGAGGGTCCCGGCGCCGGACTACAAGACTGGACAGCTGGAAGCTCGCTCCCCAGTTCATGGGTCCCTTCCCTGTCACCAGTAACATCGGCGACTCTGCTGTCCGGCTCCAGCTCCCACGGGCACTCTGCGTGCACCCTACCTTCCACTTCTCAAAGGTCAAGCCTCTCTCCTCTAGCTCTCTCTGCCCTCCCCCGAAGCTGCCTCCTCCTCCCAGGGTCTTTGACGGGCACATCACACACACCGCAAAGGAGATCCTGGATGTTCTTCGTTGGGGCCGGGGGCTCCAGTACCTGGTCGACTGGGAGGGCTATGGCCCGGAGCATCGGTCATGGGTCCCATGGTCTGGATTCCATGACAAAGGTATGGTCCGGGCTTACCATCAAGCCCACCCGGAGAAGCCTGGGCGATCGCTAGGAGGCGTTCTTTGAGGGGGGGCACTGTCATGTGCTGGCGAGCGCTCGCCCCTCCTTCCTGCTCACCAGTCTCCTCATTAGACGCACCTCCTGATTCCTGCTGGGCCAGCGTTTATAAGGAAGCGCTCTTCAGTGATTCAACGCTGGCTCGTTTGGGTATACTGCTCAGCTGACAGCTCTCTAGTGATCCCCCAGGCCTGGCTCCAGGCCTGGGGGATTATGTATTGTGTCTGAATGTTTTTTTATGTGGCAACGGGATGTGGCACTGAACCCGAGATAAATTTTCCTTCGGGAACAATAGTCTACTCAATTCAATTACATGATCTGTGCAGAGAGAGAGAAAAAAAAATGAATGTCTCAAAGGGTTTAACAGCATTATTTCTCTACCCCTGTGCCTATGCTCATCAAAACTATCAAAATGGGGTCAGGCCACCAAGGTCAACAAGCAGAGTTTATCTCCTAAAACACTTACATTAGGAGTGAATAACATCTTCACTCTAATTAGTGAGACTTTTTTTTTCTGAAATGTGTGGCTATTTTCTGAAAAAAGAAAAAAAAAACCAAAACACTGTTTCTTTGTAAAATGTTTTTATCAAAGAAATTTGCAACTTTTTCAGTAAATTTGATTTTTTTCCATAAATGTATACTTTTTTCCTGGTAAAATTTTGCCTTGTATATTTTAATATATTTAAATTTACTGTAAATTTGCATTTTTTTCATAAACGTGTAGGTCAGTGAAGCCAATTTTTTAAAAATTTTTTCTCTCTTAAACATATTAGTCTGTGGAAAATAAACTACACATTCATCTTCTAATATAAATCTAGATCATATAAAGTAATATATTTATTTGCTAAAATGAATAGATATGTGGTGATATTTGGTTATTATACTACCAAGGACATTTGTAGCAATTCTTCAAATCAGTGAAATCAAGTATAACTCATATAGTAAGAGCAAATATAGTTGACTAAAAGTACAGTTTTTTTTCTTGACAAATGCACTCAAAGAAAGAGTAAAAAGTATACGACAAGTACTCGGTGAAGTATATTGTGAAAACCATTACTTGAGTCTACTGTATATACTTGATGATGCAGCAGAAGATCCAGACTTTCTTTAACACATGTCTGAGATGCATCTTTAACATCAGGTGGCTGGAGAAGATCAGGAATGAAGACCCGTGGGAGCGAGCAGGACAAAAACCAGTGACAGAACAAATTTTGCGGAGGAAGTGGGACTGGATTGGACACACCCTCAGGAAACCAGCATCACACGCCAAGTCCTGACCTGGAACCCGCAAGGGAAGAGAAAGAGAGGCCGGCCTTGAAACAGCTGTAGACGAGACACTGAGGCAGAGCTGAAACAGCAGGGAACCAACTGGAGGGGAGTAGAGAGAACAGCCCAGAACTGAGTGCGATGGTGAGGGGTTGTCAATGGCCTATGCTTCATGGCGAGCTATGGGCTTAAGTACTGTATATACTTGAGTATGTAACTAGTTACTTCCCACCACTGGAGCCCATGGCGTTTAGTGTATACTTTTTTTAAAATTGCAGTTACATTCATGATCACCATCCTATTTGCATCACAGAAGGAGCAACCAACACTCAATTAAAAGGCTCTTCCTTGTATTTCTCTAAAGGGTTTGTATAATGTTTTTGCAAAAAATAAAAGTGACTTTTTTAACAGCTAGCATTTGCCAAGGCTCATGTTTTCAATTTAGACTGGCTTTAAAATTTCTTGCTTTAATTTTGGATAACCATGTTCAGTAATGCTGCAGATGTTTATGATGACATGATTGCTTGACCCAGGAGACAGACACTCAGAATCAGAATCAGAATCAGAATCAGATTTATTGCCATTGTTCATGTAGTACACAAACTAGGAATTTGTCTCGGTGCCATGCTGCAACATTAAAAACATGATGAGATAAAGAGATAAACTAAAAAACTAAAGGATTAAAAACATGCAATACGTGTAGAAAAATAAGTAATAATAATAATAATAATAATAATAATAATAGTAATAATGAGTAATACTAGTCAAGGCAGTTTTAAATAAATTAGCAAGTAGCAGATAATATGGGGTACCACAGTGCAGTTGATAATGCAACAGAAAAACAGTGATGAATGACATGAGTCTGGTTGAGCTGCTGTACATAGTGCACGAGTCAATAAGTCACTTAATGTTCAGCAGTCTGATGGCAGAGGGGAAAAAGCTATTCATGTGCCGGGAGGTTTTAGTCTGAATGGACCGAAGTCTTCTACCTGAGGGGAGGGGGGCAAACAGTACGTGACCAGGGTGTGAAGGATCGGCTATGATCCGGCCAGCACGCCTCCGGGTCCTGGAGATGTACAGGTCCTGGAGAGATGGGAGCTTGCAGCCGATCACCTTCTCAGCAGTGCGCACGACGCGCTGCAGCCTTAGTCTGTCCCTGGCAGTGGCTCCTGCGTACCACACGGTTATAGAGGAGGTGAGGATGGACTCGATGATGGCCGTGTAGAACTGCACTAACATCTTGGTGGGTAGCTTGAGCTTCCTCAGCTGCCGCAGAAAGAACATCCTCTGCTGGGCCTTTTTGATGAGGGAGCTGATGGTTGGCTCCCATTTGAGGTCCCGGGTGATGGTGGTGCCCAAGAAACGGAAGGAATCTGCAATGGTGATGGGAGAGCCTGTGATGGTGAGGGGGGGCAGGGGGGTTGTGACTTTCCTGAAGTCCACAATCATCTCCGCTGTCTTCAGAGCGTTCAGCTGCAGGTTGTTGTGGCTGCAAAAGGACACCAGCTGGGCCACCTCTTTCCTGTAGACGGACTCGTCGCCGTTGGAGATGAGCCCGATGAGGGTGGTGTCATCCGCAAACTTAATCAGCTTAACAGACTGGTGGGAGGAGGTGCAGGAGTTGGTATAAAGGGAGAAGAGTAGGGGGGAAAGTACACAGCCCTGGGGTGATCCGATGTTGATGCTAACAGAGTCCGAGACAGACTTCCCCAGCCGCACATGCTGCCTCCGGTCCGTCAGGAAGTCGGTGATCCACCTGCAGAGGGAGTCAGGCACATCGAGCAGGGACAGCTTGTCCTGGAGCAGAGCGGGGCGGATGGTGTTGAATGCAGAGCTGAAGTCCACAAACAGAATCCTGGCGTAGGTTCCCGGGGAGTCCAGGTGCTGCAGGATGGAGTGGAGGGCCAGGTTGACTGCGTCGTCCACAGACCTGTTGGCACGGTAGACAAACTGCAGCGGGTCCAGGAGGGGAGTGGTGATGGACTTGAGGTGAGACAGGACCAGGCGCTCAAAAGACTTCATGACTACAGAGGTGAGCGCTACAGGTCTGTAGTCGTTAAGTCCAGTAATCCGTGGCTTCTTGGGGACAGGGATGATGGTGGAGGATTTGAGGCAGGTCGGCACGTGACATTGCTTAAGGGAGGTGTTAAAAATGTCTGTGAAGACAGGAGCCAGCTGTTTCGCACAGTGTCTCAGGGTGGAGGGAGACACACCGTCCGGCCCGGGGGCCTTGCGCGGGTTCAGTCTGGAGAACTGTCTGTGCACGTCCTGCTCACTGATGACAAGGGCAGGGGGGGAGGAGGAGGAGGAGGGGGGGACCGCTTTTGATGAATTAGGGGCCGAGGAGGCAGTGGAGCTGGGTGGAGTGGGGGAGTTGGACACAGCTGACGAGGTGTCAAAACAGGCGTAATGTTGGGACAGTTTTTGACAAAGGGCTTTGTCATCCTGACCTTTAGAAGCCTGAGGCCGATAGTTGGTGATTTGCCTCAGTCCTCTCCACACAGAAGCCGAGTCATTAGCAGTGAACTGCTGCTGGAGTCTCTCAGAATACACAGATTTAGCTCTCCTCAGCTCTCTGTTAAACCGATATTTGACCTCTCTGTAGCAGTCCCTGTCTCCACTTTTCAACTCTGCTTCCTTCTCCTTCCTGATCTGTCTGAGCTTGGCAGTGAACTAGGGCTTATCATCAGAGTACCTCACCCTGGTGCGCAATGGGAGAATGCTCTCCTCGCAGAAGTTGATATATGAGTTCACAGTGTCCGTGTACTCATTAAGATCATGTGTGGCTCCTTTAAACATGTCCCAGTCAGTTATTTCCATGCATGTGTTCAGATTCTCTCCAGCTTCACTGGTCAATTTCTTCGTGGTGGTCACAACAGGTTTAGTGAGTTTCAGTCTCTGTCTGTATGTGGGGATGAGGTGGACCATCACGTGATCAGATAGTCCGAGCGCAGCGCGGGGAACAGCGCAATATGCGTCCTTTACTGTAGTGTAACAGTGATCTAGTGTGTTCTCACCTCTGGTTGGACATTTAATAAACTGTTTGTATCGGGGGAGCTCGTGACTCAGATTGCTCTGGTTAAAGTCGCCTACCACAATAACCAAGGAGTCTGGAAAAGTCCGCTCCGCATGTAGGATGTGATCTGCGAGCGCGCGCTGGGCCACGCGCGCATCCGCGTCGGGAGGGGCGTACACAGTGATCAAAAAAAATGATGCGAACTCCCGCGGGGAATAAAATGGCTTGCAGTTGATAGAGAGAAATTCTAGATCGGTAGAACAGTGTTGTGAAATCACTGTTACATCAGAGCACCAGCTGCTGTTAATGTAGAAGCAGACTCCTCCTCCAATAGACTTACCGGAGAGCTCTGTGACGCGATCAGCACGAAACAGCTGAAATCCTTCGAGGCTGATCGCGCTGTCCGGTATGTTCCCTTTAAGACAGGTCTCAGAGAAACAGATGACAGACGAGGAAGCGAGGTCCTTAAATCGCATCAGCAGTCTTAATTCTTCTACCTTGTTCAAGAGAGAATTGGCATTGGATAGAAATATGCCAGGCAAGGCTGTTCGCGTGCCTCTCCTTCGCAGCCAAGCGAGAATCCCCCCTCGCTTTCCTCTTTTTCGCCGTCTTACTCTTTGAGCCAAACAATGAATCAGATCGGCGGCAGGAGCTAAAATACTGGGAGAAGGTCCGTGGGAGTAAGAGTCCTGATATTTAATAACTCTTCACGGGTGTATGAGCTGGCAGACACACAATCGATGAACAGAAACAAACAAATTAAAAAAATTAAAGGGCAGCGAAACACCATGGCGACCACTGTGGGCGCTATCTTGGAAAAAGAAAAAAGTGTCAGACACTGACACTGAAAAGTGTCAGACACTGACACGAGTAAGACCGTTTGACAATTATTTATTAAATCAAAGTGTGTTGTGAGTGTGGATGTGTGGGTGAGTGTGATGCTGGAATACAGCTGGAGCTGAGTGAGTCCCGCTGCGACCTGGCAACCCTGGAAACACACAAACACAGGGGGATTAATGCAGCTCGTAGTAAGGAGATGTAACAAAGTGCGCTGCTTACTTGCAGGTTGCGCTGGGAGACTCTTGCTGGCTCCGTGGGTTGGTGTGGCTAGGTGAGCGTGGGGCTTGGTGCTGTGACGATGAGGAGGAGATCCGAGGAGGAGGAGGAGAAGCCCCTCTGCTAGGGGAGACAGGTCCGCCGCCAGGGAGGTCCACCTGTGCACAGGGGAGAATACTCTGACAAGGTGAGTTATTCTGTGGCTTACGTGAGGAGGCTTGACGATGATGCGTCGTGGATGCTCTGGCTAGAGGTCGAGTCCGTGACGCATTGCGTGGCGAAGTAGACAGACGACTCCGTGCTGAGCAGTCAGCGACACCGGCTTTTAAGGCCTGCTGGTTATTGGCGGCAGGTGTGTGCGCAGCCGGGGCTGATGACGGCCCAGCGGCCACCATGACAGTACTCCCCCCTCTAGAGGTGCCTCCAGGCACCTGCCCCATCCTACCTGGATGTGCCCGATGGAAATCGCGGATGAGCTGTTTGTCAAGAATCAACGCGGGACGAATCCAGAAACGGTGTTCAGGACCGAATCCCTCCCAGTCCACCAAATACTGAAGACCTCGACCCCGCCGGCGGACATCCAAGATGGCAGTAACCCCCCAAGCCGGGTTGTCGTCGATCATCCTCGGGGGAGAAGGCGCCGCGGGGGACGGGCACAGGGGGTCGGAGATGTAGGTGTAACCCAGCTGAGAAAATGACCCTTTTTCTCAGATTTCATTTGTATTAATGAAAGTGTGTGATTTTATTTTGAAAACCGACTATCTTGGGGAAGAGGAAGTGCGATCCTCGTCATCCAACTTGTGAATTTCCGGTTCATGGTCACGTTGGGTGATCTGGGTCTTTCCATTCGTTAAGAGCGATATTAGCCCCGCCTTCCGAGTAGAGGCAGCGAGCGCGCACTCGGAATTCAGTCTTTCACGATATGAGCGCGGACGAGAGAGGTTGTCAAGCGGTCTGATTCACACAGATAACTCTTCTTGGTGAGTTTCATTCAGAAAGATGCTATAAATGGATCTAAACACTCTCCAAACGCTAATTTGCAACCTTTATTATCCTAAGTTGACGGGAGCACGAGCGTGAGGGGCATTGTGGCTGTGTCCTTTGCTGTACTCACACTGAAATCTCATCTTGGTGAGTCAGATACATGCTAATGTTATGCTAATGTTAGTGCTATGCTAATGCTAATCGCGAGTGGATTTTTTCCTGTTTAAAAGCAATGGAAAAGGCTGTCTTTGTGTCTGTATGGTTTTCCTAAATGTGATTTCAGTTCCCAACAGTATGCTGAAGTACTTTTAGTTCATATGCACTATTTCTGTCGAATGCAATGTGTAGTTTGATGCTGAAAGCACATGGTGTTGGTCTACTATGTAAATCCATTGTCACGACTCGCCGCTCATCATCTGCCTCAGCTTCGCGCACACCTGCGCTTCGTCAGCCACGGGCTATTTAGCCCACTCAGCCCTGTGCAGCGGTCTGGAGCCGTCTGTTCGCATCGGCACTTCTTCGCAGTTGGATCATCTCCTGATCATCAGCGAAACTACGCTTCAACGTAAGCATTCCTTACCTTTTGCAAGTCTTCTCCCCTGTGCACAGGTGGGTTCCCTGGCGGTGGATACCCCGTCATCGCCATCCAACCCCCACTGTCGTCACAGGCTCTGCAGGACGCTGTCTTCCGGGCTTCTCCCTCGGCCAATGCCAGCCACCTGTCAGCCACAAGTAAGCAGCACGCTGCTCATTATCCCTGTTTAGGTGTGGTGCCCTTTACCCCTGTCCTCTGCTCTCTCCATAGGGTTGCCCGGCTGTACGGCGCACCGCTCTGCTTCCTGTGCTTCGGCGTTCACCCTCATCACATATACATATCGCACACATCCATCCATACACGCCTGCTTGTTGAATAAAGCTGTTAAATCTATCCTGAGCCTGCGTGCGTGTTTCCTGAGCCGGACATTATGTCAGTACGGCTCCAGCAGAGCGGCTTAGCAGACAGCGGGCTCGCAAGCTGTCTTTCCACCCTCGAGGCTCGGGTGGATTTAATAGCCCACCAACAGCAGGTGATAATGAATCAATTGGTTAACATCACTCACCGGTTAGACCGCTTGGACCCCCAGCAGGCGTTCCCCTCGGCTCGTCGGGGGGGGGGGGTAGCTTCTGCCGCTCCGGTGGCCGGCCAGTTTGCCACGGGAACGCCAACCCGACTCACTCCTATCCCAACCCCCGCCCGCTTCAGCGGGAAGCTCGGCGGAGCGCGGGGGTTCATCATGCAGTGTGAGTCGGTGTTTCTGTGCGTGCCCGGGGATTTTCCCTCGGACCACAGCCGAATTGGCTATATTGGTAATCTCCTGGAGGGGAGAGCATTAACTTGGGCTTATGCCGTTATGGCGAAGCCCAGTTACGCAAACCTCTCCTACGGCCAGTTTGTGCAGAGCTTTCTCGAGGTGTTCGATCACTCCCAGCGTGATAGCGTCCTCACTGACCGCCTCCTTGGTCTCCAACAGGGAAGCCGGTCAGCGGCGGATTACGCTATCGACTTCCGGGTCTCAGCGGAGGAGGTAGGTTGGGGTGAGGCGTCACTCTGTGGTATCTTCCTCCGCAGCCTCAGCTCTGATGAAGGATTGGAGCACTGAATCTGTAAGAGAATAGAAAGTTTTTTCTCTGAAGTCAGTGCTATTCGACCTGTTTCTTTCGGCGCCCTCAGCACTCAGTCCTCCAGATAATCTACAGTATATTTGTTTTCATAACACTGGCGGGCAGCATTTGACTCTCAAGGACAGCCGTCTGGCAAACCATTCCATCTGCCGTGCTCAAGGACATGTGCCCTCTGCTTCAGACTGTAGTCATAACATCTGCTGCGGGAAGAGACTTTTGTTTGTCCTCCAACTGATTGTCACTGATTGCACTCAACTCACTCACACACACACACTGATACACTATACTGACTTGAAGATATTCATCCACTGCTCTCTTTGTGTCATTGTGTGGATTCTATGGTCTGCTAATTGTGCATTGAGAGTTTTTTTCTTGTAATCATAATATCGGTCATATATGAACTATATTCTGATAAACAATGCTTTTTTCTCTCTCCTATTGTGTTTATCCCCCCCCTTCTCCCCCATTGCTCCTGTTCCCCTCCTGTTGACAGGCGTCTCCATGGCCGCCGCGTCATTGATAATGTCATTCATGACGTTCTCAGTGTCAAGTCAAATCCCTCGTATATTTACCTGTTATTTACTTGTAAATGTGATTGGCAATAAATCTTTTCTGATTCTGATTCTGATTCTGATTCTGGTCTGAGGGATGAGCTGGCCGGTCGAGACCTTCCGGAGATGCTCTCGGAGCTAATCTCCTTAACTATTAGCTTAGATAACAGGCTGCGTGAACGATCCGCCGAGCGGAAGTTAATCGGCCGCTCGTGCGGAGGCTCCGTCTGCATGCCTCAAGCTCGCCCCCTGGCATTACCTCCTCCGGAGTCTTCCGAGGAATCGGAGGCAATGGTGGTCGGTCGGTCAAGGCTCCCCCTAGCGGAGAAACAGCGCAGCCAGGAGTTGGGCCTCTGCATGTATTGCGGAGGTAATCAACATACCGTGGAGCAATGCCCGGAGAAGCCAAATGGGGAGGTCCGCGAGTCACTGTAGGGGGCCTCGCGGACTCTAACCGGTCAAATCCCCTCACTAGTCTATCACTGCCCATTCGATTTTGTCACAATGCCACAGGGCACCTCACACACGCACTGGTGGACTCAGGAGCAGAGCAGGGCTTTATTTCAAAGAGCCTGGCAACCCAATTGGGCATCCCCTGCCACCCTCTGGCCGCTCCTCTCAGCCTGGTCACCCTCTCCCATGCGCCCCTTGGACAAGTGACTCATCGCACCCAGCCGGTCCCTGTTATCATCTCAGGTAACCACCGGGAGGATCTCACCCTGTACGTCCTGTCCTCCTCTGTGTCGCCTGTCATCCTAGGTTACCCCTGCTTGCACCTGCACAACCCTGTGCTGGATTGGCAGACAGGAAGAATCGCTGCCTGGAGCTCCTTCTGTATGGGTACCTGCCTATAGTCCGCAGCCTGCGCCCCGTCCTCTCCCCCTCCGGCCAAAGACGCCGCGCCTCCGGATCTCACTCTGGTGCCCTCGGAGTTCCACGACCTCGGTCTCGTGTTTAGTAAGTCCAGGGCGATGTTTCTTCCTCCTCACTGGCCCTACGACTGCGCCATCAACATCTGCCTGGGGGCGCCCCTGCCATCCGGACGCCTCTACAGCCTGTCAGCGCTGGAGCGAGAGGCCATGGATAGTTACATCAAGGAGTCACTCAACGCGGGAATCATCCGTCCCTCCTCGTCTCCGCTCGGCGCGGGGTTCTTCTTTGTCTCCAAGAAAGATGGGTCACTCCGCCCCTGTATTGATTTTCGGGCCCTGAATGACATCATGGAGAAGGACCGTTACACCCTGCCTTTAATGGACACTGCCTTCCACTCCCTCCAGGGGGCGACCTGGTTCACCAAGTTGGATCTCCGCAGTGCTTATCACCTCGTCTGGATCCAGGAGGGGGATGAGTGGAAGACGGCCTTTCGAACGCCTAGTGGTCACTTCGAGTATCTGGTGATGCCGTTTGGATTGACCAACGCCCCCGCTGTTTTTCAACGCCTCATCAACGATGTCCTACGTGACTTCCTCGGCCTCTTCGTGTTTGTGTACCTGGATGACATTCTTATCTTCTCCAGGTCACGGGAGGAACACCAGGTCCATGTGAGGCGGGTCTTACAACGGCTGCTGGAGAACAGGCTGTACGTCAAGGCCGAAAAATGCGAGTTTTACGCCAAGACCACCTCCTTCCTAGGATTCGTAATCTCACACAACCAAGTCCTTCCCGACCCCGCGAAGGTCAAAGCGGTAGTTGAGTGGCCCACGCCGACCTCTAGGAAGCAGGTACAGCAATTTATTGGGTTTGCCAACTTCTACCACCGTTTTGTGCCCAATTTTGGTGCCATCGTTGCCCCGTTGACCCATCTCACTTCTCCCAAAAGCCCCTTCCGGTGGACCGAAGAGGTCGCAGCAGCGTTTCAGGCGTTGAAGACGGAGTTCTCCTCCTCCCGAGTCCTGACCCAGGTTGACCCCGCGCTGCAGTGTTTGGTGGAAGTCGACGCGTCTGATACGGGAGTGGGGGCGGTGCTGTCCCAGCGATCACCCACTGACGGGGTCAAGCGACCCTGCGCCTTCTTCTCACGGCGTCTGTCTCCGGCCGAGCGTAACTACAACGTCGGGGACAGGGAGCTTCTCGCCATCAAGCTTGCCCTGCAGGAGTGACGCCACTGGCTGGAGGGGGCTGCGTTGCCGTTCGTGGTGCTGACGGACCACAAGAACCTGGAATATCTAAGATCTGCTAGACGTCTGAATGCCCGCAAGGCGCGCTGGTCCTTGTTCTTTGCCCGGTTCCGTTTTACCATCACCTACCGCCCTGGTTCTAAGAACGGCCTGCCCGGTGCCCTGTCCAGGAAGTTTGCCCCCGAGACGTCGGAGGAGCCGGGTCATACCATCCTGCCCAGCTCGTGTGTTGTGGGGGCGATTTCCTGGTCCATCAGGGACAAGATCCGGAGGGCGCAGGAGACCGAACCGGACCCTGGCGGCGGACCGGAGGGGAAGCTGTTTGTTCCATCTACTGTCCGGGGGGGAGGT
Source organism: Pholidichthys leucotaenia (assembly GCA_020510985.1). Taxonomy (NCBI): domain Eukaryota; kingdom Metazoa; phylum Chordata; class Actinopteri; order Cichliformes; family Pholidichthyidae; genus Pholidichthys; species Pholidichthys leucotaenia. Next base: position 99,024,564 of record CM035836.1, on the reverse strand, counting down.
CATCCATTGGGTTCACACCTCCAAACTCGCCTGTCACCCTGGTGTCTCCCGACTAGTGGATCTCCTCCAGCGTTCCTTCTGGTGGCCAGGTCTTCAGAAGGATGCCACCAACTACGTCCGGGCATGACCTGTGTGTGCCACCGGCAAGTCAGGAAACTCTCCCCCCGCGGGTCTGCTCCAGCCCCTGCCGATCCCTGGCAGGCCCTGGTCCCACATATCCCTCGACTTCGTCACCGGTCTCCCGGTCTCCAACACCTATGACGCTGTGCTGACCATCGTGGATCGTTTCTCCAGGGCTGCCCACTTCGTGCCACTCCGGGGCCTTCCAACGGCACGGGAGACAGCGGACCTTCTGGTTCAACACGTGGTCAGGCTGCACGGGATACCGGTGGACGTCGTCTCTGATCGGGGGCCCCAATTTGTCTCAGAGGTATGGAAGTGTTTCTGCAACGCCCTGGGGGCCACGGTAAGCCTCTCCTCCGGCCACCACCCGCAGTCCAACGGGCAGTGTGAATGGGCCAACCAGGAGCTGGAAGCCGCCTTACGCTGCGTCACCTCCTCCAACCTGTCGTCCTGGAGCGTGCACCTGGCCTGGGTAGAGTATGCCCACAACACGGCACGGTCTGCGGCCACAGGGATGTCTCCCTTCAAGGCGTCCCTGGGATATGACCCACCGTTGTTCCCGGAGCAGGAGGGTGAGCTGGCCGTTCCATCCATCCAGGCGCACCTGAGACGTTGTCAGAGTCTGTGGACCAAGAAGCGCGATGCGCTTTTACGCACAGCGACGCGCAACAGTACCACAGCGAATCCCACAGGAGACCGGCCCCTGCCTACCAGGTGGGCCAACAAGTCTGGTTAGCCTCTCAGGACATCCACCTCAAGGCTGAGAAGAGGAAGCTGGCCCCACGCTTCATTGGTCCCTTCACCATCTCAAAAATCAACAACCCGGTGGCTGTGTGTCTGGCCCTCCCCCCCTCTCCGCATATGTCCCACCTTCCACGTATCTAAGATCAAGCCCGTGGTCTCCAATCCCCTCTGTCCCCCGCCCGCGCCTCTGATGATCGACGGCCACCCGGCCTGGAGAGTCGCTTCCATCTTGGACTCCCGGCGCCGAGGTCGCGGGCTGCAGTACTTGGTGGACTGGGAGGGATTCGGTCCTGAGTGGAGGTCCTGGGTGCGCTCTTCCTTGGTGTTGGACAGGAGTCTCATCACGGAGTTCCACCGGGCGCACCCGGACAAACCAGCGCCAGGAGGCGCTGCTAGGGGGGGAGTACTGTCACGACTCGCTGCTCATCATCTGCCTCAGCTTCGCGCACACCTGTGCCTCGTCAGCCACGGGCTATTTAGCCCACTCAGCCCTGTGCAGCGGTCTGGAGCTGTCTGTTCGTATCGGCACTTCTTCGCAGTTGGATCATCTCCTGATCATCAGCGAAACTACGCTTCAACGTAAGCATTCCTTACCTTTTGCAAGTCTTCTCCCCTGTGCACAGGTGGATTCCATGGCGGCGGATACCCCGTCATCGCCATCCAACCCCCACCGTCGTCACAGGCTCTGCAGGACGCTGTCTTCTGGGCTTCTCCCTCGGCCAACGCCAGCCACCTGTCAGCCACAAGTAAGCAGCACGCTGCTCATTATCCCTGTTTAGGTGTGGTGCCCTTTACCCCTGTCCTCTGCTCTCTCCATAGGGTTGCCCCGGCTGTACGGCGCACCGCCTGCTTCCTGTGCATCGGCATTCACTCCTCATCACATATACATATCGCACACATCCATCCATACACGCCTGCTTGTTGAATAAAGCTGTTAAATCTATCCTGAGCCTGCGTGCATGTTTCCTGAGCCGGACATTATGTCATCCATAGGTTATGCTAAACCCAGTAGCTCAGACAGGGTTTTACTGATTTTAAAAGGGAATATTGGAAGTAATAGGATGGTATATTCCCTGGTTATGTGCTAGTATTTCATTTCATGATTTACAAAGACAAGGTTGAAAGGGATTAATCATAATTTCATGGTTAAGTGATGTAGAGATAAACAGAGGAATTCATTTAATTGGTTACATGAAAAAAGGATATTTCATGTGCTACCAGAGAGATTGTGAGAAAAAGAACACATGCATGTAAAATGTAAGGTATTACTATATTGTTGGATTGTGATAATAGTAATATGAGAGAAGAATTTAAACACTAAGCTATGGTGTTATATAAGAAGGGATTGGAAGACAAATTACTCTGGCTGTAAACTATAATACCATTATTGTCGTGCAGGCTAGGTTTTTTCTGGTTGCCGACCAAAAACCTTCTGGATCCTGGATTTTCTTCCGAATGGAGATGGCGAGCCTGATCCGAGATTGAACAGAGGTCTGACCACGGTCTCAATTGAAGGACATCCTCCTCTCTCCAGTACACAACATTGAAGTGGTAACACCTCAAGCTGCCGCTTTAAAAGAGTAAAAGAAACCTGAGGCCGGAGATACAAGATATCTTGAGCTGGTCATATGTCTAAACCAAACGAACAACAAACACTGAGCTCAGTAGGGACATTTTTGGGGTTTTATTTCATGCCGGCCGTTGTTATATTTGTATATTTGTACATTGTTTTGTATATTTTGCTCCTTCTATATTTATTAATAACAGACATGAATTGCTCATTTCTTGCCTCCAGCTATTTCATTCCACACTCACATCTAATTCACTATTGTAACCCTTACGAACACTAGCAACTGGGTCTACACTTAATAATTTCCCTTACCCTAATTTAACATAAAGGCAGGGGGTTACATAGGGCTTCACCTGGGAGACATGAAAAGAGGGGCAGATGCGCATGGAAGAGGGTGAGAGCTAGGCCGACAGTCACTAGGGTTAATGCTCCGAGAAATCTCAAAAGGACGATGAAACGCTTGGTTAACTGGCGTTTTCTCGGCCGGCAAACTTGATATTCTTCGTGGATAGCCAAACCTGTTGACCCACCTTGTAATCCGGGGGCATGGTCTCCTGTGTCGGGTTGGCCACCTGGGCATTGTGTTCTGCGGTCTTGAGGAGGGCCTTACGGGTGATGGTCCAGATTCGGCGACAACGCTTGGCATGGGCCTGCACAGAGGGGACAGCCACCTCCTTCTCCTCCTCCGGGAACAGCGGGGGGTCATACCCCAAAGATGCCTTGAAGGGGGACACTCCCGTTGCTGAAGACACCATGATGTTGTGTGCGTACTCAATCCAGGGCAGAAACGTACTCCAGGACGAGGAACATGAAGAAATGACGCAGCGGAGCGCAGCCTCCAGCTCCTGATTGGCTCGCTCGCACTGGCCATTACTCTGAGGGTGATACCCCGAGGAGAGACTCGCCATGGCCCCCAATGCCGTGCAGAACGCCTTCCAGACCTGGGAAACGAATTGCGGGCCTCAGTCCGAGACAATGTCTGCAGGGATGCCGTGAAGACGAACCACGTGCTGAACCAGAAGATCCGCCGTCTCCCATGCCGAAGGCAACCCCCGGAGTGGCACAAAATGGGCTGCCTTGGAGAAACGATCCACTATCATCAGCACCGAGTGTGAAATGGTCGAAGGGGGCAGGCCTGTACGAAGTCGCAGAGCCACATAGGACCAGGGACGAGAAGGGACCGGCAGAGGATGGAGAAGACCTGCCGGGGAGGAAGATGACGATTTCCCGGTGGCGCACTGGGCGCAGGCCCGGACATAGTTGGTAACATCCCTCCTCAGCCCTGGCCACCAAAGGCCTCTCTGGAGCAGGTCGATGGTGCGGGTGATTCCCGGGTGGCACGACCACTTGGAGGTCGTGACCCCACTGGATGACCTCACTCCTGACCGACGAGGGGACGAACAATCGGGCCCCGGGGGACCCCCACCCATGTCGGGCTCATTCTCCTGCGCCTTCCTGACTCTGTACCGGATCTCCCACATGAGAGGCACCCACCACACAGGATGAAGGCAGGATGGTCTCTTCCTGATCCCCAGATGACTCTGCCTCGAACTGCCTGGAGAGGGCGTACACGGCTTGGGTGTTCTTGCTCCCTGGCCGGTAGGTGATGTAAAATTAAACCGCCCCAAGAAGAGAGCCAGCGAGCCTGGCGGGGAGTTTACCCGCTTAGCCGTCTGGAGATACTCAAGGTTCTGTGATCTGTTCCAGACGATGAACTGCTGGGCAGCCCCCTCCAGCTAGTGCCTCCACTCCTCCAGGGCGAGCTTGACAGCCAGCAACTCCCTGTCCCATGATGCCATAGTTCCTCTTGGCAGCCATCAGCCGGTGGGAAAAGAAAGCGCACGGGCGGATCACCCCGTCCACGGGGAGAGCGCTGGGAAAGGAATCACCCCAACTCAGAATCTGAGGCGTCCACCTCCACCAAAGCACATGCAGGCCTGGGTCCACCAGGGTCAAGACGCGGGCAGAAGCGAACTCCCCCTTCAGCTTCCCGAATGCCACTGCAGCCTCCTCACTCCAGCGGAAGGGGGTCTTGGGGGACGATGATGGCTGGTCCAGGGGCTTGGCGATGATCCCAAACTTTGGCACAAAGTAACGGTAAAAAGTTGCAAATCCCAGAAACCCCTGCAATGTTTCCTGGCCGTGGGAGTGGGCAAATCAACCACCACCTTGACCTTGGCCGGGTCCGGGAGCACCTGGGTTATGGGCAATAATAAACCCCAAAAAGGACGTTGAGTTAGTATGGAATCACACTTCTCGGCCTTGACGAATAGCTGGTTCTCAGGAGGTGCTGCAGAACCCGTCGAACATGCACAGGTGCTCCTCCAATGTGCGGAAAAGATCAGGATGTCATCTAGATACAACAAACATTAAGGAGTTCAGGAAGTCCCGGAGGACCGTCGTTGATTAGATGCTGGAAGACGGCGGGAGTGTTGGTTAACCCAAACGGCATCACCAGGTATTCAAAGTGGCCGCTTGGGTGTCCGAAAAGCAGGTCTTCCACTCGTCGCCCTCACTGATGCACACCAGATGATAGGCGTTGCGAAGGTCCAATTTCGTGAATCATGACGCCCCCTGGAGGGAGGTCAAAGGCCGAGTTCATGGGGAGGGGCAGAGTATATTTGTCCTTGATGGTGATCTCATTTAGACCCCGAAAGTCGATGCCAGGGTGTAGGGAGCCATCCTTTTTTCCCACGAAAAAGAATCCTGCTCCCACCACCGAGGAGGATGGACAAGATGATTCCGGAGCTGAGGGAACTCCCTTGATATATGTGTCCAATGGCCGTCGCTCCGGAGCTGACAGGCTTGTATAAATGGCTCACCGGCCAGCGGGGGCCCCCGCCCAGAGGTTGATTGCACAGTCGTAAGGGCGATGGGGGGGAAGAGACAGCGCCCGTGACTTGCTAAAGACTGCTCGCAGATCGTGATAGACCTCTGGTACTCTGGACAGGTCAGGGGGCGGGGATGTGGAGGGGGGGTCACTGAAACAGAGGGAGCACATGCTGCAGACTGAAGACAGGCGCTGAGACAAAAGGGGCTCCATGCTGTGATGTTTCCCGCCTGCCAGTCAAGCGAGGGGTTGTGTAGGTGCAGCCATGGATAACCCAGGATAATTGACGAGGTGGAGATGGGCAACACCAAGAACCGGATATCCTCCCGATGGTTTCCAGAAATGATCACCGACACAGGGGCCATCTGGTGGGAAACAGTGGCGAGCGGGGCCTTTGACAGCGTGACAAGTTTGACAGGCGGGCAGAGGGGTTGACAGCTGAGGCCCAAATGGGTTGCCAGGTCTTCTGAAATGAAGCTTTGCTCAGCTCCAGAGTCAATGAGAGCGTGCGTAGAATGTTCCCAGTGTTTGTAGATCAGTCTGATTGTAATGAGACAACGGGTGAGGGGCTTTTTCTGGTCTACGTCTGTGAGTCCCCCTACTGCGACCCACGGACCTCCCCTTTTAACCGATTGCTACACTCAGCTACTCTGTGGGACCCACTACCACAGTAAATCACAGACCCAGATCCCTTCGGCGCTGTCTCTCAGCTGCCGAAACACCTGATTGCCCAACGCTCATCTCCTCCTGCCCCGGAAGTTCCTCCGGGGGAGGCAGAGCCGGCAGAGGTGGCCAAGAGGAGCGGGGGCATGGTTTAATCGAGCGACTAGCAGCTCTACATTCGACTCCCCGCTCCTTCAGCCTGTTGTCGAGGCTAATGGTAAGGGAGATCAGTTTGCCTAATTTGTCTGGTTTATCCCGTGCCGCTAGCTCATCCTTCAGTTCTGGGCTAAGGCTGCGGAGAAAAAACTACTGCACAGAGCCGAATCCTCCCACACCACCTCCGTAGCTAATACCGGAAGTCCACAGCGAAATGCGCTGCAGCATTACTGCACTGCCGAAGATTCAAAAGACGGTCTGTTAACACCGTGTCCCGATCAGTGTGATCAAAAACCTCCAAAAATTCTGCTACAAACTGTTGGTACGTTAAGTGAGCATAGCTGGGCTTTGCCATAATCGTGTAGGCCCAAGCTAACGCTCTACCCTCAAGCAGGTTGGAAAAATACCCTATTCTGCTGTGATCTGTGGGAAAATCTCCCAGGACACGGTGAAACACTGTCTCACACTGCAGCAGGAAGCCTCGTGCCTCCCCGAGTTTGCCGCTAAAGCGGGCAGGGGTAGGCACGGGAGTGAGGCAAGGTAAGGAAGGTTGGTGGGCCTGACTAGCAGGTGAATTAGCAGGGGCTAGTGACGCCCCGGCGGCCAGGGGGAACGCCTGGCGTTCTTCCAGGCGATCCAGCCGGCTGTTAATTTGGGTTAATTGATTTAGAATAACTGACTGTTGATGGGCAATTAGATCTAGTTGGGCGCTAAGAGTGTTAAGACGGCGCGTCAGCGCACTGTCTGCTGGGTCGTCTTGACGGAGTTGTACTGACATGATTGCTTGACCCAGGAGACAGACACTGACATGAGTAAGACTGTTTGACAATTATTTATTAAATCAAAGTGTGTTATGAGTGTGGATGTTACTTGTAATACCTAGAATCTCCAAAAGTACAATGGGAGGCAGAGCCTTCAGTTATCAAGCTCCTCTCCTGTGGAATCAGCTGCCAATCTGGATTCGGGAGTCAGACTCGATCTCTGTTTTTAAGAATAGGGCTAAAACCTACCTTTTTGATATAGCCTACAATTAGGGAGGGATCATGTGTTTCTGAACCCTCCCTTAGTTATGCTGCTAATAGGTTTAGTCAGCCGGGGGACCTCCAGTATTGCACTGGGCCTCACTCCTTTCCTCACTCTATATGAAATATTTTTTTTTTTTTGCTGGTCATTAACATTTGTTTGTTCTCTCCCATAGATTGAGTCCCCATCGTGCTGTTTGCTCTCTACATGTCTGTTCTTTTCTTCTTCTCTATCACCCTCACCCCCCCAGCCAGTCGCAGCAGATGACTGCTCCTCCCTGAGCCGGGTTCTGCTGGAGGTTTCTTCCTGTTAAAAGGGAGTTTTTCCTCTCCACTGTCGCCAAGTGCTTGTCACAGGGGATCGCCTGATTGCTGGGGTCTTTCTGCAACTGTGGGGTCCCCCCCTACAGTTGATAGTGCTATGAGATGTACTGTGTTGTGAAATGGCGCTATATAAATAAAGTTGAATTGAATTGAATTGAATTGAATTGAATGTGTGGGTGAGTGTGATGCTGGAATACAGCTGGAGCTGAGTGAGTCCCCCGCTGCGACTGGCAACCCTGAAACACACAAGCACAGGGGGATTAACGCAGCTCGTAGTAAGGAGATGTAACAAAGTGCGCTGCTTACTTGCAGGTTGCGCTGGGAGAATCTTGCTGGCTCCGTGGGTTGTGTGGCTAGGTGAGCGTGGGCGTTGGGCTGTGCGATGAGGAGGAGGATCCGAGGAGGAGGAGGAGAAGCCCCCGCTGCTAGGGGGGAGACAGGTCCGCCGCCAGGGAGGTCCCACCTGTGCACAGGGGAGAATACTCTGACAAGGTGAGTTATTTCTGTGGCTTACGTGACGAGGCTTGCCGAGATGCGTCGTGGATGCCTCTGCTAGAGGTCGAGTCCGTGACGCGTTGCGTGGCGAAGTAGACAGTCAACTCCATGCTGAGCAGTCAGCGACACTGGCTTTTAAGGCCTGCTGGTTATTGGCGGCAGGTGTGTGCGCAGCCGGGGCTGATGACGGCCCAGCGGCTGCCATGACATATGAACTGCTAAAATACAAAAGAAATAAGTTGGGATGAAAAAAAAGCCACTTTAAGAACAAGATCATTCTTCACTCTGTATGAATATACTGTATATAGGAACATACAAAACTGAACATTTCTGCCAGACCAAAAATGACAGTAAATATTGTAAATGAACTGTGCAACTATGCAATTACCTCCAATTAATTGTCATAAAAGCATGTGGAGTCCAGTCCAGTCCATCTAATGGTGTAAACAGAACCTCAATCTTGTTAATACAGATAACATCTGAGCCTGTGACAAACCTTAACATTTTTCGGAGCCCTACATCATTCAGGCCTCTGATGTACTGTTGCAGAAAACGAAAGCTCTGGTCTCTGCTTGAGTTGTAGGAGACGCTTCCAGGCAACTTCAGAACCTTTCTTTGTTGGCTTTTTATCCTCATACATTTGCAAGACATTTTGTGGGCTTGCAAATGCCTCTTTAAGGAAGGGGCTTGCAATCAATGACATTTTTCTGCTGCATATCTTGGTTTTTGGATCAACTGCTTGTGTGTGACTTTTAGAAGGATGCCTTTCAAATTATCTTTTGTTGGAAGTGTGGGTACATCCAGGTGATCTAAAAGATCAAGTAGTTCATCCTTGTCCTCTTCTACAAGATCATTTTTTAAGGCAGCAGTTATCAGATCCCTATCTGACTGGCTTATGTACAGGAGAAGACTTTCAATCAGCATATCATCTGAGACTTCATTTTCACCAAAGATAAGAAACACTGTAAAAACGGGCAAGACAACAAGGAAGTATCCATGGTCCTGAAATCCCTTCAATAAAATCCTGCCAATGGATTTCCACTCCTCCTCCTGCCATCTGGGAGACAATGTTCGGAACCCTCAGGTCTTCCCCTTCAGCTGTGTGGTCAATAAAATTGGTCCAAAATGCAGTATACACATCTCTTGAGACACCATTTGCATTACTTCCTTTCTCATCTATGCATGTGTATTTCAGAGGGTGTTTGAGGAGCGCTGATCCTTGAACTGGCTCATCATCTCCGCCAGAGGTTTGACCCTGTGAAGTTTAATGGTTGCATACACAACATCAAACGATGCTGCAGAACAGCTTGCTTCATCACCTATACTGTAGATGCTGTGTCTGCAGTAATGGGTGCAGTGCTTGTTGGGGGAAGTATGATGGATGTGAAGACCAGCTCATCGCCTTCCACCTGAAGACTGGGTTGATATATCAAAGTGTCATTCAGTTGACAGGCCAAAGGTTCTCCAAGGAAGGGGCCAAACGTCACTTCAGATGTGTCTGACAATCTGCCATCTTCTTCTTCTTCTTCTTCTTTTAGATTTGATTGGCGGTTGGCAACAAGCTTACAGGTGTATTACCGCCACATACTTCACTCAATATCATCACTATATATCTTTATATCAGGATTTCTTATAAGGAGTTCTGAACAACTCCCTATGTGTGAAAAAATTATCCATCCTTGGACTGTGTCCTCGGCACTGTCAATAGCTGTGTTAGCCAGCCAGCCGGCCGGCCACAATCTGTCATCCTCCCTCATTACTCTATAAAAGCAAGAAAACTGTGTGTGTGTCTGTCACGCTTCATAGGACATCATAGGACAGCCTATGATCTCTGTCTGAACATCATAGGACATCCTATGAACTCAGGCATCATAAGACACATAGACAAATGTGTCTTTATGATGTCATATAGACCAGTCTCTGTGTGTCTGTCACGCTTCATAGGGCATCATAGGATGACCTATGAACATCATAGGATGTGCTGTGAACTCAGGCATCAGAGGACACATAGACAAATGTGTCTTTATGATGTCATATAGACCATGAACTCAGGGATCATAGGACAACTCGAGATGCCTATGTGACATATACATCAAACCCACAGAACATAGACAAATATGTCTTTATGATGTCATATACATCAAGCCTGCCTTCATGTCTTTATGTCATATACAGTGACAGACATCAGGCAACATGTCTTTATGATGTCATATACATCAAGGCCGCCTTCATGTCTTTATGATGTCTTATACAGTGAGTCCATGCCAGAAAGCCTCTTTTTGCTCAGATCTATTTTCATGATCCTGTCCATGAACTGGAATTACAACGCACCAATCCTTCAACCAGTGGTCTCGAAGAAGAAGAAGAAGAAGAAGAAGAAGAAGAAGAAGAAGAAGAAGAAGAAGAAGAAGATATTGTTAATATCCTATTGACAAATCTTGAATAAAATTGTGGAAAAGTTTACATTAAAGATACTAAATGGAACATCTCTGCCTCCTGCTGATGTAAATTTGTAATTGCTGGGCTTAGTCGTCATAATTGCAGACGTGAAAACCCTGCAGTTATTGTATCTCAAATCTGACCAATGGGAGATTCATTGTCACACAGCAGAATTTCTCATCAGTCAAACAATGTTTAGAAGGAAAGTGCCTGATGTCACAGAACAGAACTCATGGCAGTTACACAGCGCTGGGTGGCAAAAAATGAGAGGCAGCTTTAGTTTTTATGCAGCAAAACATAAAAATCCCACACAATATTTAGTCACAGCAGTACATTCATAGTATTAATTTAAATTGGTAAATAAAAATGCTCAGAGTCAGTCCTTCACTTATTTGTGCCACTTGTTCTGTACAAACGATGTGGTGTTACAATATTATTCATTCTATGGCGCGCATTTAGGGCGCATATATGGTATGCATGTATGGTATGCATTTTCCCTCACATATATTTAGTAGGCATGATGGTGCATACTCTGGAGGCTTCACGTCTAAATGTCCAAGAGGACCTGACCCGGCAGAGACCTCGGGAGGTGTGAAGTGGTTTCTTGAGAGACGGGAAGTCAGAGAGAATGTCCCAGCAGGAGCCCCCGAGGCTGAGGAGTTGAGAGACAATGGAGACGCCAAGGAGCCTCGGAGGCTATATGTTTACTGAAGGACTGTGGGTTGGGGATGTGATTTTTGATGGTGGGGGTTTTGTGTCTCTGGAGAGTATAAGAGCTGTGAAGAATGATTGTTCTGCCTCTTTGCCGAGATACTTTGCTTGTTAGAGGATGTAGACTCACAATAAACCTTTCCTGAGAAATAAACTCAGTCTCGTTTGTGAAAATCATCCTCTACACTGGTGACCTACGACAAGCCATGGCCGGTGGCGGCGAGCTTTCCGCGCCGGACTCTTCAGGGGCCAACCGGGTTAACGCAGCTACCATACTACAGCTGCCCGATTTCTGGCAACATAACCCGCGCTCCTGGTTTACCACTGTGGAGGCGCAGTTCCACCTTCGGGGAATCTCAGCGGACGCAACGAGGTTCTACCATGTCGTCGCGAAGCTGGACAGCCTCACAATGCAGCGAGTGGAGAGCCTGACCAACCACCCGCCCCAAGGCGACAAGTATGGCGCACTGAAAGCCGCCCTCATTCGAGCCTTCACTCCCTCGCTGGGAGAGCGAGCAGAGAAGCTCCTGGCACTGACAGAAGGGGAAGCAGACAGGCCGGCAGATCTGATGGCGAAGATGATGAGCCTGAGAGGCGACGATGACGACAGCTTTAGCTTCGCCCACCTCTTCCTCAGAACGCTACCGCCAGCAGTGAGAGTCACCCTGGCCAGCTCATAGCTACTCAACAACCGTGACTACCACGAGCTGGGCCAGGAGGCGCAGCGGCTCGTCGACACCCATAGACGGCACGCAGCCACGACGGCAGCGGCAGAGCTGAACGCACCCCCGCGAGACGAGGGGAGACCAGAGGCTGCAGCACCGGATCCACTGACATCGGCAGCGGCAGAGGCCAGGAGAAGCGGAGCTGACAACACCCTCTGTTTCTACCATCGACGCTTCACCGAGAGAGCGCGCAGATGCGCCCCACGGTGCCGATACCAGCGCCAGGGAAACGCCAAGACCGAGAGCCGGTAGCAGCTGCGACTCTCGGCACGAAGAACAAGCTGCTTTTCGTGACAGACGCAAATTCAGGGAAAGAATTCCTGGTGGACACAGGCTCCCAGCTAAGTTTTGTCAAGCCTGCCTACGCGGACATGCTGACGCCTGCCAGCGGACCCCTGGTGTTAGCGGCGAACTGCTCCACGATCAAAACCTATGGGGAGAAGATGCTCCTCCTATCCCTCCACGGCCGCACCTTCAAGTGGACCTTCGTCGTAGCCGCAGTTAGCAACAACATGCTAGGTGCTGACTTTTTATGCTCAAACAGTTTGTTAGTTGATCTTGCTAATAGGCGTATTGTAAATGCACTGTCTTTCTACTCTATCTCCTGCACAGCTCGGGTGGCCCTGCCTTCTGCACATCCCAATGTCACAGCTGCGGGTGGTAAGTTTCATGCACTACTCAATCAGTTTCCAGCACTCACAGTCCCAACATTTTCAGCGTCAGTTGCCAAACACGGGGTCGAGCATTTCATAACTACCTCTGGCCCCCCTGTTTTTGCAAAAGCTCGGCGCTTGAACCCAGCTAAACTGGCCATCGCGCGTGAGGAATTCGCCAACTTGGAAAAACTGGGCATTGTTAGACGCTCGAACAGCTCTTGGTCATCACCCCTGCACATGGTACCCAAGGCTGACGGATCGTGGCGCCCTTGCGGTGATTTCCGCAGATTAAATAATGCTTCAGCACACGACCGCTACCCGATTCCGCACATCCAGGATTTTTCGGCACATTTGGCGGGGGCGCGCATCTTTTCCAAAATAGATTTGGTGAGCGGTTATCACCAAGTCCCAGTCCGCGTGCAAGACATACCTAAAATGGCAGTTATAACCCCTTTCGGGCTTTTCGAGTTTTTGCGCATGCCTTTCGGCCTTAAAGGCGCCGCGCAGACGTTCCACCGCATGATGGATGCAGTGCTGCGTGGCCTCCCTTTCGTGTTCGCTTATTTGGATGATATTTTGGTAGCCAGTGCATCCGAAGTCGAACACGAACGCCACCTCACAGCCGTTTTTCAGAGGCTGACAGAACGCGGGCTGATAATTAACCCAGCGAAATGCCAATTCGGGGTAGCGCAAATCGATTTTTTGGGGCACCGCGTGTCTCCAGAAGGTGCGGTCCCGCTGCCGGATAAAGTGCGCGCGATAACGGATTTCCCCCAACCGCAGACAGTTGAGGCACTGCAAGAATTTTTGGGGATGGTCAATTTTTATAACCGCTTCCTCCCCAACGCGGCACGGCTCATGCACCCATTGTACGCGGCACTAAAGAAGCAAAAACCTGCAACTAAGGTCGAGTGGTCCCCGGACTGGGAGCGCGCTTTCTCACAGGTCAAATCAGCCCTCGCGAACGCTGCGTTATTGGCACACCCGGTGCCAGCAGCTCGCATGGCGCTAACCACGGATGCTTCCGACGTGGTAGTGGGGGCCGTTGTCGAGCAACTGGTAGCAGGGAGCTGGCAACCACTTGCGTTTTTCAGCAAAACATTGCGCGATAATGAGCGTAAATACAGCGCGTTTGATAGGGAGCTTTTAGCCCTGCATTTGGCCATCCGCCACTTCCAATTCTGGTTGTAAGGGCGCCGTTTCACCGCGTTTGTAGACCACAAACCATTAACATTTGCAATGGCTAAAATTTCAGAGCCTTGGTCGGGCCGACAACAGAAGACAGCTGGCCGCGATTTCGGAGTTTACCACCGACATTCAACACGTGGCGGGCAAACACAATGTAGTGGCAGATTGTCTCTCGCGCGCAGTTGCACTGCCAGGCCCCCAGGGGGCAGAATCGCGGCTGTAGACTCGGGCCAGGCTTGCGGCGCGGAAGCGCTCACAGCCCCGGGCTGCATTGGGTTAGATTATGCAGCCATGGCCGCCGAGCAGGTTAACGATGCGGACGTGCGCGCGCTCCAGTCTGGGCCAACAGGGCTAAGGCTGGAGCACAGGGTGCATCAAAGAGGTATGCCCCCCCCTAATCTGTGATATCTCCACGGGGCGCCCCCGCCCCGTGGTCCCAGCTGCGTGGCGTCGCCGCGTTTTTGACTTAATACATTCGCCGGCACATCTGGGCGTTCGCGCGTTGATCAAAATGGTGGGAGAGAAGTTTGTTTGGCCGGGGCTGCGTAAACAGGTCAAAGAATGGGCCGCAGCCTGCGCAGCGTGTCAAAGAGCAAAGGTACACAAGCACACGCGGGCCCCTCTAGAACCTTTTCACATCCCAGCCAAACGCTTCGACCACATGCATGTCGACTTGGTGGGACCCCTCCCGCTGTCACAGGGGTTCACACACCTTCTAACTATGGTGGACCGCACTACGCGTTGGCCAGAGGCGATTTCCCTGGCGTCAACCACAGCAGCAGATGTTGCGCGCGCTTTTTTAACGGCTTGGGTCGCACGCTTTGGAGTCCTGTCAGACATAACGTCTGACAGAGGACCCCAATTTGTTTCCGAGCTCTGGTCATCCATGGCACTCAGCCTGGAGGTGAAAACTCATCGCACAACTGCGTATAACCCCCAGGCCAACGGTTTGTGTGAACGCTTTCACCGGTCATTGAAAGCAGCCCTCAGAGCAGCTCTCACGGACACAAATTGGGTTGATAAGCTTCCATGGGTTTTATTAGGGTTGCGTTCAGCACCTAAGGAAGATTTGCAAGCCTCTCCGGCCAAGCTAGTCTTCGCCCAACCTCTCCGGTTACCGGGAGAATTCCTTCCTGAGAACCCCACACCAGATCGCCCCCCCCGCTCAGCTGCTGCAGAGCGACGCGGGATCAAACACCCTCCCTGGTCCAGTTCATCACAGTTTTCCATGCGTTTTTGTGCCTAAAGCCTTAAAGAATGCAGAATTCGTCTTTGTTAGACACGACGCACAGAGGTTAGGTTTAAGACCACCTTATGATGGACCATTCAGAGTGTTAGAAACCGGGGAAAAGCATTTTTTGCTTGATTTGGGAGACAGGAGGGAATTAGTCTGCATTAACAGACTCAAACCCGCTTTTGTGTTAGCTGATGAACAAGTTCAGTTGGCCAGGGCCCCCCGCCGCGGCAGGCCGCCGGGGAGACATTCTGCTAAGCTTTCACAACGATGTGCTAATGACTCTGATCCACAGATGCAAGAGACAGCCACAGGCAGAGCGAGACCAGCTCACAGCAGATATGGCAGGAAGTTGAAGCCCAAGCAGTTGGATGTGTGATATGTTGTGCCAATTTTTTTTCGTTCTGTGTGGATATGTCATGATTCTATGCATCTGGGGTGTAAGTTGTCCTTATTTAGACGTTTGGGGGGGGGGGGGTTATATGGCGCGCATTTAGGGCGCATATATGGTATGCATGTATGGTATGCATTTTCCCTCACATATATTTAGTAGGCATGACGGTGCATACTCTGGAGGCTTCACGTCTAAACGTCCAAGAGGACCTGACCCGGCAGAGACCTCGGGAGGTGTGAAGTGGTTTCTTGAGAGACGGGAAGTCAGAGAGAATGTCCCAGCAGGAGCCCCCGAGGCTGAGGAGTTGAGAGACAATGGAGACGCCAAGGAACCTCGGAGGCTATATGTTTACTGAAGGACTGTGGGTTGGGGATGTGATATTTGATGTTGGGGGTTTTGTGTCTCTGGAGAGTATAAGAGCTGTGAAGAATGATTGTTCTGCCTCTTTGCTGAGATACTTTGCTTGTTAGAGGATGTAGACTCACAATAAACCTTTCCTGAGAAATAAACTCAGTCTCGTTTGTGAAAGTCATCCTCTACAATTCATTCATTAATTTTCTTCCACGTAATCCTTTTCAGGTCGCGGGGGGGCTGGAGCCTGTCCCAGCATCTTTGGGCGAGAGGCAGGGTACACCCTGGACAGATCGCCAGTCCATCGCAGGGCCAACACAAAGAGACAGACAACCATTCACTCTCACAGTCATACCTAAGGACAATTTAGAATCCCCAGTTTTGATGCCAATTAACCTAACTTGCATGTTTTTGGCATGTGGGAGGAAACTGGAGAAATCCTGGAGTAAACCCATGCAGACACGGGAGAACATGCAAACTCCACACAGATCACTGTTGGTCGGGGGCTGGGATCGAACCCAGGACCCCCCGGCCAAGGGTGAGTTGCTGTGCTGCCGCAGTGCTATCCACTCTTCCACCGTGCCGCCCTGTTACCTTTTAACAATTTGCTCTCACTGTCAGACATGTCTCTCCAACAAAGTCATCTGCCATATAAAAATGGAGTAATTAAATACCAACGCAGTTAAGAAAAATGGCCTCTTTTAAAGAAGTTTTACTAGGGAATCAATACTAGGCAGAATTATGGGACTCCATGACAAGCACTCCGTGTACTACTGTGACTAAATATTGTGTGTGGTTTTTGATGTTTTCCTGCATAAAACCAAAGCTGCCACTAATTTTTGCCAGTCAGCGCTGCATAACTGTCACTGAGTTTTGTTTCTGACCAGTTATTCTGTATGGAGACTCCCTGACGCAAGGATCTGTTGCTAGGGGCAACGAGCCGTGGCGCTGCCCGTCACGTGTTTCAGCTTTAACCCAGCAGTAAGCAGCTGAAACAACTATACAGATATACAGATACATATATATAGCCATGCTTGTCTTGTGTGCCCATCTACTTCAAGTATACCCAGGCAATTAAAACCTACCGGACTGTACTTAATAAGCTAGCAGGCTAGTTAGCAAACCTTGCTGCACCTGACTAGCCGTATATTTTGGATGGACTCTCTAAAACAATGAAATACATGTTTTACTTAGAATAACTTGAGCTACCATAAAGATGTGCACTTACATGTTCTTGTTCCATGCATGACAGACACTGCTCTGGCACACCATGACTTCTCAGAAATCTCAGCAGTGGGGTTTCAGCATGGTAGGCCATGGATGTGACATATTGTTTCAACAATAAACGTATCACGTTATAACGTGATGCTGAGGTATTACATTATAACTTGATACGTACAGTATTTTGTTCTTACAATAAACGTGTCATGTTATAATGTAATACTTTTACTATTACAATAAACTATTACAATTATAATATGAAACTTTTATTGTTATTCAATAAACGTATCATGTTATAACAATAAAAGTTTCACATTATTACGTGCTACAGAGCAATCACATTATAATGTGAAACGTCTGTATATTGTTATAACAATAAACATATGTTATAACATGATGCTATACTGTTCTAACAAACACATCACAAAACATGATACTGAGCTATCACCTTATAGCATGAAATGTATCATGTTATAACATAATACATACAGTATATTGTTCTAACAATAAACATATCATGTTATAACATGATATAAAGCCAATTATTTTTTTTATTTTTTTGGTTTGGCAGCAATACGCTTCCGTACAATTAGCTTCTGTACTACTGAAGTGACAGCACAAATGCAAAAGTCACAAACACAAACACAAAAAGCCACAGCGCAAATGCAAAAAAACCACAGCACAAATGCAAAAAAAGCCACAGTGCAAATACAAAATAATCACAATGCAAATGCAAAAAGCCACAGCACAAATGCAAAAAAGCCACAGCGCAAATGCAAAAAAGCCATAATGCAAATACAAAAGCCACAAGACAAATACAAAAAAGCCACAGCGCAAATACAAAAAAGCCCCAACGCAAATGCAAAAAAAAGCCACAGCACAAATGCAAAAAAGCCACAGTGCAAATGCAAAGAAGCTGCAGTGCAAATGCAAAAAAGCCACAATGCAAATATAAGAGCCACAAAACAAATGTGAAAAAGGAACAGTGCAAATGCAAAAAAGCCACAAAACAATTTGTCACAAATCCCTGTGCGCCATTGTACGGAGAGAGTGAAAAACCCAACTGCGGAAGTAGAAAGTGCCATTTTATTAAATTAAACCACACAATAAACAGTTCATCTTAACCACACGAGTACAGGAAGTTGAAGATGATGAACTTGGGCCACCAGACATACAGGTGCAGCCTGGAAGCTCTACAGCCCAAACATGGAAATGCCTAGTGCCACAGAACAGCTGTAGACACGGGGAGAAAGGCAATGCCAACTTACAGAACTGGAGCGATCCAGGGGCTAATCCGTGCAGTCTGGTGGATGAAGCAGAGAAGCTGGGCCAGCCGTAACACCAAGGGATTTACCGAACTGAAAGCGACGGGCTGGATTATAAGACGGGGGTGAACACCAATATGTGGAGACTCGCTGCCACATATGGAGGTGAATGCTCCGACAATCTCTTTCCACAAACACAGTGAAGAAATACTCCTGAAGCTAACGAGGAAAGAGATTGCCGGTGCGAGAAAGCGTGGGCTAAAAGTGATTGGACCTGGTGTGTGAGAGAGCATGTATGAGTGTGCGAATGGGAATGAATGGAGCGTGTGCCTGTGTGTGTGTATGTATGTGTGTGAACACCTGTGACAGTACAGCTGATGGCACTTGACAGGAGAAGTGGGCGTGCCCAAGCTGTCAGGGAGCAGAGGCCCAATAGCTCCCTGAAGTGCCAGCAGGAAAATAGGGCAAAACATAACATAACATAACAAACATAACAATAAGTCAGAACTGGGTTTGGAATGGCCAAACCCAGATTCATGACAGGGCCCCCCCTCTAGGGGTTACCAGACCCCCCAGTACCATCAGCCAAAAAGAAAAGAAACAACACCCCTCAAGGGACCCCCACCACCACCACCACCACCACCGGCAACAAACACTAGCCCAGGGTAGGAGGTGGGGGAAATCGGTTAGGAGGGAAGCAACTGGTGAGAACACAACCAGTAAAAAACAAAATAATGAGCAAACCCCTCCTAATGACCCCCTACCTGGAACACTAACCCCCCTCCCCAGAAGTCCAAAGTTCAGGGGGTCGACCAGAATCCCAGGCCCCCAGCATGGCAAGGAGTGACAGATCAGGTGGCCTGCCCAAGTCCCAAGTCCAGCAGGTGGCCCGCAGGATAGTGTCTGGCAGCCTGCCCGGGCCGATGGACCACCCAACCCATAAACCAAGTTCTTTGGGTGGCCGACCAGTGTGGTGGAGCCACCAGAACTGGAGGGGAAGGCAGAGAGGCAGCCTCCATACTTGGGAACATCGGCGGCCAAACCAAGGAACAGAAGCCCCCCACTGTCGTTCAAGGCTTGGGGCAGGGGAACCGTAGCACCCGTGATGGTCCCGGTCCGGGATATGGCTGCACCTGCAATGGTCCCAGTCCGGGACGTGGCTGCACTGGCGGTGGACTCCGGCTGGGGCTCCGCTGCACCGGCGGTGGACCCCGGCTGGGGCTCTGCTGCACCCGTGGTGGGCTCCAGCTGGAGCACCATTGCACCTGCAGTGACCCCTATCGGGGGCCTCATTGCTCCCGTGGTGCCGTCCCCAGCAAGGGAGGTGATGCTCCTCACGTCACCTGATGCTGGGCCTCGATCTTTGGTGGCCTCCGACGAGACCAGCAGCTCTCTGGCGACCCCGGCCGGGGCCTCCGAACCCGAAGGGAGAAAAAGAGAAGCCAAGTCAGGGTCGCCGGCATCGGCAGAGCCCAGTGTGGCAGCCCCAAGGGCTCCCGTGAGCTGCCCCAGGTCCACCTCACCACGAGTCAGACAGTGTGACATTGACATAGACATTGCAGACATAATGGAGCACACTTGCCTGAACCCTGGCTCCACCACCATCCAGGACTCCGGTGGCTTAGGGTACATGGGTTCCCCCAGTTCGTCGGGTGCTTCACCCCTGTCGGCCTCCTCTGAGAAAACTGGGCCTGCGTCGTCATCTGTGGGTAACCCAGGTTGTGGCAGCTCCTCTCCGGCGACCCTAGGATGGAGCTCGAAGGAGATAGGAGAGGAGGAACGGTCAGGGTTGCCGGCAGCGGCAGAGTGGGTGGGGTCGTAGGGGCACATAGAAAGGAGTTGGTGAGACCAGATATGAGAGCACTATATGCCGCTGGGGCGGAACACTCAGGGGACCGCACACCCCGAGTCTCCTTGCCAGGAGACAGTCAAAATTGTTCATTGAATGTGAAAATTAAATGAGAAGAAACGTGCCTGTTCTCCTGGCACTGGAGGTCTCCAGCGGTCTCTCAGGCATCTTCTCTCCTCTCCTGGTGTTCCTCATCGGGTTGCAGCTCCTCCTTCCTCAGGGAAGGTTCCTTTAATCTTTCGGCCATCTCCAGGAGGAGCCACAGCTTCACCTCCAACTAACTAACTAACTAACTAACCTGCACTTATATAGCGCTTTTCTAGTCACAAAGACCACTCAAAGCACTTTCATTAATACTAACCCTCTATTCAAGGGCCTATAGGAAACAAATATCTAGGGACAATTTAGAACAGCCAATTAACCTAACATGCATGTTTTTGGCATGTGGGAGGAAACCGGAGAAATCCCGGAGTAAACCCACGCAACACGGGGAGAACATGCAAACTCCACACAGATCACTGTTGGTCGGGGGCTGGGATCGAACCCATGATCCCACGATCCCCACAATCCCCCGGCCAAGGGTAAACTGTGCTGCCGCAGTGCTAACCACTGCGCCACCGTGCAGCCAAGATGATGATGATGATCCAAGATGATGTCCGTCTCTGCCAGGAGAGCCAGCCTACATTCCTCCAATTCCTCCCCTGATGGAGCAGAGCTTGGCTCGGAGTGGGGAGGCAGAGCTGTAGTCGGTGGGGCTGGACGCTTCTTCCGGCGGGGATTCCTCCTACTCCTCCTTACGGGTGACTTGGGAACCAGGTAATCTGGGATGCGGAGCACTGCGCCGGGCAGCGGGTCACCCATGCAGAAAAGCCCCGCATTCTGTAGAGAAATGAACGGAGTGGCCACGAGGAGCTCAAGCACCGGGAGATCCTCAGCCGATTCCTCACATGGCATGGCAAAGATGTCCCGGAGGATCTCCATTGCCTCCGGATGATCCCAGAGGCTGTCTCGCTCCATCACCCTCCTCGCGGTGTCCAAAGCGTGTCGAACAGCCAGGGAGGAACAGGGCTTCTGCGTCCATGAAATGATCTCCTCCAAGAAGCACAATGAGCGCAGCTCCCGCTCCAACTCCCTTTCCGTCCGAACCACCATGTTGACACTCGGGGAGGAAGAGAAAAAGGCGTGGGGAGAAAAAGAAAAAAACACATTTCTACTCTGCTGGGTTTTTTTCTGTCTGGTCGGAGCATTCTGTCACAAATCCCCGTGCACCATTGTACAGCGCATGAGGGAGAGAATGAAAAACCCAATTGCGGAATTAGAAAGTGCCATTTTATTTAATTAAACCACACAATAAACAGTTCAGTTTAACCACACGAGTACAGGAAGTTGAAGATGATGAACTTGAGCCACCAGACATACATACAGGTGCCACCTGGAAGCTCTACAGCCCAAACACGGAAATGCCTAGTACCACAGAACAGCTGTAGACACGGGGAGAAACGCAATACCAACTTACAGAACTGGAGCGATTCAGGGGCTAATCCGTGCAGTCTGGTGGATGAAGCAGAGAAGCTGGGCCAGCAGTAACACCAAGGGATTTACCGAACTGAAAGCGACGGGCTGGATTACAAGACGGGGGTGAACACCAATATGTGGAGACTCGCTGCCACATATGGAGGTGAATGATCCGACAATCTCTTTCCACAAACACAGTGAAGAAATACTCCTGAAGCTAACGAGGAAAGAGATTGCCGGTGCGAGAAAGCGTGGGCTGAATGTGGTTGGACCTGGTGTGTGAGAGAGCGTGTATGAGCGTGTGAATGGTAATGAATGGAGCGTGTGCATGTGTGTGTGTGTGTGTGTGTGTATGTGTGTGAACACCCGTGACAGTACAGCTGATGGCACTTGACAGGAGAAGTGGGCGTGCCCAAGCTGTCAGGGAGCGGAGGCCCAGTAGCTCCCTGAAGCGCCAGGAGGAAAATAGGGCAAAACATAACAATAAGTCAGAACTGGGTTTGGAACGGCCAAACCCAGATTCATGACATAAATGCAAAAAATCCACAATGCAAATACAAAAGCCACAACACAAGCTCAAAAAAGCCACAGTGCAAATGCAAAAAAGCCACAGTTTATGCAAAAAAGCCATCGTGCAAATGCAAAATGTCACAACGCAAATGCAAAAAAGCCACAATGCAAATACAAAGCCACAACACAAATGCAAAAAAGCCACAGTGCAATTGCAAAAAAGCCACAACACAAATGCAAAAAGTCACAATGCAAATGCAAAAAAGCCACAGCACAAATACAAAAAAGCCGCAATGCACATACAAAAGCCACAATACAAATGCAAAAATGAAACCAGTGCAATTGCAAAAAAAAGCCACAATGCAAATGCAAAAGGCCACAACGCAAATACAAAAGCCACAACACAAATGCAAAAAAGCCCCAACCACACATACAAAAAGCCACAGCGCAAATGCAAAAAAGCCACAGCGCAAACTGCAGAAAAGCCACAATGCAAATGCAAAAGCCACAACGCACCAATACAAAAGTACATTTTACCTATTTCATTCCATCCTCCCTCTTATGTCACTTAGTCATTATCTAGCTAGCTTCTAACCTTTAACATTTAGCCTCCTTCTAGCTCAGATGAGGGGCGCTGGTTCTCTGATCCACTGTCGAGGGTGCATCTCACATCATTCTGACTTTGTTTTGTGGGTTCCCATGGTGTATGTGGTGGGCTGTTGGTGCTGTCTTACTGGGCTGTCCATGTTAGTCGCTGTGGCTCACTCAGGAGCTAGGTGGTGTGTAACAGGTGACTCCCCTGTGGGGTGGAGTCCGGGGAGTGGTATCTCAAGGAGCCCCAGAGAGCCCTGGAATGGTGAGGGAGTTAGCCCTGGGAGCGGAGCAGAGTCCTGCCGAGCAGACACTGCGCTTTGAGATCCCGGGCTAGTAGCTCGACTTGGCCCTCCAGCCCAGCAGCCTCAGGTCCCTGCCCAGCAACAGAGGGGGAGAACCAGCACATCAACCACGACCAAAAATCAAGCACATCACCCAAGAATGCCCACCCCCACAAGAGGAGTGCAGCCACCTCCCCAAGGGCCCCTCATCCAGAAAAGCCAGCCCCCGGCCCAGCCCCCACTAGTGTGACCAATGCACAAACCACCACCACGTGAGGCACAGCCAAGGGAGCCCCCAGCCAACACCAAGGCCGCCCCACACCGCACAAACTTAAAACCCTTTGGTCATGTGTTTCCTTTTGTTGTTCATACAAACCCTGACACACCCCAGGGCCACCTCTATCTAAGCCAGACATTCTCCCACTTCTGGTATCTGTGGGGGACTGCAGCTGTGTTCTGCACCCACACTCATCATCTTTCAAATTGAAATCATGAAACAACCTCGATGGGATTTCTTGTTCAACTCTCTCCATATGCATCATTTTTCATGTCATTCCAAATCAAGCAATCCAATTAATAACAATAAACAAAATCATAATGACTGTATTTTCAAATGTTTAGTACAACAGCAAATGTTTCAGTCTGCATATTACAAGTGAACAAAGCAGGTACAGGAAGGCTGTTGTTCAAGCTGTACCATTTATAGTAAAGAAAACAATCTCCCTTTTCCCATAAACAGAAACCAGTTCTGTCAGTGTTTTTTTTTTTTTTTTTTACGTTTCCTCGTTCCTCCCCTTGACATTTTTCACGAGATGAAACTTGAGGAAACATAAATGCTCCAGATTGTTGGGTGACAGGTCTGTCCAAGATGAATGTAGAAAAACAATGGGTGTGACTCAGGTGTAAGGCTTTTATTTTACTGTGTAGGGAGAGACTCATTAAGAACATTCACTGCTGGTGAGAGGAAATGGCACAGCAAGGAAATCAGCTGGATCAAAGCAATTCTCTTGTTTGTTTCTGTCAGGATCTGCTGAAGGATCCAGTGACTACTCTCTTGTGGACACAGCTACTGTATGGAACTGTATTAGCGCCCACTGGATGAAGAGGACAGGAAGGGGATCTACAGCTGCCCCTCATGTAGGAAAGGCTTCCAACAGAGGCCAGATCGGTTAGAGTATGGATGTTAGTCAGAGATAGTGGATGACCTGAAAGAAAACTGGACTCCAAGCTGCTCCACCTTATCACTGCTATGCTGGACCTGACGATGTGGTCTGTGATGTCTGCACTCAGAGGAAGCTCAAAGCTGTCAAGTCCTGTCTGGACTGTCGGGCCTCTTACTGCGAGAAACACCTCCAAACTCACAATGATTCAGCTCCACAGAAGAAACACAAGCTGGTGGACCACTCCAAGTATCTTCAAGAGAACTTCTGCTCTCATCATGATGAGGTGAAATATTTCTACACAATGGATGAACATAAAGGCCATGAAGCAGTCCCGGCTGCAGCTGAGAGGGCTCAAAAGCATAAGGAGCTGAATGGGAGTCAGCAAAAACTCCAGCAGCGAATCCAGGACCAAGAGAAAGAAGTGAAGATTCCTCAAAAGGGGGTGAAGGCCAAAGATAAACAAGTCAGCGAGAATGATGTGAGGGTTCCTCAACAGGTGGTCAAGGCCAGATATAAAGAACCTTACAGAGAGAAAGATGGGAAGGTTCTTCAACAGGAGGTAAAAGAAAGAAATAAACAACTGGACAGAGAGAATGATGTAAGGGTTCTTCAACAGGGAGTCAAGACCAGAGATAAACAACTACAAAGAAAGAAAGATGGGAAGGTTCTTCAACAGGAGGTAAAAGAAAGAAATAAACAACTGGACAGAGAGGAATGAGTAAGGGTTTCTTCAACAGGAGTCAAGACCAGAGATAAACCAACCAGAAGAAAGAAAGATGGAAGGTTCTTCAACAGGAGGCAAAGGCCAGGAATAAACAACTGGACAGCGAGAATGATGTGAGGGTTCTTCAACAAGTGATCAAGACCAGAGATAAACAATCAGACAGAGAGGAAAATGGGAAGGTTCTTCAACAGGGGGTCAAGACCAAAGATAAACAACTAGACAGAGAGAAAGATGGGAAGGTTCTTCAACAGGAGGTAAGGGTCAGAGACAAACAACAGTCCATTCAGTCAGAGAAATGGAAAATCATCTCACGAACTGAAGAGCATACTTTGCCATCATCACCAAAGCCAAAGCTCCAAAGTGGATTGCAAAGACATTCATTTAAAAACACACCACCAGAGCCAAAGACCAGAGATGAATTCTTAAAATACTCTTCTGAACTCACACTGGATCCAAACACCGCACACAAAAAACTGTTGTTAACAGAGGGAAACAGGAAAGCAACACTAATGAGAGACGAACAGTTCCATTCTCCTCACCCAGACAGATTCAGTCACTGGTGGCAGGCGTTGAGCAGAGAGAGCCTGAATGGACGTTGTTACTGGGAGGTGGAGTGGAGGGGAAGAGGCGTTTGTGTGGTGGTGGCATATAAGAGCATCAGCAGAGTGGGGGAGTTGGAAGAAAGTAGATTTGGGTGGAATGACAAATCTTGGTCATTTTTTTGCGACAGATACAGTTATAAATTCAGGCACAACAAAGTCCAAACTCGAATCTTAGGTCCTGGTTCCTCCAGAGTAGGAGTGTTCCTGGATCAGACAACAGGTATTCTGTCTTTCTACAGTATCTCTGAAATCATGACTCTTCTCCACAGAGTCCAGACCACATTCACTCAGCCCCTCTATGCTGGACTCTGGCTCCCCGGTTACATAGGAGACACTGCGGAGTTCAATTCTCCTCTGCACAGAGTTCAGCTGTCATTGACACCTACTGGCTACTACATTGACATGTAGTGGCCAACAGGCAGGTCGGCCACCCACCCGACCCATCTTGGGTCTTGAGAGTGTCACATCGTTCTGAGACTGAAAACCAGTCTGTGAAATTCTCCTGGGTGCACCAGGTGCACCGCGGGCTTAGCTGCAGACACCCATCACAAGTCATAGCGCTGCTGCCTGCCTTTGCCCATTATTTGATTGGATGGTGGAAGTTTTGCTATTCGAGTCAATATGAACTCTCACTTTTATTAAACAGGAAACAGAGACAGAGCTGTAGTCGTACCATGTCTTTGTGGATCGAGATAAATCATATGGTAGGGTGTGTGAGGAAGTCAGAAGTGGCACAGAACTATGTGATGGTGGTGCAGGGCATGTCGGAGCACAGTGAGATGGTGGTGAGGTAGATAGATTCAGTGGGGGTAAATCATTGTTGGTTCACTCTTAACCAACTTTTGTAGTTAAAGAGAAGTTCATGATGATTTTATTCTTTTAATTTGAATTGATACATGCAGCCTTACATTGTATTTGATATTTTAAGGTTACTTTAATTTACCTCTAATCGTGTACATATTGAGGATTCCAGTATTCACTATCAGGTTTATTCCATCATTGAAATTTGTGAACAGACTGTCATTTTCCATGTTAAGGTTCTGACATTAAATCACTGTGAACTGCAATTTTACATATTATTGTGACATTGTTATAACTTTACTAGCATTTGGTTGAAAAATGAATAAAGTGTAATCAATTTAAACACTATAATGCCTCAAAGTTTCCCCTGTGATACTCCAGGCAGTTTGGAATAAGAACCAGCACAAAGTCTATCTGCTTAGGAGTTCTTTACTCTCTCTCAGAAACTAGGATGGCAACACTGTCTGAAATGCCTCGTTTGGATTTGCTGTTCCCTTTTGTGAGGTCATCACTTCTTTACTT
Source organism: Pholidichthys leucotaenia (assembly GCA_020510985.1). Lineage (NCBI taxonomy): Eukaryota > Metazoa > Chordata > Actinopteri > Cichliformes > Pholidichthyidae > Pholidichthys > Pholidichthys leucotaenia. The sequence continues at coordinate 98,997,892 of CM035836.1, read as the reverse complement.
CACAGATCTGAAACAGACCCCCTGGTCAGTCTACACCTCCTCAGAAGACAAGAGGGTTTCCTGCTCAGTCTTACATAGCTACAGTGTAGCTAGCTTAGCTACCAAGATACCCTGCTATATAGTAATAATACACTTCAATATATTTTTTTTTCACCAGGGTCTATATATAATTCAAGAAATCTCCGTCTGTCTGTCATGATCATTGGAATCTGTGTTTGTCTGTCTGTCACGATGTCACGATCATAGGACTTGCTAACAGATCATAGGACTCACTATGACATCATCAATGAATCAATGATCAAAGGCAGACATCACTCACGATCATAGGACTCGTTATGACATCAACAAAGATCAAAGGCAGGCATCACTTACGATCATAGGACTCGCTATGACATCAAGATCATAGGGACTCGCTATGACATCATCAAAGATCAATGGCAGGCATCACTCACGATCATAGGACTTGCTATGACATCATCAAAGATCAATGGCAGGCACCACTCACGATAATAGGACTCGCTATTACATCATCAAAGAACAAAGGCAGGCATCACTGAACGAGTGGTGACGTACTTGCTTCCACCTGGTTTCTACAGGCATGCAGAAATACTTGCTTATACTTGATACCGGAGTGGTGGCTCAGTTGGTAGAGCATCCGCCCCACACCTGGGAGGCAGGGGTTCAAATCCCAGCCGGGTCATGCCGAAGACCATATAAAAGTGGAACTTCCTGCCATCCAGCTTAGTGCTCAGCAATAATGGAATGGAGGAGGGAAATTTGTGGCAGCGCCTTGCATGGCAGCGGCCATCTGATTCTACACTTGGGGTGTGTGGGATTAACACTGTAGATAGGTAAAACACAATCTCGTTCTACTGTACATGATTGGTTGTACAGTTGAATGACAATAAAGGGTGATTTAATTTCTATGGGCATGCACTAGTAATAATGATAATATACTGTATACCTTATCTAATTCTGGCCTATTTTTTAAAATTTTTGTCAGGACTGGGACCATTAGCGGTGTTAGCTTAGTGGGTAGCCAAGCTCACCAGGGGTTTTATGGCTCCTTTTTGTAAATTGCAGTCACCATAATAGACCAGCCCATTATTAATTCACATTCAATGATATATCTCATGCTGTTCTGGCTTATTTTGTGACCGTAATAGCTTGGTAGAATTGGTGGCTAACGTTAACTGGCGTAAGAGGTAACAGCCCAGCTTTCTGATCAACTTCAAGGTCACTGTTGCCAACTCCTCAGTAAGGAAAGTAGCTATTGGCTGTTCTAATTTGCATAATTGGTCATTTGCATGTACATCGCGTTCCACATTATTATGCAAATGACATTTGTCTCTTACTTTCATAAATAGTTGATGTAAATGACATAATTTTCAAGTCATCAGCTGTTAGAGCATAATTCAGATTTTATTGAACAAACTTCCCAATGATAACTATTTTTTTTTTGCAAAAATAAAAAAACTCAAAATGCACTGTTCCAAATTATTATGCACAACAGAGTTTCAAAACATTTTATTGGTTGTAAAGAATTGAAAATGATCATTTGTTGAATTTGCAGCATTAAGCGGTCATATTTACTAAAATCAAAAGCTATTTCAATCAAAAACATCTTAACAGGCCAGGTTACATGTAAACATAAGACCCCTTCTTTGACATAACCTTCACAATTCTTGCATCCATTGGTGGCTAACGTTAGCTGGTGTAAGCGGTAACAGCCCAGATTTCTGATCAACTTCAGGTTGAACAAAATGAGACAGGAAAAAGGACAAGGAGGAACCTGCAGTCACTGTTTCAAGTGTGGTCAGCTGTTCTTGCCTGCCCAGTCATATCGTTGTGGAAGAGCCTGATGATCTGGATGAACTTGCGTGGACAACAAAAGCGAGCGAGCACTGACCAAAGGGCCTCCCTACCGACAGAATCAAACGCCTTGGTCAGATTGATGAAGACAGAGTAGAGGTTGAGATTTTGCTCTCAGCATTTCACGTTAGGTTAATTGGCATCAAACTGGGGATTCTAAATTGTCCTTAGGTATGATTGTGAGAGTGAATGGTTGTCTGTCTCTCTGTGTTGGCCCTGCGATGGACTGGCGATCTGTCCAGGGTGTACCCTGCCTCTCGCCCAAAGATGCTAGGATAGGCTCCAGCCCCCCCACGACCTGAAAAGGATTAAGTGGAAGATGATGAATGAATGAATGAATGAATCTCTCAGAAAAACAGGGAAAGAGGCTTATCCAATTAATAGGAAAGCGCAAAATGGTGGCATGCACTTTTGATAGTGTAGCAGTAACAGCCCTGTGGGATACAGGCACTCAGGCAACAGTAATAAATGAGGAGTGGTGAGCTGAGCACTTACCCAATAGCACTATCAGGGCCATAGATGAACTTTTTGGGCCATTTCACTTAGTGTGGTTGCCGAAAACAAGGCCAAAATTGCATTTATGGAATGGATACCAGTAAATTTTAAACTTGGTAGATGAGACAACCACAACACTGGTCTTCTAACGCCTGTATTGGTCTCAAGTGATCCCCAAAGTAGCTGAATCAGAATCAGAATCAGAATCAGAATCAGAATCAGCTTTATTGGCCAAGTATGCACAACACATACAAGGAATTTGACTTTGGCTAAAAACTTGCTCTCATTGTTCAGGTGGAGGATTTAAATAAGGATTCAATGACAACAGAGTATGTACAGTAAATTACAGTGTGTCCACATTTCTATAAAAGGATGCAAATATCTACAGGAATATATGCAGTTATTTACTCAGACTAACCACACTTTGCAGAAATATATGAAAAAATATACAGTCACACAGTATTTCAGTGTGAACTCAGATTCAGTGATATAATGTGAATGAAGTAAAAAGCAGTGTGAGAGTTATGTGCAATGTAATAATGGATGAAAAGTCATGAGTACAGCAACAGGTAGGACTAGGTGAATGTTAGGAGTTCATCAGAGTGATGGCTTGAGGAAAGAAACTGTTCCTGTGACGGGTGGTTTTGACCTTCAGTGATCTGTAACGACGACCAGAAGATAGAAGTTCAAACAGTTTGTGGCCGGGGTGTGATGGGTCAGCACAGATGTTTCCCGCCCGTTTCCTGGTTATGGACCGATATAAGTTCTCAATGGAGGGTAGGTCAGTACCAATGATCCTCTCCGCCTTAATGATCCGCTGCAGTCTGGTCTTGTCCTGTTTAGTGGCAGATCCAAACCAGACAGTGATGGAAAAGCAGGAGGACAGATTGGATGATGGCGGTGTAGAAGACAACCAGCAGCTCCTGAGGCAAATCAAACTTCTTGAGCTGACGCAGAAAAAACAACCTCTGCTGGGCCTTTTTCCGGACAGTGTCTATATGGGAGGACCACTTCAGGTTCCGGGAGATTGTGGTACCCAGAAACTTGAAGGAGTCCACAGTGGACACTGTGCTGTTGAGGATGGTGAGTGGGGGGAATGAAGGGGGGTGTCGCCTGAAATCCACAGTCATCTCCACCGTTTTGGCTGGGTTAAGTTCAAGATGGTTCTGGCTGCACCAGAGGATCAGCTGCTCCACCTCCCGCCTGTATGCAGACTCATCATCATCCCGGATCAAACCGATGACTGTGGTGTCGTCCGCAAACTTCAGGAGCTTCACCAAAGGGTCCTCTGAGGTGCAGTCATTGGAGTAGAGGGAGAAGAGCAGTGGGGAAAGGACACATCCTTGGGGGGCGCCAGTACTAATTTTTCGGGAGCTGGATGTAAATCTCTCTAGCTTCACCTGTTGCCACCTGTCAGTCAGAAAGCTGGAGATCCACTGGCAGGTGGAGGGGGGCACCTTGAGCTGGAGGAGTTTCTGATGAAGAATGCCTGGGATGATGGTGTTGAACGCTGAGCTGAAGTCGACAGACAGGATCCTGGCGTACGTCCCTGGGGAGTTGAGGTGTTGCAGGATGTAGTGTAGTCCCATATTCACTGCATCATCCACTGACCTGTTTGACCGGTAGGCAAACTGCAGTGGGTCCATCAGGGGGCCTGTGATGACCTTCAGGTGGTTCAGCACCAATCTCTCCAAGGATTTCATGACCACAGAGGTCAGGGCAACAGGTCTGTAGTCGTTTAATCCTGTAACAGAGGGTTTCTTGGGAACTGGAATGATGATGGAGCGTTTGAAGCAGGAAGGCACTTCACGCAGCTCCAGTGATCTGTTAAAGATCCGGGTGAAGATGGGGGCCAACTCGTTGGAGCAGACTCTCAGGCAGGACGGAGACACACCATCAGGTCCTGCAGCCTTCTTGATCTTTTGTCTCTGAAAGACCCGGCGCACCTCCTCTTCACAGATCGTTAGTGCTGGTGGGAGGTCAGAGTGGAGGAGGGATGGAGTTCCTGGGGCTGCAGATAATCCTTTTGTGTGGGTGGGAGGTGAGAACTGTAGGTTCTTTTCAAACCTGCAGTAAAAGCTGTTTAGGTCGTTAGCCAGCTGGAGGTTTTCCACAGGGTGGGGGGATGGTCTCCTGTAGTTGGTGATATTCTGCAGGCCTCTCCAGACAGAAGCAGAGTTGTTGGCTGAGAAGTGTTTTTGTAACTTCACACTGTAGCTCCTCTTAGCAAGCCTGATCTCCTTCGTCAGCATGTTTCTGGCCCGCTTGTACAGAGTCCAGTCACCAGTCCTGTAGGCCTCCTCCTTGGTCTGACGTAGCTGCTTCAGTTTAGGAATGAACCAGGGTTTATTGTTGTTGTATGTGCAGAAGGTCTGAAGGGCTGAAGATCCCATCATTGGTTTTAATGTCATAGAGGAAGTAGGCAGCTTGGTGGAACAGTCGTTAGCATTGTGGCAGCACATTAAGAAAGTTGTGGGTTCGATCCCACCCCCTGACTATCAGTGACCATTCAGTGTGGAGTTTGCATGTTCTCCCCGTGTCTGCATGGGTTTACCCTGGGTACTCCGGTTTCCTTTCACAGGCCAAAAACTTGGAAGTTATGTTAATTGTAGACTCTAAAGTGGCCCTAGGTGTGAATGGTGAAGGGATTGGCGCCACACCACAGCTGCCTCATCCATCCACGTGGATACCCTGAATTTCCCTCTGGCATTCATAAAGTATACAAAATAAAAAAGGTTAATGAAAAGCTAGCTACAGCAACAAAAAAACAACGCAGGTAATGACAATGCTGCAGATGTCATAAGTAGTGTGTTCAACACAGACTCCTGTGCTGCAAAAACATTTATCCAGCTAATACACACCAATCAGTCTGTTGATGAAATTGCAGTTAAAACAGGCAAGGATAAAGTTGTGTTGCACTCAAGTGAAATCACCACAGTTAAGGCGCTTTTCCACTAGCCCCGCTTAGCCCCAATTAGAAAACCCGACTCGACTCACTTCGATTCGGTTCTGCCTCGGTTGCTTTTCGACATTACTGCTGGCACACCTGCTGGCACACCTGCGGTGGGTGGGATTTCTTGAACAGCGAGGCGGTGCCACACTCTCGTGACGTGAAACACGCGACCGAATCCTCCACAACAAAGAAAATGGCTGATGACGAGGAGAGGATTTTCATTTTTCACGCTCTGTGGCTTTTTACAACAATGAAGGCCAGACAATTGAGCCATATAAGACGACGATGTGCACTGAGACGACGTGCGTTGAGACAAAGGTTGGAGGAAGGGTACAGGAGGCTCTCGGCTGCCGTATTGGAATATGAAGCCGCAACTCTGAGTTTAAATGCTCGACACATGAGGGAGCGTATTTTGGTAAGTTAACGCATGCTAATGCTTGCAAATGCCATTTTATAGTCATGTCAGTTTTATGTCCCGCATTTTTATGTCGCCAGGTCAATGGTATTAAATGCATTACATTATGTATGCTGTGTGTGTGTGTTTCAGTTGGCTGCTTCATTGCAAAATAATCGCTGCAGACCCTCGGTGTGGACAGTCAACCGTGCCTCGCAGTGGTGGGAGGATATTGTTCCCGGTTTCTCAAACACGGAGTGGTTGCAAAACTTCCGGATGTCCGAGGAGACTTTATATACCTGTGGCACAAATTGCGTCCACGCATGGAGCGTCAAGATACAACATTCCGCCTATGTGTGCCTGTGAGGAAGAGAGTGGCCATTGCACTATGGAAGCTTGCTACCGGTTCAGAGTACCGCACTATAGGCCATCTGTTTGGAGTCAGCATCACAACGGTGTGCAGGTGTGTGCAGGATTTTTGTGCAGCAGCAGAGTCATTGCTGGTTCCAGAACAACTCCGTTTTCCGGATGAAGGGAGGTTCACAGAAATTTCGGCCTACATGGAGAATCGGTGGGGGCTTCCATTGTGTGTTGGTGCTATAGATGGCTCCCACATACCCATCATAGCACACAACAATTTCACACCGACTACTTTAATCGTAAGGCTGGCACTCATAATCCTTCAAGGTGTTGTTGATGGAAAGGGGTTGTTCTGGAATGTGTTTGCAGAGCTGCCAGGGAGCATGCATGATGCTAGGGTACTGAGACTGTCTACACTGTGGGATTTAGCCAGTCGGGGAAACCTCTTCCCACCTCACATCAGGAACATTGGTGCGGTACGTGTGGGCTACTACATCCTCAGAGACTCTGCATATCCATTGCAAAACTGGCTGTTGAAAGCATTCCATGACACCAGACAGCTGACTGCAGAACAGCACATGTTCAACCAGACCATCAGTCTGAGTGCGTGTGGTTGTGGAAATGCTTCGGCAGGCTAAAGGGAAGGTGGCGCTGCCTTCTGAAAAGGAATGACTGTGACATGAAACTGGTGAAATCTATGGTGCTGACTTGTTGTGCGCTGCATAATCTGTGTGAGAGTCATGGAGAGACGTATGACATTACATTGAATGATGCAGTAGATGAATCAATGGTGGCAGCGACCCAGGGAGCAGAGGAGCAGGGTGCCGATATACAAGATGCTGTGATGCAGTACTTGTCTAGCAATAGGTAGAAATGTAATTTCGTCCACATTTATGTGCATACATATTTCAAAAATGTTTTTTGTAAATAAAATGTTGTGCATGTTCCATCTACCTGTCCTCTGTTGTTCATAACGCTTATCTGTTAAGGTACGGGCAATTACATACCTGTCAAGGCATACCTCATGCCTCCCTTATTGGGGGGGCTTTCACACCTGTACTGACCTCATGCCTCCCTTATTGGGGGGGCTTTCATACCTGTACTGACCTCATGCCTCCCTTATTGGGGGGCTTTCACACCTGTACTGAGTACTTAAAAACTGTATTTATCGGCAGATGAAAGAAAAGTGAAGCAAAAAAAAAAAAAAAACCTAAACAAACAGCAACGACAACATGAACTATTTCAAACATATTTATTCAAATGTACACTTACTGTATATGGACACAATCTTGAGCCATAACTTTTTGGTAATGTGAAAATAATAAGCCAAGTAGGCACAAAAAAAATAAAATAAAAAATGAATAATAAAAAATAAATGATATTAATAATAAATAAATAAAAATAAATAAAAAAATATTTTCAAATTTACATTAACACAAGGTAGGTTGCTTAATTTGAAGTACACAATAAGAATTATTCTGAATATAGTCTTAATTGTCAGCTAGATACTGTATACGTATACACTTGGAATTAAAGAGTTTTTAATTGTCAGCTTTGTTACACTAATGCACTTGGATGAACTTGAAACAAGAAAATGTTCGCTGATGCTGCTTGTTATAGTTCCAAGTAGCAGCCTTTGCTGACTCTAGTATTTCTGAAGTGGCAGATCAGATCAGTGGCAGATCAGAAGTGATCTGCCACCAATGGGGGTAGATTGTGCTCTGCCATAAAATGACAAACCATCACTTCTGCTAGTGATGCATTGGATTTGGAAGGCGTCGGTTCTCTCACTGGCTGAAAATGTTCATCCATCGATCGATACGTTTTCGATTTGGCTACACAGTTTTTGTGGCCCTGTGTAGCGAAGTACGACTTCAGGTCGAAAATCCCCGATGCAGTCACTTTTATGCTCCTCCTACATGGAACACAGAAGGAGTGTGTAGGGCCCTCTGGAGAAGCCTTTATCCATCCAGCGATTCCTTTCTGTTCCGGAGCCGCAGGATAACAGAAGGTACGAGGCCATCAGCATAATGATCAGTCCACACCTCTCACTGTTGTGATAATTGCTCACGCTGAGCGCTCTGCCAGCCCCGTATGCTGTGGGGGTCACACACACGACGTGTTCCTCCACACTCTCAATAATTTTTTTTCCCGTATATTTTTCTTTTTGGCGTACAGAAATGGCAATACGCCCGTATTTGCTAAAATTGCATTTTCCCCGTATTAAAATACGGCAAAACTGTATCACTTGACAGGTATGTAATTATATGCAGAAACACCGCACAGGCCATCTTCACAAAAATCCAGCTCGACAAGCCACTTTTGCTTAGGTGGAAATGCAAATTGAACTATAAATCATGTGCTGATACATGTCATATTCCCATGTAAAGGTCTCCCACTTTTACTTACAAATTGATTTTTAATTTTTGGGAAAAGGGAATATAAATTTTGCACAACTTGTTGGTTACAACAGTTGTGTGCAACAAAAACACAGTTGTGTCTCCTTGTCCGATGTGTCTACTGTTATTAGTGCCAAATTTTTGCTAGATTCCTTCTTAATTTATTAAATTTGACTGGTGATGCAACATTCAATTACATGTACTTACATTTATCAGTGTGTACTGTACAAGTTAAAGTACACCTGCACAACTGCTTATAACATAAAAAATGTACCCGTTCGAGAGAAAATGGATTCAGCATTGCAAATTTGTTTAAAATAAAAAAAAAACAAATTACCAAGACATTACGTTTCGTTGTGTTGTTAAAAATTAAATTACCATTAGAAGGCTATACACCTGACCTGATGAACAGCAGCATGTGGAGTGAACAGAGAATGGAATGTGTATGTAATTATTGGCTTTTTCTCATACGGTGTCATAACAGATAAACCAGACTTTTGATGCAAACAATACAATTTTATTCCAGAAGCAAAATTTACAAACAAAAAACAGACTGGGCGTGCGGAGACATGGTTAGACACGCCGACTGCTAAATGCGTCCACAAGCCTGCCAAATAGGGTCAGGAAATCTCTGTTGAATGATGACATCTCTGCGAGCTCTTCCCTTCGTAACACAGCGTCCTGCTCCAGGGCTTCACGCGCATCTGTTCGCACATCTGCGGCCACCTGTCGCAAATGCTGCATGTACTCCTGATGGTGTTCTTGCCGCTGGTCATGTTGCCGTTCCAAGAGCCGCATCTCCTCGTCATGCATGTTGACCATCGCTGATGTAAGGTCAGCAATGGAGTTGTTCCTTTTCCTCTTGGCTACATTGAAAGACAGAAAGGCATGGTTGTTAAAGCTGGATCACTACATATATTATGGAATTACACTGGTGAAAGTCTGTGGTGGAATGTCACTATTATATTATGCTTCATTGCTGTATATAAGCTGAACTGTCATGTTGCTGCCCCTCAGTAGAGCGGATTTTGCAACATGCAGGGTGCTGTCTTCGGCTGCAGCCCCCCTGCAAAACTAAAAAGGATTAAGATTAAGAATATGGATGGATGGATGGGTAATGTTTAAAATAGTTGCTTGTAGTGTGGCCGCAGAAATCTGAATGGGTTAATACAGTCAGCTGACACGAAGCATTTCAATGAAGCATGTTGATTTCAACGGCAGTTCATGAGCTTTATTTGTTTTTCTAAAACAGGAGTTACAACAGCACTTCAATCACCACACCTAAAAATGGGACCGGGTTGTGGAACACCGATAAGTGAAGACCAAAGAATAACCTTTTTGTACATTTAATAAGACATTTTCAATTAATTAATATGCAGCTACAGGAAATTGCATTAATCAATTTGGTACATAACTTGTTAGGCTCCAGCCCCCCCGCGACCCGTAAAGGATTAAGCGGTAGAAGATGGATGGATGGATGGATGGATTTTCGACCCTGGTTTCCGCTGGACCTGTTTCAACAAAAAAAAAAATCGTGGTTATTGTGCCTTACCGGCACTTGAACGTGATCCAGATGGAGCTGGTGATGTGGCTGACATCGGAGTCGATCCAGCTGGTACTCCGGCAGATGCAGACGCAGAGGCAGACGCAGGAGAGTCCGGTGTGTCCATGTCCACTGAGGTGGACCCCTGTGATATGAACTGCGATTCTAGAAAGAAAATGCACGCAATTTAAAACTTAACACCAAAGTGCAACATGTACACAACACTCTAAAGTTTTTAACCGGAATACAATAAGTGTAATTCAGCATTTTGTTCGCACTAATACTTAACACAAAGCAAGCGTGAATCTGCAGTTGCCTGCAAAACAATAGGCAAGCCTCAGTAACAACCATTACCCACAATCTAACAACCTTCCTATTTCTTAAAAACAGTGAGCTTGGCACAGAAAGGATAAATTGGCGAAAAGACGCGCAATATCAAAACAACACTCACCATCCACGGTTTCCAAGGCCGTGACTGTGGCCGTGTTGAGCCCAATGTCTCTGCCATTGCTAGCAGGCCTATGTCCATAGATCGCGTCCATCTCAGCGAAACACTTCCACTCCTTCTGATCCGCTCCACTTCAAGCATTGTGGTCCTTCACTGCTCGGTAATCGCTTTTCAGCTTTTTCAGCTTCTCCCGACACTGTTTGGCAGTACGGATGTGCCCTTGGGAACCCATCTGCTCGGACACCTGCTGGTATATTTTTTCATTTCGAGTAGATCCATCCAACTCGCGCTGGATGCAATCGTCGGCTAATATAGAAAGAAAATTGCACACCTCCTCGTTTGACCAGGGGATAGCCTTACGAGAAGACATCTTCAGAGTGTGAAAATACTGTATTAAAGGCGCGCACTGTGTTCACTGGCTGAACAACTACAAATGGCGGTCGTGTAGTAGATTCAGCAGAAAAAGTCGCTTTCGTGACGTTACGACCTGACCAATCAGTGGCGACCAGTCTGTTAAAGTCACATCACAGCCATACTCAGCCCTACTCAGCTCGGTTAGACCCTGCCCTGGATCAGGTACTAAAATAGAGCCTGCTAACCGGTGCTGGGGCTAATGGAAAATGCTCAAACGCGGGCTGAGTGGTGCGGTATAGGGCTAAGCGAGGCTAGTGGAAAAGCCCCTTTAGATGCTGTACACGCCCACAGGTCCAAGATGACACCATAATGTTGTTTTGTTCTAAAGAGATTATAGTCTTACCGGAAGGACTACACATCCAAGTAGTATTGGTCACCATAAAACAGGGTGACACTATCACTGTGCCTGTTCCAGTAATCACTACCCAGGGCACAGCATCACATTAGGCCCACATGCCATTCTGGGTTCCAGAGAAGGCATTAAAGCTGTGTATCCAGCAAATGTCCAACCCGTGACACAGAAGCAAATACAGGTAAACTCAGATAAAGTGACATTAAAATACACACCCTGCTCTGACCCCACACAATCTTCCACTAACAGTAATGAAGCTTGGGATCCACCTGTAGTGCTAGATCACTTAACTGATGACCAGCAGGCTCAAGTGAGAAAGATGCTGAGGGAGGAGTGTAAAGCTTTTGTGTGTGATGAATATGATGTAGGCTTTATACCCTCACTGCATATGCACATTACATTAACTGACCCAACTCTGGTCCAAAAGACTTATATCAGTGTCCCAAAACCCTTACACCAGGAGGTTAAAAACTTCCTGCAGGACTTGATTAACAGGGGATGGATTACATAATCAAAGTCACCCTACTCATCCCCCATAGTATGTGTGAGGAAGAAGTCAAGAGAACTAAGATGGTGTGTTGACTACCGAGGATTAAATTGTAAATCACTGCCAGACAGGCACTGCATTCCATGTATACAGGATATGTTAGACAGTCTGAGTGGTATTAGTTTTTTGTTTTTCTTATTTCAGACAAGAATACAAAGATGGGTTTTTACCGTTACATGTTTTGACTGTCCACTGCAGTCTTCCTCAGAAGTGTCAGCTGATTGCTGTAAAGTGTCATTTATCAGCTAGCTTTCCTAGGCGGGGCCAGCAGAACTGCAGAGCATTTTTTCTTTTCTTCTCTGGGCTTTGTTTTTATGATTTCATACGTGCTGCTCTATGTCAACATGGTTTCCATCTGTTTTTCATATGTTTCTGTGTCCAATACTACTGTGGTTCTGCCTCTATCTGATGGGGGATAGTGATTATTTTATCTTTCTTAAGTGAGTTTATCACATTCTCTTCTTGTTTTGTGATGTTGCTTGGTGGTAATTTGGCCGTTTCGAGAATTCCTGTGACTGTGTTCTGTACTGTTCCTTTTTCCCCTTGATCCTGGATTTTTTCACATGCGAGTTCTGTTGCTAGGAGGTATTCTTCATGGGGTATTTTGGTTGGTGTAATGACAAAATTTAGTCCTCTGCTCAGCACTTTTTTCTCACTGTTGTAGCATCAGCTTCTCCTCAGGCTAATTCAGGAAATCACTCTTCTTCATCTTAAAGAAACTCTCTCTCAACTCTGGTCAAGAATTGCTGTGTTTCTTCATCAGGACCCCAGTGTAAACAATCTCCCTTTTGCAGAGAAATCTGATAAGGATTTGCTTTTAAAGGCTTAAGTGAATTATAAACTTCTGGAGTCAAACCCCAACTAGACAGTTTGTGCTGATAGCATCCATTTGTACCAGGAACTGACACTCTTAAAAAGTCACAAACTTCCTAACTTTCAGTCCTTAACTGTCAGGTTATGCTGATAAACTCTTGGAGCCTTTCCAGGAGCCCCATAAAACTCTGTAGGCTGACCCTGTTCACGTTCCAAGACCTAAAAATTATCTACAGCTCAACAGTACCTCCTAGTGGACATCTACGGAATATGTTTCATTACTTGTGCAATCTGGAACTGGTAATTCTGATTGAACATTAAACTCCTCTTCCAGCTCTCATTTCTCAGGATTCTAAGGACACTGTGAAGATAATAACCAATAATGGTTAGCAATAATTCATTAATCCTTGATTTAAATGTGAGTGCATGTCTTAGCAATGTTCTTTTTTCATGAATGTTATTCAAATGAATGTTAAAATTATTAGTAATAGTATAAATGCATGGTCACTGAATATTAGCCTTGAGTCACTTAATTTAGATTTTATATTGAGTATATAATGAATTTCATAGGAACTGAATGAACGTTTTTCTGAAACTTGTGAGTCAGCTATTTCTGACCAATCCCCCAGGCTGCTTCTCTGTTGGATAACTCCCTTGCATTTGATTGGCTGTTCACAGACAAAGAACTGTTCCCTCATTGGACAAAAGCCCATTCAAACTCCTCTTTATAGAAGATAATTGGTCTGTCTTGCTGCCAGTCACACTTTTATGATATCAGAAGCGCGATCCTTTAAAAAGAGAGAGAGGGAGCTGCCCTAGGCAGTCTTTGAGTTGTCTTTAAGTTGTCTTTGTCTAAGTTGTTCTGTGAGTTTTAAGAAGTCTTTTGTGTGTGTCTGAACTTTGTCAAGTCCTGCGCTAACTTTCTTAAATCGTGTTTTGATAAGCTTTTGTCTGTTTTCTGGTTAACTGATGAGAAACCATTCTTTTTCCTTTGAGCTCACCTTTAAAGAGAGCTAAACTCTCAAATCCTTTTTCTTCACCTCAGAAGCCGTGCTTATTCTACTGAACGTTTCTTGTTTTTTTTTCTCTTGGATTTTTTTAATTTCCCTGCTTTTAAAGTGAACTGATAGCGATTTTTGGACCTTCTTTTCCTGCCTCACCCAGGTCTGACCACGTTAAGAAACCAGGAGCTGGTGGATGAAACTGACTAAAACAGTTTTCCTTCAGCCTTTGGGGGCTGGGGACATACTAAATTTTGGACTGGTTGCCAAAGGATGTCACGCCTGGCCCGGGGCTTAGCCCCTAACTCCACTGGCTACACTCTCACCCCCCCCCCCCCGCCAGGTTGAGTCCTGTGGTCCAAACGCTGTCTGGAAGAGCCGCTGAGCCTTCCCGAACCATACCACCGGCTGACGCCGACTACCGCTGAGTACCTGGACCTACAGCTGTTTGTAAGTGAGACTCCCATTTTCTTATCTGCTGGGTTTAAATGAGATTTCCTAAATATCAATTATAATTGAACATAACCAATATTTTGTGGTACAATTAGTCCTTCAGCCGTAGGACAAGGCTATAAATTGAAGGAAAATTCTTATCAATCAATCAAACTTTATTTGTATAGCACTTTTAAAACATTAAATGCAGTGCAAAGTGCTTTACATAGATAAAAACAATAGACACATTTAAATTACATATTTTACATGATACATCCCCACCCCTTCCAACCCATAAATATACCCACAAACTCAACATACACAGGCACATACATCACCCCCTACTTCTTTTACAGACATATAAAATAAAGGAGACATTGCTTGGCACAGAAGCACCACATGAAGGAGCAACCATCCTGAGGAAACACTGGAGCTAAAACACATAAATACAAAATAAAACTAAGAACTACAAAGTGCAAAGGGAACTAAAGACCCATACTTAGAAACTGAGCTAAGAACACATCAAAATAAGAAAATCTAAAAGCAAATGGAGCTAAGAAGAATATAAAAACAATGAACAATATAAATGACTACTTCAGTAATCGCTAAACAGGTTTATTTAAATTCAAATTAAAAAGGTGGGTCTCGAGCTTGTTCTTAAAAACATCTATTGACTCTACGGCCCTGATGATCAATGGAACATAAATGACTACTTCAATAATAGTTAAACGGTTTGTTAAAAGCCAAAATTTAAAAAGGTACAAAAAGAACTAAGAACACATAGAAACAGGAACTAAAAAAAACATACTTAAAAAAACCTGAACTAAACACATCAATAAGAAGATGAGAAAATCTAAGAACGAATGGCGCCAAAAAGAACATAAAACAATGGAACATAAATGACTACTTCAGTAATAGCTAAACAGGTTTATTTAAATTCAAAATAAAAAGGTGGGTCTTGAGCCTGTTCTTAAAAACATCTATTGACTCTACGGCCCTGAGGATCTCTGGCAGGCTGTGTCATGTGTGGAACTGGTGTTTCAGCTCCGCTCATGATTTGTGGCTGTAGCTTCTGATTTGTTGCTAATTGGTTCCAGCTGGCGATTGAGCCCTGAGCCTTGGGCCTCGCCAGTCTACAGCCACAACCCTCCCTCTGCCAGACACTCACCGGCTGTCATTTGTTTCTGCGCACACACACACACACACACACACATGCTTGCACACACACACACTCATACACAGACTCCCACCACACACCTGGGTCCCCTTGTCACCCATCAGCCTGCTTGGTATGTATTGGGTGACAGTGGGGGCATTCCGTGTCATGGCGTCAGTCTACACTGCACAGTCTAGGTGTTAGGTTAGGTTAATCAGTTAGGTTAGGTTAGGTTAATCAGTTAGGTTAATCAGTGTTAGGTTAATTGGCTGTTCTAAATTGTCCCTAGATATCTGTTTCCTATAGGCCCTTAGAATAGAGGGTTAGTATTAATGAAAGCGCTTTGAGTGGTCTTTGCGACTAGAAAAGCGCTATATAAGTGCAGGTTAGTTAGTTAGTTAGTTAGTTAGTCTCATCCATGGTCACCTGCTTACGTGATGTCCTGAAGCTGTTGGGTTCTTTTCCTTGGACTACTACGGTGTTGTTTTTCTCCAGAGCCCGCTGAGTTAGGACTCCCTATGTAAGTCTCTCCTTATCATTTACTGCCCTTCTTTCCACTACCCGGTTCCACCTGGGAGTGCATGGGGCTTTCCCCTGTTTCCAGCTGAGCTCGGACTCCCAGCGCTTGTGTGTCTGACTGCGTTTTCCCAACTGAACATTTTCCCTGTATTTTGTGTTTTTGAGTTATCCTGTTCTGTTAATAAACTCGTTCACTTCACCCGCAGTTTGGGGTCGTGTAAATTCATATGTTCGCTGCAAGATTACACAGTGGACATGACAGGCTGTTCCACAAATGAGGACCATAATAATGAAAGAAAGCTTCACCAAAGGTCTTGGTCTTGACTTTGGGAACCATTAAAAGGCCAGTACCAGAGGACCTCAGGGTTCATGAGGGCTCATAAGATAAGAGCAGCTCAGATAGATAAGAAGGCCCAAGACCACTGAGGCATTTAAAAACTACTAAGAGAACCTTAAAATCAATCCTAAAACACACAGTGAGCCAATGCAGCGATTCTAAAACTGGTGTAATATGCACCCGCCCCTTGGTTCTCGTTAACACTCGTGCTGCTGAATTTGGAGCAGTTGGAGATGTGATATTCTTTTCTGAGGAAGACCAGAGAGCAGGGCATTACAATAGTCTATACGACTAGTAATAAAAGCATGCATCAAGACCTCTGTGCTTGCAAGAGAAAGAAAAGGGCGGACTCTGGCTATATTCCTAAGGTGGTAAAATCCAATTTTTGTTACATTTTTAATGTGTGAAATAAAATTAAAGTCAGAGTCTAAAAAAACACCCAGGTTCTTGACACAATGTGTAGGTTTTAGACCTAGCAATTTTGGTAGAAGTTCCTCTCTCTTGTCTTCAGGACCAGTAATTAAAACTTCTGTTTTGCCCTGGTTGAGCTGTAGGAAGTTCTCTGCCATCCAGTACCTTATATCTAAAATACAGTTCAAAAGGGCATTAATTGGTTTTGTGTCATCAAGAGACATGGCAATGTATAGTTAAGTATCATCAACATAGCTATGAAAATTGATGCCATGTCTCCTGATAACATCCCCAAGTGGTAACATATAAAGATTAAAAAGTATTGACCCTAAAACTGAACCTTGGAGTACCCCGCACTTGATTTCATGGATTGCCGAAGAACATGTATCCATACTTACAAAATAGCGGTGATCTGTAAGATAGGAATGAAACCGTTTGAGAACAGTACCTGAGAGGCCCACCAGGTGTTTGAGTCTACTTAATAAAATGTGCTGATCTACTGTATCAAAGGCAGCGCTGAGCTCCAGCAGCACCAGGACTGACAGTTTGTGGGAATCCATGTTACACCTGATATCATTAACGATTTTTGAAAGGGCTGTCTCGGTACTGTGGTTTGTCGTAAAACCAGACTGAAATTTCTCAAGAACGTTGTGGTCCATAAGAAAATGGTTTAACTGGATAAAAACTATTTTTTCTAAAACTTTACTTAAAAATGGTAAGTTGGATACAGGTTGATAGTTACTGAGGATATCAGGATCTAAATGACTCTTCATCAAAAGGGGCTTCACCACAGCCATTTTAAAGGCAGCGGGGAAAACACCAGTCTGAAGAGAGCAGTTACAATGTTTAAAATCTCATGTTCGAAAACTCCATAAAATGTTTTAAAAGGTGATGTGGGAATCGGATCTAAAAGGGAGGGGGTCAAGTTTTCCTGGGAGAAAACTCTACCAAGCATCTTAGCATCAACCAGGGCAAAGCAGTCCAGCGTTTCCTCAGCTAAAGGTAAGTCCAAGATTCCATTAAAAGCCACTTATATTTAACCCACTTATCGTTCATTTCCATGTGTTTGTCTTCTCTTGTTCTTCCTTTCCGTGAGTTTTTTCTGCTGGGCTGGCCCCACCTAGTAAAGGCAGCTGAATGGCACTTCATATCAATCAGCTGACACTTCTGAGGAAGACTGCAGTGGGCAGTCGAAACATGCAAAAGTAAAAACATCTCCTTTTATTTCTTTTCTGAAATAAGAAAAACAAAAAAATAATTATTAAAAAGAAGACAAAATGAACCTACTCAAGCTAGTCTGAGTGGTAGCTCATGGTTTTCAGTACTAGATCAAGGCAAAGCATACCACCAAGGCTTCCTGGATGAAGAAAGCCAGCCACTCACTGCCTTCATTACTCCGTGGGGATTATATCAGTAGGTCAGAATTACCTTTGGCCTAAGTTCAGCACCTGCTGAATTTCAAAGAAGCATGGAGGAATGTTTATGGGGTTTATGTGATGACATCTGCTTGGATGATAATTTAGTCCACAGTAGTTAATTTGCAAACCACGTACAACATGAAAGGGTAGCACTCAGTTGACACCAGCAGTATGGAGTTAAGTTCACCACAAAAAATGGGAACTGTTTAAGGCTAAAGTCAGATTTTTGGGCAGCATAGTGTCAAAGGAAGGACACAGCATGGACTCCACAGAAGCGGCCCCGATACAGGCGTTAAAAGGAAGGTGTCCCAGCACAGTGGGAGAAGTGAGGCAGCTTTTGAGCTTCCTGTCTTACTACAGGTCGTATATTCAAGACTTTTCTCACATAGCTAAGCCTTTGTATGAACTTTTAGCAGCTCCACCCAGTGCTTCATCTTCACCACAAAGACTCAAAAGATTTCAAAGAGGAAAAACAAAAAGAAAAAAAAAAAAGGACAGTTACCATCCACCACTCCAGTTTTATGGTCTGAACATCATCACCAGGTCCTCTGCCACATTTTGGACTAACTTTCCACTCTACCAGTGCTAGGTTATCCAGACCTAAATGAGCCATTTGTTCTACACACAGATGCATCACAGGCAGGACTGGGAGCTGTGCTAGACCAGTGTATATGGTAAACTCGGAGTGATAGCTTACAGGTCCAAGACACTAACTCCTCCAGAGAGAAACTATCATCTGTATTCTGGTAAACTGGAATTTCTGGCATTCAAGTGGGCCATCTGTGAGTGCTTTAGAGATTGTCTTTTTCATGCTCCCTCTTTTGTGGTGTATATGGACAATAACCCCTTCACTTACATATTCACAACAGCAAAGTTAAATGCCACTGGGCAGAGATGGGTGGCAGAGCTAGCAAATTTTAATTTTATCATTAAATATAGGCCTGGCAAATCAAACGTAGATGCAGATGGTATATCTAGGATGCCACTCGATTTTGAGGAATACATGAGAGAGTGTACCCAGTCTGTTTGTCAAGACTAAGTTAAGGCAACAGAACAAGGCATCTTGGTCCAACAAAAAGAATAGTGTGTCCACACTTTTGCTCAGTGTCACTCAGTGCTGTTCAGGAACAGCTGGAAATGGATAATTTGCTCAACACTCTTCAGCCATTGTCCTGAAATGTCACAGAACTGCTCAAAAAGAACAGCCTGTGATAGGCAAAATGTATGAACACAAAATAACAAACAAGAGACCAACGACACAAGAACTTAAGAATGAGGGTATTGAATTTAAAGCTCTAACGAGAGAGTGGGACAAACTAGAGATCAGGACAGATGGGACTGTGTACTGCAAAACGCAAACAAAGAGTCAGCTTGTCCTCCCAGAAGTGTACCGTCCACTTATTTTAGATGAGCTGCATAAAGAAATGGGCCACCTAGCCACAGAAAAGACATTTCATCTGATAAGGGATCATTTCTTTTGGCCCAAAATACAAAGAGACAGAACATTTTGTAACAAATGTGTGTGTCTTAAAAGAAAACCTCACAGGCAAACACAGACACAAATGCAAAGCATCAAAACAATGCACCCATTCCTGCTTGCCTCTGTTCATTTCTTGCATTTAGACGAATGTAAAGGTGGTTATGAGTACATTTTGGTCATAATGGATCATTGCACTCACTTTGCTCAGACATATGCCACAACAAACAAATCAGCCAAAACTGTAGCGGAAAAGTTGTTTAATGTTTTTTCATGAAGCTATTGTCTCAGAGTTGCTCATTGTTTCACGAGGCCTCGGTTTTAACATCACTAATGGTCCTGCACTTCAAGTGGGCAGTTGTGTTCTGGTGATGAATGTGGTGGAGAGAGGGGGGCCAGGGAAAATACGATCCTATTGAGAGAATAATATTTATGTCATTAAGCGCAAATTATGAACCTGCGTCAACACGACACAGCTGTTACAGCATCAGCGCAGCATTGACGCAGCAGCAATGTGCATTCCTATTGTGTCACCAGTATGGCAAGCTGTTTTAACATTAAAACAAACCACTTTCCTATCTACAATGAACTTTAAGATATCTATAATTGCCTTCCTCCTAGTCAAAATTTAATTCTTACTGGTTACAAATGTAAATACAGATATCCATAATAACATTCATGCTCGTAAACATCATATTTCAAGATATCTAAAATGTAGATTGTACTAGTCAAAACTAACTTCACGGTGTCTGAAAAGTTTTAAAAAGTTTTAGTGGCCATTTTAACATTTAAAATCTAACCTGGATATGCATTGTAGATATCAATAATTCAATTTTTCCTAGTAAAAAGGAACATTTCAGATATCCACAATGAAGTTTGTCCTCTCTGTAACAATCATTTCAGATACAGTATCTATGACATTATTCTTCCTAGGAGAAATGACATCACTTTTCCCCATTCATGTGTATTTGGTTTTCACTTACAATTACATTCTTCCTATCTAGAATGAACATTGTGGATATCTGGAATAGAATAGAATAGAATAGAATAGAATAGAATAGAATCTTTATTGCCACTGTACACAAAATACAATGAAACTCTGTTCAGCGGTCTCTTAACAGCTTAAAATACAATCATCTTAATAATAATAATAATAATAATAATAATAATAATAATAATAATAATAATAAATAGATAAAATACTAAATAAATAGATAAAATGCTAATGCACTCTACATATATGTAACTGTGTGCATGCCTGCTAAAATGATTATGAGTGCAACAGTCTGTCTACTGCTCTAGGGAAGAAGCTCTCTTTCATTCTGCTGGTCCGGGTTTTAATGACTCTGAGCCTCCCTGAGGGAAGGGTGGAAAACAGGTAATGTCTTGGGTATGTTGGGTCATTCTTGATGTTTTTAGCTCTTCTAAGGAGGCATGTGGAGTAAATGTCCTCCATCCTCGGGAGTGGGGAGCCCACAATCCACCGGGCTGTCTTTATGACTCATTGCAGTGCCTTCTTTTCTGCCTCTGTGCATCTGGAGTACCAGACAGTGCAGCCATATGTCAGGATGCTCTCTACTGTACAGCAATAGAAGTTCTTAAGCAGAGCTGGTGGAAGTTTGTTGCGCTTCAGGGTTCTGAGAAAATAGAGTCATTGCTGGGCTTTCTTGATGCTGTGAGTTGTGTTCGCTTTCCAACTCAGGTCTCTGTATATATACACACCCAAGAATTTGAAGTTAGCAACCTGGTCCACCTCCTTCCCTTCGATGCTCAAACCTGCATGCTGTGCTTTTGATTTCCTGAAGTCTATAATTATTTCTTTAGTCTTCTTCATGTTTAGGCACAGGTTATTGTCTCTGCACCATGCCAACAATGTCTGAATTGTCTCCCTATAGGCTGATTCACTGTTGTTTGTCACCAAACCCACTATGGTTGTATCATCCGCAAACTTAATTATTGCGTTAGAACTGTGGGTGGGGGCGCAGTCATGAGTATACAGGGAGTACAAGACTGGACTGAGAACACTGCCCTGGGGTACACCAGTGCTGAGAGTGACAGTGGAAGAAGTAAGACTACCCAGCTTAACAAGCTGGAGTCGGTTTGTGGGTATAGAATTCTTACTAGGAGAAGCTCTTATTTCAGATATCTTCAGTCTAATTGTTACTAGTCATAATTTTCATTTTGGATAAACATTCCAGATATCTATAATGTAATTTTGGACATCCAAAATACATTGTAGATATCTGAAATAAGAGAAAAATAGAATTTTAGATAGTTGGTCAACCCTTTTTATGTTAAAATGGCATCCTCTTTCAGTAGGTATTCAAAATATGTTTACAGATATCTGTAAGTATATGGTTACAAGTCACAATTTCAATTACAGATATCTGAAATTGAATTTTAGGTAGTCATAATATGAATAGTGGATATCTATAATATTATTTCTACTAGTAAAAATGTATTTTGGATGTCCAAAATTACATTATAGATATCTGGAATGTTTTTTAGATAGATAGATAGATAGATAGATAGATAGTTTATTTCGAACACAAAAAAATATAACAAAAAACAAGCAAATAGCAAATGCAATAAAGTTACAGTATACACTGTTCGAAAGGGAGAAGGAAGAAGTGAACACTTATTAATTCCAACTCCTCTTTTCCATCGAATGTGTGAATTTTATACAAATTACTACCTTTAATACCCCAAGTAAACAATTTACTGTATTTTTTACAGATCAACATTAACACCTGTCCATTCTAACATACAATGAAGTCTATATTTCAAAACCAGTCTCAAACGACACAGATACACACAGTGCTGTCCCACCCACCATTCCATAGTGTCCCATAATGTCCCAGAGTGAACATAATGAATCGTACATATAAATTCTACCCTTCTAACATATATCCTTTCAACAAATGGTGCTTATACCTCTTTTTAAATTGATATTCTGTTTGTACATAGTTTCAGTTCCGGCTCCAGACTGTTCCACAAATCCACCCCACAGACAGATATGCACATACTTTTCTTGGTTGTACGTATCTTGGGTTTTGTGAAGTTTAAGTCTCCTCTCAAATTATGATCATTGTCTCTTTTTTTAAATATTTTTTGTATATTAGTTGGGAGTTGATTGTTAATTGCCCTGTACATTACTTGTGCTGTCTTAAATTTAACTAAATCGATGAACTGTATGACATGTGACTTCAAGAACAACGAATTGGTATGGTCTCTATATCCTGCATTGTTTATTATCCTTATAGCTCTTTTTTGTAATGTGCATATTGCTTGTAGGTTGGTCTTGTAGGTGTTTCCCCAGACTTCTACACAGTAGTTAAGATAAGGTAAAAACAGTGAATTGTACAATAAGACCAATGATTTATAGTCCACGATGTGTCTTGTCTTCCCCAGTATGCCTATACATTTTGCTAATTTAGCCCGGATGTGACTGATGTGAGGTTTCCAGCAGATTTTACTGTCTAGCGTCACCCCTAGAAACTTATTTTCGGCACGGCTCAGGAGACACGCACACACAGGCTTAGAGTAGTTCAAAGAGTTTATTAACAGCAGGGGTGAATGAGTGTGTGTCTGCGGGATGCAGATGTGTTGGTGGTGGCGTCTGCTTCAGGCACAGAGGCAGATGACCGTTCGGCCGAGCAACCCTATGGAGAGAGCACAGGGAGAGGGTGACGGGCATACACCAACACAGGATGAATTATGGCAAGAGAAGATCTTACTTGAGTTGTCAGGATAGCTGGCACAGCAAGGGGAACGTAGCCCGGGAGACAGCTACCTGGAGAGCTCCGTGCAGCAGCGAAGGATAGGCGATGGAACGGAGATGTCCGCCGCCGGGGAATCCACCTGTGCACAGGGGAGCAGACTGGAAAAGGAGGTAAGGGTTCTTACCCAGAATAGCGATGCTGAAGAAAGGTATGCTCACGGCGGTGAGGGAACGAAGTCTGACGGCTTCAGGCCGAGCCTCCGGGCGAGACGGCTTTTATCCCTCGCCGCTGATGAGGATCAGGTGTGTGAGCAGGTGGCGCCGCTGATGAACGGCGCGGCGTGACAGTACTCCCCCCTCTAGCAGCGCCTCCTGGCGATGGCTTATCCGGGTGCGCTCGGTGGAAGTCCGCGATGAGCGATGGGTCCAACACAAACGACGGGGGCACCCATTGTCGATGCTCGGGCCCATAGCCCTCCCAGTCCACCAAGTATTGCAACCCACGACCCCGGCGCCGGGAGTCCAGGATGGAGGAGACGGACCAGGCCGGGTGGCCACCAATCATCCGGGGCGCGGGTTGCGCTGCAGGAGGAGGGCAAAGGGGGTCGGTGACTGCCAGCTTCACCTTTGATACGTGGAAGGTGGGATGGATGCGGAGGGAGGGGGGAATAGCCACGCGCACAGCCACCGGGTTGATGATCCGGGTGATGGGGAAGGGACCCATGAAGCGCTGTGCCAGCTTCCTCCTCTCGCCTTTTAGGGTGACGTCCTGGGTGGAAACGTAGACAAGTTGCCCAACTCTGTACGCCGGGGCAGGTCTTCTACGCCGGTCCGCCACGGTCTTGTTGCGCTCCGCTGTGCGTAAAAGCGCATGACGCGCGGCGGCCCAGGTGGAGCGGAACTGCCTCACGTGCGCCCTAACTGACGGAACAGTTACCTCATTCTCCTGCGCTGGAAGCAGCGGGGGGTCGTAACCCAGGGACGCCTTGAAGGGGGACATCCCCGTTGCAGAAGAGCGGGCGGTGTTGTGGGCGTACTCCACCCAGGCGAGATGGTTGCTCCATGATGTCGGCTTGGATCTTGCAACACAGCGGAGCGCAGCCTCCAGCTCCTGATTGGTCCTCTCACACTGCCCGTTAGACTGGGGGTGATGGCCGGAGGAGAGGCTCACCTTGGCTCCGATGGCGTTGCAAAAGGATTTCCAAACCTCGGATGAAAATTGGGGGAACCGGTCCGAGACCACGTCCACCGGGATCCCATGCAGCCTGACCACGTGTTGGACGAGGAAGCCCGCCGTCTCCAGGGTGGTAGGGAGACCTCGCAGGGGGATGAAGTGTGCCGCCTTGGAGAAACGGTCCACGACGGTCAGGATGGTGTCGAATGAGTTGGAAGCTGGGAGCCCGGTGACGAAATCCAGTGCGATGTGCGACCATGGCCTGCCAGGGACGGGCAGAGGCTGGAGCAGACCCGCTGGAGGGGCGTTTCCCGACTTGCTGGTGGCACAAATTGGACAAGCCCGGGCGTAGCGGGCTGCATCCCTCCGCAGGCCCGGCCACCAAAAGGACCGTTGGAGGAGGCTGATCATCCGAGAGGTGCCGGGATGACAGGTGAGCCGGGAGGTGTGGAGCCAGTGGATGACCTCTCCTCGGACCGTAGACGGAACGAACAGTCTTCCCTCCGGTCCGCCGCCAGGATCAGGTTCCACCTCCTGTGCCTTCCGGATCTTGTCCACAATGTCCCAAGAGATAGCTCCCACGACGCACGACCTGGGCAGGATAGTGTGGGGCGTCTCCTCAGCCCCCACGGGCGTGAACTGTCTAGAGGGGGCGTCAGGCAGGCCGTTCTTGGAGCCTGGCCTGAAGGTGATAGAGAACCGGAACCTGGCGAAGAACAGAGACCAGCGCGCCTGGCGGGCATTCAGGCGCTTGGCAGATCGTAGGTACTCTAGATTCTTATGGTCCGTCAAGACCACAAACGGCAGGTCCGCCCCCTCTAGCCAGTGGCGCCACTCCTGTAGGGCGAGTTTAATGGCCAGGAGCTCTCTGTCCCCCACATCATAGTTCCTCTCCGCCGGGGACAGGCGCCGGGAGAAGAAGGCGCACGGTTGCTTGGCGCCATCGTCCGGTGATTGCTGGGATAACACTGCTCCCACTCCCGTGTCCGATGCGTCCACCTCCACAATGCACTGCAGCGCGGGGTCGACCTGGCGAAGGACCCGGGGGGAGGAGAACTCCGCCTTCAGCGCCTTAAAGGCAGTATCGACCTCTTCGGTCCACCGGAACGGGACCTTCGGGGACGTGAGGCGGGTCAGTGGTCCGACGATCCAGCTGAAATTCGGGACAAAACGGCGGTAAAAATTGGCGAAGCCAACAAACTGTTGCACCTGCTTCCGAGATGCGGGAGTAGGCCACTCCACCACCGCCTTCACCTTCTCTGGGTCCGGGAGCACCTGGTCTTGGGCGATGATGAATCCCAGGAAGGATGTGGTCCTAGCGTAAAACTCGCACTTCTCAGCCTTCACGTACAAACGATTCTCCAGCAGTCTTTGAAGGACCCGCCTCACATGGACCCGGTGCTCGTCTCTGGACTGAGAGAAGATCAGAATGTTGTCCAGGTAGACGAACACGAAGAGGCCGATGAAATTCCGGAGGACGTCATTGATGAGGCGCTGAAAGACGGCAGGAGCGTTGGTCAGCCCGAACGGCATGACGAGATACTCAAAGTGGCCGTTCGGGGTACGGAAGGCTGTTTTCCATTCATCTCCCTCCCGGATCCGGACGAGGTGGTAAGCGCTGCGGAGATCCAGCTTGGTAAACCAGGTCTCCCCCTGGAGGGAGTGGAAGGCAGTGTCCATGAGGGGCAGGGTGTAACGGTCCCTCTCAGTGATGTCATTAAGAGCTCGGTAGTCAATACAGGGACGGAGGGAACCGTCCTTCTTCCCTACAAAGAAAAACCCCGCCCCCACGGGTGATGACGATGGGCGGATAATCCCAGCGCTCAGTGATTCCTTCAGGTACGTATTCATAGTCTCCTTCTCCGGCGCCGACAGGCTGTAGAGCCGACCAGATGGCAGGGGGGCCCCCTGGCGGAGATTGATGGCACAGTCATATGGTCGATGCGGGGGAAGAGACATAGCTTTCGACTTGCTGAATACCATACCCAGGTCGTGAAATTCTGGGGGCACCAGTGACAGGTCCGGGGGTGCTGTATCCGCCACAGGAGGAGCCGCGGACGGGGAGCAGGCAGCGGACTGAAGGCAGGTGCCCATGCAGAAGGTACTCCACACCGACACCCCAGCTGACCTCCAGTCCAGGACAGGATTGTGGAGGCGTAGCCAGGGATACCCCAGGATGACGGGTGACACAGAGTTGGGCAGGACGTAGAAAACCATTTCCTCCCGGTGGTTCCCTGAGATGATGACTGGGACAGGAATGGTTTGATGGGTAACTCTCCCAAGGGAGGCACGGGAGAGATGGACCAGGGAGATGGGGTGTTTGAGCGCCTGACAGCGGATGCCCAATCGGGTTGCCAGGCCTTGTGAAATGAAGCTGCCCTCTGCGCCCGAATCCACCAGTGCGTGGGTGAGGTGCCCAGTGGGATTGTGGCAAAAACGGATGGGCAGCTTTAATTGAGTGAGGGGACTTTGCCGATTGACGTCCGCGAGGCCCCCTACAGTGACTCGCGGACCCCACCGTTTGGCTTTTGTGGGCAAAGTTCTACCGTGTGTTGATTGTCTCCGCAATACATGCAGAGACCCAACTCACGGCGGCGCTGTCTCTCTGCCAAGGAGAGCTTTGCCCAGCCCGTCACCATCGGCTCCGACTCCTCGGGGCACGATGGTGGCGGCGTCGCCAGGGGGCGAGCTTGGGGCAGGCGTAGCGGGACTCCTCGAGGGCGAGAAGCAGACGGCTTCCGTCCTGAGGAGCGCTCGCGCAGCCTGTTGTCCAAGCTGATTGCTAATGAGGTTAGCTCCGCTAACGTTCCGGGGATATCCCGTCCAGCCAGTTCATCCCTCAGATCACTATTGAGGCTGCGGAGAAACAGGCCGCAGAGGGAGCGCTCCTCCCAGCCCAGTTCCTCCGCCGCTACCCGGTATTCGATGGCATAATCCGCGGCCGACCGGCTTCCCTGCTGGAGAGCGAGAAGCCGATCGACCTGGACCGCCTCGGAACGGGAGTGATCAAACACCTCCAGGAAGCGCCTCACGAACTCGGCATAGGTGAGGGTGGCATAACTGGGTCTCGCCATAATAGCGTAGGCCCAAGTTAAAGCACGCCCCTCCAGGAGGTTCCCTATGTAGCCGATCCGGCTGTGATCTGAGGGAAAGTCTCCGGGCACACGGTCAAACACGGACTCGCACTGCATCACAAACCCCCGCGCTCCGCCGAGCTTTCCGCTAAAGTGGGCGGGGGTCGGAATTGGTGTGAGTCGGGCCGGTGCCACTGGAGCTGGCTGGACGGCCACCGGAACAGCAGGAGCTGCGCCACCCTGAGGAGCCGGGGGGAACGGCTGCTGGGGGTCCAGGCGGTCCAATCGGCCAGTGATAGTTATCAATTGATTTAGGATCACCTGCTGTTGATAAGCTATTTGATCCACTCTAGCCTCGAGAGTGGTAAGCCGGTGTGCGAGCCCGCCGTCCGCCGAGCCGCTCTGCTGAAGCCGTACTGACATAACGGATGGCTCAGGAGACACGCACACACAGGCTTAGAGTAGTTCAAAGAGTTTATTAACAGCAGGGGTGAATGAGTGTGTGTCTGCGGGATGCAGATGTGTTGGTGGTGGCGTCTGCTTCAGGCACAGAGGCAGATGACCGTTCGGCCGAGCAACCCTATGGAGAGAGCACAGGGAGAGGGTGACGGGCATACACCAACACAGGATGAATTATGGCAAGAGAAGATCTTACTTGAGTTGTCAGGATAGCTGGCACAGCAAGGGGAACGTAGCCCGGGAGACAGCCACCTGGAGAGCTCCGTGCAGCAGCGAAGGATGGGCGATGGAACGGAGATGTCCGCCGCCGGGGAATCCACCTGTGCACAGGGGAGCAGACTGGAAAAGGAGGTAAGGGTTCTTACCCAGAATAGCGATGCTGAAGAAAGGTATGCTCACGGCGGTGAGGGAACGAAGTCTGACGGCTTCAGGCCGAGCCTCCGGGCGAGACGGCTTTTATCCCTCGCCGCTGATGAGGATCAGGTGTGTGAGCAGGTGGCGCCACTGATGAACGGCGCGGCGTGACAGTCTGTTACTTAAATAACTTTCCACCCAACTCAGTCCTACCCCTCTTATCCCATACCTTTCCAGTTTCCTTAGAAGTATTCTGTGGTCAATGGTGTCAAAAGCTTTCTTTAAGTCTATAAATACTCCTACAGCAACCTTTTTTTGTCTATACAACTAGTAATTTCTTCTATAAGTTCGATCAGTGCCAAAGATGTAGATTTATCTGCTCTAAAACCATACTGGCTATCTGTAAGGAGGTTGTGTTTTTCAATGAAATCATCCAGTCTCTTAGTAAATATTTTTTCAAGTATTTTGGAGAATTGTGAGAGTAAAGAGACTGGCCTGTAATTTGTGAAACAATGACTGTCTCCTGTTTTGTAAAGAGGTGTTACTTTTGCTATTTTCATTTTGTCTGGAAATGTACCAGTTTGAAATGATAGGTTACAGATGTGGGTGAGTGGCTTAACAATTCCCTCAATTACTTTTTTCACTATTGTCATGTCAATTTCATTCCAGTCCGTTGATTTTTTGTTCTTAAATTTACTCACAGTCTCGATAATTTCCTTTTCAGTAACTGCACCCAAAAAGATTGTGTTTGGGTTTCTATCCTCTATTTCATTCACAGACCCACTGTGGTTTGTTTCTGGAGTCACTATTGATTTTGCTAATTCAGGACCAACGTTTACAAAAAATTTATTGAAACCACTGACCACATCTTCCATATTATTAATCAAACTGTCGTTTTCGATAAAATATTCTGGATAATTTGCATACTTAGGACGATTACTAATAATCCCCTTGAGTATTTGCCATATTCCTCTTATGTTATTTTTGTTATCCTCTAGTATTCTGTTGTAATATTCTTTCTTACAGGTCCTCATTATAGTGGTAAGCTTATTTTTATATCTTTTATATTTGATCTCAGCTTCCACCATTCTGCATTTAATGAATTGTTTATATAATGTATTCTTCTTTTTACATGCATTTATTAACCCCTTGGTGATCCAAAGAATATTTTTTTGTTGTTGTCTGTCACTGTATTGTTTTATAGGACAGTATTTATTGTACAATGATTGAAATATTTGTAAAAAATTATCATATGCTCCATTTATGTCATTTTCATCATAAACTATCTTCCAATCTTGTATTAATAATTCCTTTGTCAGTAAATACATTGATTCTTCGGTTCTTATTCTTTTATATTTAATATTTTTGGTATACTTTTTCTTCCTATAATCACATTGATAGACAACAAAAATCGGCAGGTGGTCGCTGATATCATTCAATAAAAGCCCACTCCTGATATTATTTTCCATAATGTTTGTGAATATGTTATCTATTAGTGTGGCACTGTGCGACGTGATTCTGCTAGGTCCTGTAATTGTTGGATGTAAGCCCATACTGTACATTGTGTTGATAAATTCTTCTGTCAAACTATGTTGTTTTGAGTTCATCAGATCTATATTTAAATCACCACAGATGAGCATAACTTTATGAGTTAGTTTTGCGTACATTTTTTCCATCCAGTCCTTAAATAAGTCAATGTTTGATCCAGGTGTTCTATATACACAGCTCACTACTACATTCTTCACATTGTCCAGACAGATTTCTATTGTAATACATTCAAATAAATCATCCACAGTTACTGACAGATTTTCAACAACCTTGTATTGCAAGCTCTTGTCAATATAAATTGCAACTCCTCCTCCTTTTTTCACTTTTCTATTTATATAATTTAATTCATAGCCATCCATGGTAAAATCCACTCCTTTCTCTTCACTGAGCCACGTCTCTGATATTGCCACAATATTGAAGGGCTCTTTAAACTGATTTAAATAATCTTTAATGTTATTAAAGTTTGCATAGAGACTTCTGCTGTTGAAGTGGATCATAGAAATATTGAAATCAGATGTGACCATTGTGTTAAACTGTTCATCTGTGTAATAATTACAGTCATTATTGATTGAGTTAAAAAGATTATTATCAGGGTCTATGTCATATTCTACGTCCTGTGTGTTGTGCTCTGTGTATTCAAAAACTTTCAGTTCCTGTTGTTCCAGTTTGTTGATTTTTGATTCATACTGTAGAATGTTTTGTTGCATTTTGTTTTCATTGTGGATATCCAAAATGAAAATTATGACTAGTAACAATTGGATTGTAGATATCTGAAATAAGAGCTTCTCCTAGTAAGAATTATATTTCAGATATCCACAATGTTCATTCTAGATAGGAAGAATGTTATTGTAGACATCTGGAAGTGAAAACCCAATACACATGAATGGGAAAAAGTGATGTCTTCTCAGATCATGTCTGAAATGATCATAGAGAAGAAGAATTTCGTTGTGGATATCTGAAATGTTCATTTTTACTAGGAAAAATTGAATTATTGATATCTACAATACATATCCAGGCTAGCTATTCAATGTTAAATCGGCTTGCCATATGCCCGAGTGCACCTCACGAGAGAAGGAGAGGTACACGTCGGTGACGCAGGCCACAGGAGCTGTGATTGGTCCACTTTGTTTCCTCTTTCACATTTCCTGGTTCTCGCCACTGCTTTGCACTGCCTGTTCACCGTGGCACAACTTCCAAGGCAGAGGCGGACTTACAAGTAGGCAAAGGTAGGCAACTGCCTTAAGCCCTGATCTGCTGAGGACTCCGATCTACTAGGAGCCCCATACACTTTTTTAAAATGTTTAGCATATTTAACATGATGTCCGACAAAATAAAGAAGCAGCAGTATTTACATAAACAGCAAATCAAATCACGAACGTAACATCCTCTCCCCTTCTCCTCAGACTGTTGGATTCTTCCATGGTGTCTCTGAGACATGCGCATGCGCGTGTCGTTGGTTACATTGTAAACAAACTGCACAGCGTGTAGAACAGCAGCAAAATAGAAATGAAGTTATCCGAGTGGTGCAGAGAAATGGAGAAAAAGGGAAGGGCACAGAAAACTTTTATCATAACAACCGTTTTCAAGTCAACCTGGTAGGAGACTTATCCTCCTGAAGAGCAACTAGAGAGCAACACTACTTGTAGGAGCATACATGATGCTAATGACAAGCACCTGTTGTTAATGAGGAGGCAGCAGTGACGCAGGGTGATGATAGCAGAGGTAAACACCAAAATATTTTTATTATTTTTTCTAATTGCAAGTTTTGCAGAGGCCAAGGCTCACATTGTTAAATTTGAATATGACCAACTGTGCTCCCTGGGCATGCACAGGATATCTGCAGCATCAGCAAATGACATTACATGAGATTAAATATAGTTTTGAGAGGTTTTTTTGCACTAAAAGTTGTGGGAAGAATTCCAAATTTTAAAGCAGATGTCATTTTCCATAGTTTACTGCAATGATATTCTATATAACACCACAAGAAAAGTGGTATCAAAGTTGTATCATTCATTAATACTCCCATACATGACATATTGTAATGAAGTATGGGGAAATACATATAAAACAAACATATATCCACTCTTTATGCTTCAGAAGAGAGCTATTAGAATAATAAACAAAGCAGCTTACAGGGAACCAACAAACCCACTTTTTCTTAAATTAAAAGCTCTCAAGTTGAAAGATCTGGTTGACTTTAAAACTGCAATAATAATGTTTAAAGTGAAGAATCTATCACTGCCCACAAATATCCAAAAGTTGTTCCAAATAAGGGAGAATCAATACCATTTTAGAGGAACATGTATATTTCAAAAACCTTCAGTGAGAACTACCACCAAGCAACACTGTGTTTCAGTGCAAGGAGTCAGATTATGGAACGATTTTGGACCTGAATTAAAATCATGTACAATGCTTGGACAATTTAAACAAACATCTCACTTCCGCCCTCCCAAGAGAGTAGACGCTTTTTTCTTCTCTCCTGCTGACTTTTTCCTCCCCTCCTACTACTGGATCCCAGCTTGCTGTTGTCTGTCTGCGTCTAACTGCGACCGCCGAAAAGAAATTATGGAGTTAATAAGCTGGGCTTTGAACACAATTGACACTATTTTTTCAACAAGGAAAAGTGCTCCGGGGGAAGCTGTCTGCCCCGCTGGAACGGCTCCAGTGGGCTATTTATGTGACACAGGTAATTGGAAAATGCTGTGTCTCTCTAATCTCTCTATCGAAGATATTGAAGATTTGTTTATCTTCGTAATCTTGGTGATTGGGATAATTCTGATTGGGACGGGAATTGTCTTGGTTTACCCCAAATTGCTGAAGATGGATTCAACCTATCAAAATGCTGGCCAGGCGAGGTGCATCCAACAAATTGAAAAACTGGAGAAGACCCTGATAGCGACTACTGGAGAACTGTCTCGTAAGGTGGATTACATCATGGGTTCGCTCAGGTCTTTCCACGACGAATTCAAAGCTGCGCAATGAAGGATTAATGTACTGAATCTACAGAAGAAATACAAGTCTTCTCTGTGATCAGTCCTATTTGGCATTATTATTCCCCATGAAAATTCCTCCTGGCTGTCTGCAGACTGTGTTTTTTCAAAATCATGAGCACAAGGCCTTGGACAGCCAGCTGCAGCGCCAGATAAGACTGGGCGCCAGACAGACAAAACATCTTCTGCCAAGGGTCCTTGGGTCTCTCCTGTTATCATCAACACTGCTCAACACCGCACACACATTGATTCATGAACTGAATAAAGATATACTGTACACTGCTCTCTTGTGTCTTGTGAAATTCTGAGTGTAGCGAATGTATGTGCATTGAGAGCTTCTTTTTTCCTTGAACTCTTAATATTGATTAAGTATGTAACCAGTATTTTGAATCAATGATTTTTTTGCTCCTTCCCATTGTATTATCTTTATGCTTCCTGTATCCTTCTGCTGATAGGCGCGTTTCAGATGCTCCGCGGCACGGAAATGCAGGTCATTACTGTGTCAAGTCAAATTCTCTCGTATGTTATCAGTGTTCTGTTAATGTACTTGGCAATAAATCCTTTTCTGATTCTGATTCTGATTCTGATTCTGAAAAACTAAAGGAAGAAATACTCCAAACATATATACAGGATGACATGTAAAATCACATAAGGATTGTCATATCCAGCCTGTGTTGTGTTGTAGCTTAGTTTTTTTTCTTTTTTTCTGTCACATTTTGTCTTAGCTTTGTTTTTGAATTGTAATCGCTCTTGTTTTGTTTTTGTTTTGTTTTTTTCTCTTTTTTTCTCTTTTGAATTCTTGGATGGAATATGGGTGGGCAATATAAGCTGCGGCTTCAGCCATCACCCATTTCGGATAACTTACGTTGAATTGTATAATCAGAGGAGTTATTGTCTAATTTGACCTTGTTGGATTTTCTTTCCCCCTTTGTTATATTATTCAGTTTCTTTTAACCTGTACTATCCGAAATAAAGATTCATTCATTCATTCATTCAAAGAAAAGGACAAGATTGACAAAAAATTCCTATTAAGCAGTGATTTGTAAATTAATCATAAACTTCTGCTATACAGAAAAACTCTTTTATGCAACAGCAAATACAGACATTAACACAATTAAGTGAGAAGGAAGTAACTACTCATAAATTTGTCATAAAATGATCAACACTGTCGGCTACTCTTGCCGAGAACTTGAATAAAAAGGATGAAAAAATAATTATCCATTACAACAGCTAAATTGCACTGAATGCATGTTAAACAGTATAGATTTGGAAATTATTGGCAGTAGCTTCATTTGAAAACTCCCTCACCACAGCAGTCCCCAACCACTCAGTACCAAGAGCAGAGAAAAAAGAAATAATTTATTCTGTTGCTCTGTATTGTCTATCGAAGTCTGTGTTTTTCTGAAAAAAAAAAATTCTGAATATTCTCTCTCTTTCCGTGTCTGACTCCTACCTGTCTGTCCATCTGCTGCACTGTCATAAACTCTCCGTGCACTTCTTTACAGCGCACGGAGAAGGAGAAAAAGGACAAATGGATTTAAACGCTGGGTTACACCGCACACACATTTATTAACACAAAGCTAAACATACAGATACAAGACAGCTCGGATACAGTAGAGTTCTCTAGGATGCCCAGCGCTCACACTGGAGGATTACAGCGGTGAACAGAACACAGGCAGTTACTCACAGTGCGGGGGCAGTCCGAGTAGTCACAGCAATTTCAACGAGCACACACGGATACAGTCCTTAGCGACGTGACGGCTAGATGGCGGAGCAAGGCCATTCAGCGCATAAAATGAACCAGCGACGTTTGTCCAGCAATGAGCTTCTTATGAACAAATGCCACTGATGCAGCGAATAAGGAACACCTGGGCGAGACGTGGGGAAGATGATTACCAGGGTAGGAAACAGCTGATGGAGTCAAGGAAGAGCGAGGGGGTGTGGCCGGACCGACAGGCTGTCAGTAGCGTGGGAGAAAGTATGTCACAATGCTGACTTAACAGCTGCCAGTCAGGCAGTGGCTACGGATGTGGACATGTAGTACAAATACACAAAAAATGCACATAACCAGTAAACCAGAACGCCCAAAGAGATCGACACCGAGCCGGGGAGAGCCAAACCGGCTCAGATTGTGACATGCACATCTTGACACACACCTGTCTCATCAGATACTCATCTTTCCTTTACCAGGAGGAAGGGCACTCCTTGGGAGTTTGCCAGGGTGCACGTTGGTACCTGTCCAGATCGGAGATTCGCAGCTTTAAAGCTCAGTGAAAGATGTAGTAAGGATTTTACTTGTAAAGATGCATAAAATGTTACAACACTGGCTGTAGAGTTAGATATGCTCATTTGTTTGTGGTTTTACGCCGTCTCTCCTCACACGCACTTCCGCAACAGAGTGCTTTTCAGGCAGGTTGTGTAGGAAAACTCGCGGATGAGTGGGTTTTTTTAAATTGCAAACTCTGTTTTTTGTTGATGTGTTCCATTAATACTCACTGTAAACAGGGAAGTGAGTGCGGTGCAATGAAGCATTTGATTGGTTAGACTGAATGTTTGAGCGCTACTCAGGGACAAATTTTATTGGCGAAATTGGTGGAAGTTGACGAGGACTGGCCAAAATTGCGGGAAAGCTGCAGTAATTAGACAAAGTTGCAAGGTTGCTCAAAAGATGCGGTGATGGCATGATTTTACGTGAATTAGTACGATTGCAATATCACGAAATCCTGGAGAGACTAGCAAGTGTGAACAAACAGATCTTTCTTTCTTTCTTTCTTTCTTTCTTTCTTTCTTTTATTTTATTTAATATGGACATAACAAATTACATTAGTACAATCACAAGGAGAGACCAGATGTTTTGCATAGGTATATATAGCACAAGTGCTAATTCTCAACACCAGTCCATAGGTGGCTTATATAGGTCATAAATTAGGCTGTACAAACAAAATTTACAAGTTAATTAAAATTACAAATACATTACAACTTATAAATAGAGCAAGAGATCCATGATGACAACAAACACAATTCAGACTAGACATGCACACATTGCTGGTGGGATTTTAGCCAATCTTTAGCGCCTCTGTTGAAGAGGTTGGCATTTGTCTCCAATTTTAAGTGAGTTGGCAGAGAGTTCCATAAGTTTGCCCCTTTTATGGAGAAAGCAGACTGACCAAATGAAGTTCTAGACATGGTGACAATGCCATCACCGTTGATGGAAGCTCGTGTGCATGCTCTGCTAGAGCTCGAGCGTCTAGCCACCAAACCAGAGAAAGGAGGTGAAACAAGATTGTATAAACATTTAAAAACGAGTCTGACATGCTCCGGAGACGCGGGCAGTGAAGATGGCTGCTTAGGTGAGGAGCACCGCAGTGCAGACAGCCTTTTTTTCTTCTACAAGGACGTTTTTCTCTTGTTTCCTCAGGTGAAACTACTACTACTACTACACTTTGCATTGAGACTGGATTTGTGGAGAACAGGATTAAAATGCCAACGCAACAACAGAAACTAAATTTATTTATTCGCTCCAAAGCCGGTGCTAGCAAGGAAAATCTGGCTAAAGCTGGTGATACCACAACGAGCCCTCCTCCCTCTCCGTCACCTTCAACAGGTGCAGGTGTTGCCAAAGACCAAATGGTGGAGGACATCTCTAAGATCTATGCACTGTTGAAAGAAATATCGGAGAGGCAAGACGCTAAAATTAACTCTATTGAGGCGTCAACAAGGGTGGTGGACACCAAGTTAGCCACCCGGCTGGGAGACATGGAATCTCGCATCGCCTTTCTTGAGGATGCTAATGTAGCTCTGGATGCTAATCCCCCCGCAACCCAGACGCAGGTGGAAGATTTACTTCTGAAGCTGGACGACTTGGAAAATAGATCACGCCGAAACAATCTACGCTTTATCGGCTTTCCAGAAAATTGTGAAAAGTCAGATGCCCTTACCTTCATGCGCAAAGCTATCCCAGATCTGTTGAAAATTGAGTTCCCTGGAGGGCTGGAAATTGACCGTGCGCATCGGAGCCTCGCCAGACGCAAACCAGACGGCCAGCCACCCAGGGCTATCCTGATTCGACTTCTGCGCTTCCAGGATAGGGAGCGTATTGTGGAGGCAGCGCGCGGGATGGGAAAGCTGGACTGGAATGGTCATCACATCATGATTTTCCCAGATTATTCCAGATGAGTATCCGAGATGAGGGTGGCGTTCAAGCAGTGTAAACACCTGCTGCACCAGAAGAAGATTGCATTCTCCCTCAGGTATCCTGCAGTTCTCGTTGTGAAGTTGGCAAGTGGTAAACAGGAGTTCACTGACCCTAAGAAAGCATTGAACCTGATTCTTTCACTTCCGTGAGACATTGATGAACAATGGTATTGTGGGGAGCGTGAAATGAAGAGGCTGAATTATTTCTCAATTCAGGTTTATTGCAGAAATCACATCCCCAGCTTTTCTCTCAAGAACAGAAGAGAGTGAGCTGCGTCAAAACCCTCGCTCTTATATATGAACATCAAAGGCAGAATTACACATTGCTCTCAAAACCCCCATTTGACAATAATTCTTCCCTCGAGTCCTTTAGTCCTCCATCTGGCTCCAGGGGGTCAGGAAGTCCCTTCAGAGTCTTATAACGGCACCTCCGTCCTCCTGCCATTATCCACAGGGGGTCCAGACGTATTGTCCCATCTAAGACGTGAGGTCAATCAACACATGCGGTCCTAAGCTTCTCTTTGTGCTTATACATATGTTGGCAAAAATATATGAGCCACAGTATGAATATATGATATATGTTTATTTGTTATATATTTTTGACGGAGGATTTGATGCAGTATTAATGTAAGGTTCCATTTTTATTTTTTTTTTACTGCCCATGCTGTATTATCTGTAGGCATGAGGCTGCTGCAATGTTGCGGCTCTCCCTAAGTTTGTTGCACTGTTCACAGTCACGGTCGTAGAGTTTTTTTATTTTCTTTTTTTTGGTTGGTGCTGTTTTTGTGCACCGATGGGTGACATTGGTTTTAGGTCACCATTTATGTTACTTTATGATTAAGTGGTTTTCGTTTCTTTTTTTTGTATTTTTAATTTTTATTATGTTTGTCTTTTGCCCAGTGAGGGGGTTTTTGGTGGAGAATTGCTGGATTTTTTGGATGGTAATATGTACCGTTTATGATGTCGGCTAATTGTCAGAGCTTTCTTAACCTCATTACTTGGAATGTTAAAGGCATTAACCACCCAAGTAAGAGGAAAAAAATTTTGGCGTTTATTAAATCAAAAAAAGTGGATGTAGCGTTGCTTCAGGAGACCCACCTCACTAAAACAGAATCTAAAAAACTCTGTCGGGATTGGGTGGGCCATGGGTTTGCGTCTTGCGGTAATAGCCAGAGCAGGGGGGTGGCAATCCTTTTTCATAAACATTTGCAGTTCAAGTGTCTAAAAGAGGTTAGTGATGATGATGGACGACTCCTGATAATTCTTATAGAAATTCAGGGCCATAGGATGATACTCGCTAATGTTTATGCTCCAGATATAGTTGATTGTGCATTTTTTGCACAACTGGAACACGAATTAAGCGAAATGGGTAATTATCCCATTTTAGTAGGTGGGGATTTTAACCAGGTCATGGACAACATTTTAGATCGGAGCACCCCCTCACAGCGTTCATCTAAATCTGGCTCTACATTGAAAGACATCTGCAATGCAATTGGTTTGGTAGACATGTGGCGGCTTTTTAATTCGTCCACAAGGGATTACACTTTTTATTCCACTGCTCATAATGTGTTTTCCAGGATTGATTACTTTTTAATGTCAAAATCCTCTGTTTTCTCTGTAAATTCGAGCTTCATTGGTAGCATAATACTATCAGATCATGCCCCTGTTTTTTTTTACATATGATCCCGCCTTGTCAGTTAAAAAAAAATTCTAGATGGAGGCTTAATTCAAGCTTTCTTCTTAATCCAGATTTTGTGTCCTCTTTGAAAGCAGAGATCTCCTTTTATCTTGAGACAAATTGGGATTCTGCCCCCTCTGCTAGTGTTGCTTGGGAGGCTTTTAAAGCATTTATTAGGGGACATATTATTCAATATGCATCTTTTAAAAAGAAAACTAACATTGCTAAACAGATTGATTTGGAGAGGAGAATAGCCATATTAGAGACTTCATTCAAACAGGACACAAATTTATTAAATTTATCACCCCTTCTGAAGCTTAAGTATGAGCTGAATTCAATCCTAACACAAAAAGTTGAATTTTCCCTATTTCGCCTTAGGCATAAACAATTCGAGGAGGGGGACAAAGCTGGCAAAATGCTGGCTAGATATATTAAAATGAAAGAAGCTCAGTGTACTATATCTGCTATTAGGACACAGGATGGTACTCTGGTGTCAGACTTAAATGAAATTAATGGTGCTTTCGGAGAATTTTACACTTCGCTTTATTCTTCTGAAATGGAGGCTGGATCTCAAGAGATCTATGCATTTTTGTCATCCCTGTCTTTGCCCTCCCTAAAGAAGGAACAAATAGACTTGCTTGACGCCCCAATTACTAAAGAGGAAATTGTGAAAGTTATTAAGAGCCTCCCGACTGGAAAGGCACCGGGCCCTGATGGATTCACTGTAGACTTTTACAGGGCCTGTGTTGATGAGCTTTCTCCTTTACTTTTAGAAATGTTTGCGGAATCTTTTGAACAAGGCCGTCTGCCCCCTTCTTTAACAGAGGCTTTCATTTCGCTTATTTTAAAAAGCAATAAAGATCCGTTAGAGTCTAAGAATTATAGACCAATTAGTCTTATAAACTGTGACTGTAAAATTCTCTCCAAAATTTTGGCATTAAGATTAGATAAAGTAATGATACCCCTTATAAATCCTGATCAGGTGGGTTTTATTCGTTCCAGAGGTGCGGCAGACAATATTAGGCGATTTATTGATATCATATGGTCAGTTCAAAATGATCCCTCACTTGCACACCTCTCTCCAGTAGCAGCCCTCTCCCTGGATGCTGAAAAAGCATTTGACAGGGTTGAGTGGCAGTATCTCTTTGCGACTCTAGAGACTTTTGGTTTTGGTTCAAAGTTTCTTTCTTGGATTAAATTACTATATAATGAACCTAGAGCTTCAGTGATATCAAATCGAGTTACATCACAGCCTTTTAGACTTTATAGGGGTACGCGCCAGGGCTCCCCTTTAAGTCCCCTGCTTTTCGCTTTGGCATTAGAACCATTAGCTGTTGCTATCCGCAAAGATGGCAATTTTCCAGGTATTCAGGTCCATGGCAGTACCCATAAGATAATGTTGTATGCTGATGATGCATTGGTACTGATTACACAACCTCAAAAATCAATTCCAGCTCTCCGGCTGGAGAACTCCAGTTCTCCAGCTCTCAGTTTGTCTGGTTATAGAGTTAACTGGATAAAATCAGAAATTCTCCCTCTAACATCTTACTGCCCTAAAACACTGTTTACATTTGGTCAAAATATAGGCTTTTCTTGGCCAAAATTAGGAATTAAATATCTTGGCATCCTGTTTCCTCACACTTTATCGGATCTGATTCAGATTGATTTTGAGCCTTTGCTCGAAAAATTTAAAATAGACATAGAAAGGTGGTCGCCTCTTTTTTTTGTCTCTTTGGGGCAAGGTCAATGTTATTAAGATGATTTGTGCACCCCGATTTAATTACCTTCTACAATCTCTTCCTCTTAGGATCCCAGTTGGTTATTTTCAACAATTTGATAGGTTGTGCAATAAGTTTTTATGGAATGGTAAGAGCCCTAGATTAAAGTTGAAAAGATTACAAAAGTCTACAGATTCAGGAGGTTTGGGGGTCCCAAATTTAGTTTTATATCATTACGCTTTTAGTCTTTGACATTTGATTCATTGGGCTCTCCCCCCTGAGAGAGCTCCCCCTTGGTTTTATTTGGAGAGTTATCTGAGCAGCCCTCTTCCCCTAGTACATGTAATC
The DNA here is from genome assembly GCA_020510985.1 of Pholidichthys leucotaenia. Taxonomy (NCBI): domain Eukaryota; kingdom Metazoa; phylum Chordata; class Actinopteri; order Cichliformes; family Pholidichthyidae; genus Pholidichthys; species Pholidichthys leucotaenia. The sequence continues at coordinate 98,957,293 of CM035836.1, read as the reverse complement.
ACAATCAAACTTCCTTCTGAATTTCAGTCGCATCCTATTGTATCCTTTTTACAATACGTTTGGAAGAGGGTTGCTTCTATACTAGAGTTTAGCTCTCATCTTCATTCTATGGCTTCTATTTGGCTTAACCCAAGTCTCCATATTGGAAAATCCCCATTTATGTGGAAAATCTGGGTGAAAAAGGACATCTTGATGTTAAAAGATCTATATGAAGGGGGAGCTCTCAAATCATTTGATGTTCTACGGGCACAGTATGGACTACCACAGAATCAGTTTTGGAAATATTTACAACTTCGACATCTGCTGTGTCAAGTCTTTGGATCTACAACTACCCCTCCTCCTGATGTAGATTGGCTCATCCAGGCATTGAGTTCCTGTGGTAAAAGATGTAAGGCCTCAAATTTCTATTTAATGCTCCTTAAGAGCTCAAATAAAGATTCTTCATCCCTTAAACACGTATGGGAAAAAGATCTGAATTCACAATTTACTGATGTTGAATGGGCAAATATTTTAAAGAATGGGAAGAAAGTGTCTAGGGAATTGAAAACCAGACTTGTTCAATTTAAAATTTTGAATCGATTTTACTGGACACCTCGTAAAATGTTGAGAGCGAATCTCATTCATTCTTCAAGCTGCTGGAGATGTCTACAGGGGGAGGGGACATTAATCCATATGATCTGGAGATGTCCGGTAATACAGGACTTTTGGTTGCAGATCCATAGACATATTATGACAGTTGTTAAGCAAGAAGTGCCATTTACTCAGAGACTTTTTGTCCTTGGGGATCCATCAACTATTCAGGACCCAATCTCTGATGCCGAGTGGATTCAGACTGCTCTGATGGTGGGCCGAAAGTTGATCACTTCTTACTGGAAATCTTCCTCTGCCCCACCCGTAGCTCAATGGCTCAGGGAGTTGGGCAAGCTTGCTGCACTAGAACGCCTTTCATATAAACTTCTGGACAGGATGGACAACTTCTACAATAAGTGGGGATCCTATCTTACCTTTATAGGTGTTGTAGATTAAGCCAATCATCTTAGGAGTATTAGGGTGGAAATTGAATGTTTTATCCTCTCACTGGGTATATTTGTTTTTGATGTTGTGGGTTTTTTTTGTTTTTTTTTTGTTTAGTTTATTTTCTAAATTGAAAACCCAATAAAATTCAAATTACAAAATAAAAACGAGTCTGATATTACAGAAGATAATAAAATTTTCAAAAGTAAGAAGATTGTGCTTGGCTAAAATACCACAGTGATGCCACCACATTGGTTTGCGGTCCAAGATTTTTATAGCCTGTTTATATATTGCAGTTATGGGTTTTAGTGTAATTTGAGATGTTTGTGACCAAGATGTGATACAGTATGACTGATGTGAAAGAATCATTGCGTGCATATATGTATGAGCAGTTCTGAATGACAAATCCCTTCTAATGAGACGGAAGCAATTTAAATTGGGTTTGACCTTCTTACAAATGTAATGCACCTGCTTGTCGAATTGCAGGTTCCTGTCTAGAATGATCCCTAAATAGTTGACCTCATTCACTTCAGTGGTTCCAAGGTTGTTATAGCCAGGAGCGGCACTGGAGTTACGCTCCCAGTGCTCATAAAATGCTCCTTACAGTGTGCGTCTCGAAAAGCCTCTGACAACTAAGTCCAACTCCTAGCCTGCCCATGTGGTTTAGTCTCTAAGCCCGGCAGAACTGCTTTTACTAATAGGAGAAGGGGCGAGGGCGGATCTCTGGCACCTTAAAACCAGATGCTTCGGGTAGATGGTGGCTCGTCAACCTGGGAAGGTAGCCCATCTAGGGGAAGGTAAACCCTGATTTCAAACCTCCGCTGCCTTGCGGCACACCCGGTCACGGGAAAGGCTTCGGGAGTCAACCCTGAGGAAAAATCCGGAGTCGGAGCCCCTAAGGCAGTTCTCTGTTGTGCTCAACATCATTCTGGCAGCTCCTGCGACGGCGCTGGTGCCAAACTATAGCATCCCTGCTGTTCCTTTGGATCCATCAGTGACGTGGAGAGGGGGCCATGCTGCATGGTTAACATCTTGTCCTCCATATCTTCCTGCCCAGGCTTGAATCCTACCAACGCCCAACGCTGGAAGGTAGAACACCGGTGTGCATCGGCCTGTTCAGCCACAGGCGGTGCTGTTCCAGCAGAGTAGACGTTCAATTCAATTCAACTTTATTTATATAGCGCCATTTCACAACAACAGTCATCTCATAGCACTATCAACTGTAGGGGGAACCCCGACAGTTGCAGAAAGACCCCAGCAATCAGGCGATCCCCTGTGAGCAAGCACTTGGCGACGGTGGAGAGGAAAAACTCCCTTTTAACAGGAAGCAACCTCCAGCAGAACCAGGCTCAGGGAGGGGCAGTCATCTGCTGCGACTGGCTGGGGGGTGAGGGGATAGAGAAGAAGAAAAGAACAGACATGTAGAGAGCAAACAGCACGGTGGGGACTCAATCTATGGGAGAGAACAAACAAATGTTAATGACCAGCAAAAAAAATATTTCATAGAGAGTGAGGAAAGGAGTGAGGCCCAGTGCATTACTGGAGGTCCCCCGGCTGACTAAACCTATTAGCAGCATAACTAAGGGAGGGTTCAGAAACATATGATCCCTCCCTAATTGTAGGCTATATCAAAAAGGTAGGTTTTAGCCCTATTCTTAAAAACAGAGATCGAGTCTGACTCCCGAATCCAGATTGGCAGCTGGTTCCACAGGAGAGGAGCTTGATAACTGAAGGCTCTGCCTCCCATTGTACTTTTAGAGATTCTAGGTATTACAAGTAATCCTGCATTTTGGGAGCGTAGTGCTCTGTTAGGATAATACGGTAGTATCAGATCTTTTAAATAAAAAGGAGCCTGATTGTTTAGAGCTTTGTAAGTAAGAAGAAGGATTTTAAACTTAATTCTAAACTCTATGGGAAGCCAGTGAAGGGAGGCCAGAACCGGAGAGATATGGTCTGTCTTTCTAGTACCTGTTAAAACTCTTGCTGCAGCATTTTGGATCAGCTGAAGACTTTTTAAAGATGTTTTAGGACAGTCTGATAATAAAGAATTACAATAATCTAATCTCGAGCTAACGAAAGCGTGGATCAGTCAGGATATAGAGACCATACCAATTTGTTGTTTTTAAAGTCACATGTCATAAAGTTCATCGATTTAGTTAAATTTAAGACAGCACAAGTAATGTACAGGGCAATTAATAGTCAACTCCCAACTAATATACAAAAAATATTAAAAAAAAAGAGACAATGATCATAATTTGAGAGGAGACTTAAACTTTACAAAACCCAAGATACGAACAACCAAGAAAAGTATGTGCATATCTGTCTGTGGGGTGGATTTGTGGAACAGTCTGGAGCTGGAACTGAAACTATATACAAACAGAATTCAATTCAAAAAGAGGTATAAACATTATTTGCTGAAAGGATATATGTTAGAAGGGTAGTATTTATATGTACGATTCACTATGCTCACTCTGGGACATTATGGGACACTATGGAATGGTGGGTGGGGCAGCACTGTGTATATCTGTGTTGTTTGAGGCTAGTTTTGATGTATGGACATCAATGTATGTTAGGATGGATGGGTGTTAATGTTGATATGTAAAAAATATAGTAAATTGTTTACTTGGGGTCTTAAATGTGGTAATTTGTATATAATTCACATGGGTGTATTTATGGAAAAGAGGAGATGGAATTAATAAGTGTTCACTTCTTCCTTCTCCCTTTCGAACACTGTATACTGTTACTTTATTGCATTTGTCATTTGTTTTGTTTTTGTTATACTTTTTTGTTCGAAATAAAGTATCTATCTATCTATCTATCTATCTATCTATCTATCTATCTATCTATCTACAGATGTAATTCCTGATGCTTGAATGATATCATCTTTTGAAGACTTCTGACGACAATAAGTTTCAGGTAGGATTTCAATAAGGCCTGAAAAGAAAGTGTAAAACAAAGAAAAAGTAGGGCCCCATTTCTGTCTTTGCCTTGGGCCCCAAAGGGACTAAGTCAGTCCCTGTTCCAAGGTGAATCAGTTAAACAGCAGTCCAAATTCAAAAGAATATTGAGCTAGTTAGCACACAAAACAGCAGCGGTGGTTGCAAGCACCGTTTTCTCAGACTTCTGTTTTTCTCTGGGCATCAGTCATACTAAGAATCACTTTTTCATAACATTTTTTAGCTCCAACTCCATCACAGTCTGCTTTTGTCGATCGCTATTTCAGAAACAAAAAGCACATGACAAACACAAATCACTACACACATCACCTGAAACCCGTTTTGGTAACAGAACAACGCATTTCACTCAACACACAAAAAAATTGCCAATCACTGCATCTGGAATGGATGTCGGTAATGGCATCGACGTGATGCGGGTGCATAAATCCAGCTTTAGTCCCAGTAGCCAATCATAGGGCACAACTTTACACACTAACTAACAAATAGCCTTGGATTGGCTATTGGGACTCTGGTTGTAAAGCGTGCCACTTGCCTGTTCAGTATATCCACATTTAAAGGTGAACTATACAGTATTTTCATGAAAAAAAAATAAAAAAAAATAAATAATACATTGTGGGCACCCAGCACAATGCTGACTGATAATATTCATGCTCAGCAGGGATTGTATACAAACAGAGAGCCCCTAGGGGGACAACCAGAACAATGACTATTGTTATACATCCCCGGATTAAGGAGAGGAAGTCCAGCGCCAGTTAATCAAACGATTGATATGTATTGACTGATATGTACTGTATATCAATATGTAAATGTGCCATGCATTCTCCCTTGTCTGTATAAAAGAGCTGACTTTACATGCCTCATGAAGAGCACACACACGCACATACACACACAGCACAGCGCTACAGTGTGTCTCATGATGATGGAGGAATAAAACTCTGAAACCTTCAGCTCGCCGTGTCTCGCCTGAACTTATTTTTACCTCCACACTGGTGACCCTTGACGAAGAATGGAACACGAGGCGAACACCCCGGAGATGACCCCAAATGGGAAAGCCCCTGAACGCATCATGGTGCGACCCTTGCCTGATCTCTTCCCTCCACACTGGTGACCTGACGAGGGAGAATGACCGTCTGCTCCCTCTCACCGCGTTGTGGACACAGAGGACCAGAGAATGCCTGCAACCTCTTCATCCTCACCGGAGTGCAGCGCTGGGACCAAAATGCACCATGATCAACACGACCGAACGAAAGAAGCAGCCTGAATGGGGATAATCATCGACGCCGACTGTGCTGATTTCCACTGAGCTCCCCGACTCTGACTAAACTTCGGACAGTGGACCTCCCACGCACAGAAGCCCTGCACGCACTCCGCAGGATTACGAAGACAGCGCAACTGCCAGCTATGTGGTCACTGCGCCAGGCGCGCGCCACACACCAGGGACAAACCGGCTCCGCAGACTGATACAGCGTCCTCCACTGCTGCACATGCCCGAGAAAAACGGTGAATCACCACCCTCGGAACGTTCAGGGCTGCTTGCGCACCTGGAGCGGATGTGCAGCCTGCACACAGGACTTTGTATGGGTTTCTCAGCCGCGGCGCACAACGGGAATTTAGCCGATTGCTTTCCCCGATGACTTTAGGGCTGCTTCCCGCACCTAAAGCCAAACTGCCAAGTCTCTGACACAGCTGCAATTGTTTCACAGCCGCTACACATCCTCGGGGAATTTGGCCGCTCGTCTTGCCCACATCCTCGCTGAATCGAACCGCGGGAGGAGTCAGATAAAATGCTTTTTTTCACAGCCGCTGTGGATCTCCACCACGTTTAATGGGAAAGTCCCTCACCATCGTGGATCCACACGCAATTTTTGTGCGGCCCAGACACCTTTGACGTCCCGGGCCGGCACTCGTTACTTCCACCCCCCTCCTACACAGAGCTTTTCCCGCACCTCACTCTCTAAGCCGGCTGATCGCCATCTGGTTCCATTACGCACGACTGCACACCGGCCCGTGCGCCCACGATCCACAGCCGTTCAACGTGCTGGAACTCGGAGCGGAACACACTGCCCTTTTCCACCCCTCCCCCGTCCCCCCCACGGACTGACATGCCCTCTGACGGTTCTACCGGAGCTGGAGCCAAACAGCGGGGGTGGGGGTGTCACAGCCCCTTCTGACTGTTCTGGGGGGAGCCGTGTGGGCACCCAGCACAATGCAGACTGATAATATTCACACTCAGCAGGGATTGCATATGAACAGAGAGCCCCTAGGGGGACAACCAGAACAATGACTATTGCTACACTTCCCCGGATTAAGGAGAGGAAGTCCGGTGCCAGTTAATCACGCGATTGATATGTATTGACTGATATGTATTTCAATATGTAAATGTGCCATGTATTCTCTCTTGTCTGTACAAAAGAGCTGACTTTACATGCCTCACGAACAGCACACACACACAGCACAGCGCTACAGTGTGTCTCATGATGATGGAGGAATAAAACTCTGAAACCTTCAGCTCACCGTGTCTTGCCTGAACTTATTTTTACCACCACAACATCAGCAAATTTAGGAAGGTGCAGAATTAAAGTTTTTATATTCTTCCAAAAATAATATATTGATGAAAAAATACTTTTAAAATTTTTTATGGGTCCAAAATCATAATATTTACATTGGCCAGTAATATATATGGCATTCACTTACATAGCACTTTTATTCTCATCTCTTGATGACCAAAGCGCTTTACAGATGTTGCCATCCACCCATTGATGGTGGCATGCTGCCTAACATGGCGCTTCCAGACCCACCAGGAGCAATTGGGGGTGAAGTGTCTTGCTCAGGGACACAATGGCAGGATATCTGGGGAGAGTGGGATTCGAACCGCCAACCATGTGGTTATTGGACGACCCACTCTACCTCCTGAGCCACTGCCATCCACAGATATATATATATATATACACACGTGGACAAAATTGTTGGTACTCCTCTGTTAATGAAAGAAAAACCCACAATGGTCACAGAAATAACTTGAATCTGACAAAAGTGGTAATAAATAAAAATTCTATGAAAATTAAACAATGGAAATCAGACAGTGCTTTTGAATTGTGGTTCAACAGAATACAACAGAGCGCAAGAGGTTAAGGACCAAACAAGAGGAATAGATTTATTTGTTTCCATTTGTTCCGCCATAGATGACATGAAACTACCTTGGAATAAAGTCACTGGGATTATTACGGATGGCACACCTGCCATGGCTGGTTAGCAAAGTGGATTATCAACTCTAGTCGTAAACCCGACAAATTAAATATTAAAATCAAATTCGGTCCGGCAGCCCATTTTTCCATTTTGTATTTTCGATCCGAGCCTAAAATTGAAATAATGAAAAACACTGTAGAGAGAGAAATGAGCAGGCGAGGCAGTGAGCTGGATCAGAGTAGACTATATTCTCTCTATATCCATCAGTCAACAAGAAGCATTATATTATCCAGGTCGCTGGCATCTCTTTTTTATATCTTACATCCTCGCCAAGCGTCCTGGGGGGTTCACATCACAATACATCCATTACAATCCCCTTCGTCACCCAGCCTGTCAGCGCATTATTATGCAGTCCAGTGGAGAATGCGTGTTATCATTCAGTCCGGTGGAGAAGGCGCATTCTCATGCAGTCCTATGGAGAAAACCACAGTCTGCCCTGCATATTCGTCTAACAGCCTTTTAGCGTCTCCTCCTGTGCCATTCAGTCTGAGTGGAGAATGTAATGTCTAGGCCCCCCCCCCCTCCCGAAAACTCAGACTGGGCCTTAACCCTCATGTCCTGTGGGTTTCAACCAGCGTCCGTTGCAGCTGTAGCGGGGGGGTCACCGGCTCCGAGGCGCTGCTGTGCCGGTGAGGCACTCCTGGAGGTGCGTCTCTCTGTGGGGAACAATGGGGGGTTGGGGGGGAAACACATCTTCACCATGCCATTGTGACTGAACTGATGAGTCATTTACCTATGGAGTTCTCAGTGGGGGTCGTCCGCACCGAGGAGCTCGGGCCAACACCACCTGGTCATCCGCTAATACGAAGGCGGGCTTAAGCCTGTCTATGCAGATTGTTTCTCTGCGTCCCCCCAAGTCTAACACAAAATGTTTATCCCCAGGTTCCAACACTCTGAAGGGGCCATCGTAGGGCGGGCGCAACGGGGTCCGGTGGGCATCGTGCCTGACAAACACGAACGACGCATCCTTCAAGGTCCTTGGCACAAAAGTGTAGGGAAAACAGTTGTGGGCCGGGCCGGGTACCATCCCTACCTCTGCACTATGTAGTGAAGGCGGGGATGGATCGATGTCCGGGGGTTGTCAGGCAAAAATTCTCCGTGGAGCCGCAGCGGTTGGGGAAAAAACAAGCTCTGCTGGGGAGGCAGCTAAATCCTCCTTCGGTGCTGAACGCAACCTTAATAGAACCCACGGCAACCGGTCCACCCAATTTGCATCTGTAAGCAAAGCCCTGAGCGCTGCTTTTAGCGACCTATGGAAGCGCTCGCATAACCCATTGGCCTGGGGGTTGTACGCAGTCGTGCAATGAATGGTGATGCCCAGGCTCCGGGCCATCGTGGACCAGAGGTCGGAAACGAACTGCGGGCCCCGGCCGGACGATATCCGAAGGGGCACCGGAGTGTGCCACCCATATCGCCAAAAAAGCACGTGCAACTTCTGCGGATGTCAGGAGGTGCATGAACCCCTGCGATGGCGGGAGGGGGCCCACGAGGTCCACGTTCCCACGTGAACGTGGTCAAACCTCTTAGCCGGGACATGGAACGGCTCAAGGGGGGTCTTTGTGTGCCTGGGCACCTTGGCTTGTTGGCACGCTATGCAGGCTATAGCCCACTCTTTCACCTGTTTGTGCAGGCTTGGCCAGACGAACTTTGCTCTCACCATTTTGACTGACGTGTGCACTCCCGGATGCGCCAGGGACTGAACCGACTTGAAAAAGCGGCGGCACCAAGCGCTTGGGACCACCAGGCGTGGGCGGCCTAGGGGGGCTCCCCGTCTTGCATGCAGTACTCTGCTCTCCAGCCTTAACCCTGTTGGTCCAGACTGGAGCGCGCAAACGTCTGCATCGGCGATCTGCTCGGCAGCCATGGCCATGTAATCTATCTCTACGTAGATTGGGGCCACTAATGTGCGCGAGAGGCAATCTGCCACCATGGTGAGTGTACCGGCCGCATGCTGAATGTCAGTCGTAAACTCCAAGATCGCGGCCAGCTGTCTCTGCTGCCGGGCCGACCATGGTTCCGAAACCTTGGCCATAGCGTACGTTAGCGGCTTGTGGTCCACAAATGCAGTGAAGCTGCGCCCTTCCAGCCAGAACTGGAAGTGGCGTATGGCCAGGTGGAAGGCCAGTAACTCCTTGTCGAACGCACTGTATTTATGGTCACTGTCGGACAAAGACCTGCTAAAAAAGGCGAGCGGCTGCCAAGAACCGTCAGAAGAGTCCGACTCTTCTGATGAAGCCTGCAGTGCACAGTTGAAACATGTAAAGGTAAAAACATCTTTTTATTTTTGTCTTTAATAAGAACAAAAGGTAAATATGGACAGGCTAGCTGATGAGCTAACTACATGCCAAAATCAGGCTACGAGTGACCAGCGAGACCTCGAGGCAGAACCAGGGCTACGAGTGGGAAAAACCTCGGTCACGGAGGATGGCGGGCCAGTCATGGAGCTCAGCACGGTGCAGGACCATAGCGCTGACGGGTCGGACAGCGAGGTGTGTGATGACGGCAGAGAGGGAGAGCAACAAGAGCCATCCCCGCAACTGGAGGCTAGACAGTAAATGAGCGGGACCATACAGGCTTAGGACCCCAGGGTGGAGCAGCGACAGCTGGGTGCAGAAATGATGCAGCAGAGCACCCAGGTCGAGGATGTTGGGAACGGCGACGAGGCGCCCAGGTCAGGGAGTGGAGCTGACGAGAACGATGCTGAGAGCCCAGAGGTAAAGCAGCCGGACAGGGAGTCAATGCAGCAGAACGCTTGGAACAAGGAGGCCGAGAATAGCAATGAGGTGCCCAGGTCAGAGGGTAGAGCCGACGAGAACGATACCGAGAGCCCCGAGGGAGAGTATCTGCAGCTGGACGTGAATGATGGCGCAGTTTGGGACACAGACTGGCCTGGCGAGCTGGGAGGTGATGGTGACTGGAACCGCGATGACCCAGTGAGGGTGGACCCCGATGCCAGTGTCAGCGTTGCCATGGATGTGGGAACCGGATAGCACAGTGGGGTCCCAGGGAAGATGGCTGCTGGGTCTAAGAGAAAAGAGAGTGGAGCGGAGCCAGTTGGTGTGGTTCTGCGGCACGCCAAGCGCCATCGACGTGATGAGAGTTCGGACCGGGTTGGCAGGAAGGCCCGACTCAGGAAAGAGGTCCAGTGGTGACGTGGTGAGCATGGGAGGCCGGGTCAGGTTCCCATGCGGGTTGGCAGCGAGGTTTGACCCAGAGGAGTGAAGCAAGTAATGGCGGGAAGGGACATTCTCGCCGGGGAGGGGGGGTTCGACCCTGGGGGCAGACAGCGGCCAGGGGTACATATGCCGCAGGGCTGCCCGGGTCCTCCAAGGCAGTTTGGTAAATGGTGGCTGCCCAGGAACATTGGTGTTACTTAATGATTTGTGTAAATATGTATGTATTTTGTATATATTTGACGCTGGTGTGCATGTGAGTGAATGTGTGTAATATGGGATTATTTTGTATATTGTTAAGAGACGTGGTCCAGTTTTAGTTGTTTTGAGTGAATGTCATAGGCCAGGTTATCACAATTCAATTCAGTTGTGTGTGTGGTTTTGCACTTTTTTAAAGGGGAGGAGAATGTTATGTGTGTGTATGGGCAGTATGGGCAGTATGTGTGTGCCTGTGGTGCTGTGCCCACCCACAAGGTGACGTCAAGGGGGCACGGTCCATGCTGTATATAGTTGACTGTTCTGCGTAATAAAGAGAGAGATGTTTGCTGCATGAAGACAAGACTCCTGTACCTTACTTATAGACATAACACAGTCCTCTGCAAATGTTCAACATCTGTCCAAAACATCTTTGTGTAAATACAATTAACAAACAGATGAGAGATTGACTCTCTTTCCAGTCCACAAAAAAACAAGAATTTATTCTGAGTCCAAACTTTTCAAATAAATCTGAAACAGGGTATATGCAAAATTTTATAAGAAACTTTCTTTTTCTTGTTATTAACAAAAAAAATTATCACAAACTGACCAAATTTGTTGCCAATTTAACCTGTGATACTGAGCTGCCCAAAAACATTGACCTGTAGATATTCCCACTGTCTGCATAACACGTCTTATATATGTATTGCATATGGGACCTAGTGATGTTAAAACCGAGGCGTCATGAAACAACGAGCAACTTTGAGACAATAGCTTCATGAGCAACACAGTGTTATGAAACAGCTAATAAAGACTGCCATCTGGTGACTGACTGTCAGAACTGCATCAGAGTTAAAAAACCTGAAAAAAATCTCAATACTTTTTTTGAGCATTTGGCCATCCGAGGTCTATTCAAAATTGGATGGCAGGAACAAATGATACAAAGCAAACAAAAAAAAAAAACTTAATTCCCTCTCAAACTTCCTGTGAGCCCTCAAGTTGCATGATGTGACCAACATAACAAGGCCTCACTTGGTATGGTCACGTGACTGTGGGCATGTTGACACAATGCTCGACACTCTGCTCACGACACTTCCGCATTATATTGTTCGAGTCAGTGTCGAGTGGGCGGTGTCGAGCATAACATCACTAATGGGACCTTAAATTGAAAAAATTCTCCATTAAAATGAATGGCAAGAGCAAAATTATCTTTTGATCCCAATCAAATTTTGCCACAAGTTACACATATAATCTTTATCAACTTAAAAGATAATTTTCCACGTAACTAAAGTTAAAGATGTAATTGAATCTTTATTTCAGATTAAAAGATTAAAAAAAAGGAACAGAAGAATATACAAGGGGAAAAATCCAACAAGGTCGAATTGAAACAATAACTCATAACAACATAAATTATTCTAAAAAAAATAAAATTATTCTATTTCTATGGCTAAACCTCCAGCTTATATTGCCCACCCATGTTCCATCAAAGAAGTCAAAAAAATAAAAGTAATTGTAAAACAAAAGCAAATCAGAACATGACAAAACTAAGCAACAACACAACACAGACTGAATATGATCATCCTTATGTGATTTTACATGTCATTTTGTATGTATGTTTGCAGTATTTCTTCCTTTAGTTTTTGTTTAAATTGACCAAGCATTGTACATGACTTTAATTCAGCTCCGAAAGTATATCACAGTCTGACTTGCTGCACTGATACACAGTGTTGCTTTGTGGTAGTTCTCACTGAAGGTTTTTGAAATATACATGTTCGTCCTAAAGATGTAATATTTAGTTTTTAATTTTAGTTTTGGGCAGCGCAGTGGAAAAGTGGTTAGCACTGCGGCAGCACAGCAACTCACCCTTGGCCAGGGATTCCCGGGTTCGATCCCAGCCCCCGACCAACAGTGAACTGTGTGGTGTTTGCATGTTCTTCCCATGTCTGCGTGGGTTTACTGTGGGATTTCGCCAGTTTCCTACCACATACCAAAAACATGCAAGTTAGGTTAATTGGCATCAACTGGGGATTCCGAATTGTCCTTAGGTATGACTGTGAGAGTGAATGCTTGTCTGTCCCTCTGTGTTTGCCCTGGACTGGCGATCTGTCCAGGGTGTACCCTGCCTCTTTCCCAAAGATGCTGGGATAGTCTCCAGCACCCCCCACCCCCCACCCCCATGACCCGAAAAGGATTAAGGGGAAGAAGATGGATGGATGGATGGATTTAGTTTTTGTTTAAATGACAAGCGGACAATAACTCCCATCATTCCATATCACTAAACACGATTACAGTTTGTCAGTTTTTTTGTTGACTGTCAACTTTGTCATGAATGCCCTTCAGGGGTAGAAGGGAGACCCAAACGCTGGATTGTGAGTTTGCCAAGGTTTAATCCAAAAACACAAAATAACTTACAGGGCAGGAACAAAAACTTACAAGGCTTGGTAGGACAGGCAGGATAACATGAAGGTCAAATAACACCGCAGGCTAAGGCGTGTGGGAATGCTGGAGTGACCAAATAGATAAAGCGTGGGACACATGCTAGGAGAGCAATGAAGAAGGATGTCGCCTCGAGCTGCGGGGCAGCATCCCTTAAATAGGACAAAGAGAGATTGGACAAATGATAGACAGGTGTGAGTAACAGGAGCAAGGATAATGAAATGAGATAATAACAGCTGTGACAAACCATGAACTTGAACTTGAAAAGGAAGTAAACAAAGAACCCAGTCAAAATAAAAGCACAGGAGGAATAATGTCAAAGGTAGCTAATTACAAAATGAGATTCAAACCAAATAATACAAAAGGAGAACTGAAAGCAAATGCAGAGAAGGCTCAAATATAAACACAGGAAGATATACATAATATGAAATACAAGATGATCCAAAAACACATAATAATAATAATAATAATAATAATAATAATAATAATAATAATAATAATAATAATAATAAAAAAAATAAGACTATAATGACCAAACTAAGATACGATAACAGGGCAACTCAAAACAAACAGAAACAAAGAGCAAACTTAGATAACATAATACAGACAAAACCATACACAAATACAATAATAAAACTGAAGTGGGAAGTACAGAAAATAACTAGAAATAATCGAAAGCATGAGCGCGGTTCTCCCACAGTGCTCAGCATCATGACAGAGCCCCTCCCGCAAGGGGTGGGTGCCAGACACCCCAATGTAACATCAAAAAGAAAAAGAAAACACACACCCCCCAACAAAAACAGAAAAATCACCCTATGTGGAAGGGCAGTGGGGGGAACAAGGATAGGTGGGAAAAAAGCAAATCTCTCGTTCAATAGAGACCCACAAACCAAGACAAATCAGGTGGCCTACTGAAATCCCAGGATAACCGGGCTAGAAGGAAAGGCAGTTCAAGTGGTCTGCTAGAGTCCCAGGACCACCAGATCATGAGCTGAAATGTGTCAGGTGGCCTCCCAGAGTCCCTGAGCCACCCAAGTAGAAGACATAAACCATCGGGTGGTCTCCCAGCATTCCAAAACAACAGACCAGAAATCAAGATCTGTTGGGTGGCATCCCAGCGTCCCTGAGTCATTGGACTGTGGAACATGATGCGTCTCCTCCTGGAGGCAGCAGCTGGAACACGTGCCCTTTATGGACTGCAGGGGCTGAAGCATGAATCCAGTGAGGCAGAAGCTGAGGAGCATTGACACCCGACAATGACTGCTGACCAGCGGCAAACCCAAACGGTGATGGCGGCTGACCAGCGGGGAAACCATACAACAAAGATGGCTGGCCTGCAAGAAAACATATGATGAAGATGGCTGACCAGTGAGGAAACCAGACAAAGAGGAGTGCTGACCAGTGGCAAAACCAGACGGAGAGGAGTGCTGACCAGTGACGACACCAGGCAAAGACTGCTGACCAGTAACGACATCAGGCAAAGACTGCTGACCAGCGACAATACCAGGCAAAGACTGCTGACCAGCATCGACACCAGGCGAAGACTGTTGACCAATGACGACACCAGGCAAAGACTGCTGACCAGTGATGACACCAGGTGAAGACTGTTGACCCATGATGAATCCAGGCTACTCAGGCTGGGGCATCTTGAATCCAGCAGCCTGGAATCCATCTCTGACAAGGCTACCTCAGACGGGGGGAAGAGACAAACACTGGGTCACTGTCACTGACAGCAGTGGAGCCCGACAGGGAAAATTCAGGAGCAGATAGCAGCTGCAACTGGTTCTCCCCGCCAAGAGCAAAGCAAGGTCTCTCTAATACTGATATTGTAAAGACAAAAATTAGGACTTGACTTAACTCAAACTCCACTGCCGACCATGACTCCGGTGACTCTGCTGCTGCAGCCCAAGCAGCAGGCATGATGGCAGGTGAAACTTCAACCGTGACAACAGGAACTGACAGAACTTCTGGCGTTATGGCAGGAGCTGGCGGAACCCCAGACGTGGCGGCAGGAGCTGGGGAACATCTTGCCGATGACACTTGGTCCTGAGATGCCAAAACCAGGGGACACTCCATTGTCGGTGCAGGCTTTGGACTGCAGGAGACGCTCCTCTTCCATCTGAGATGTGGCTGCAGGGCTGGAACTGGATTCTCTGGAACAGCAGGCCCCTTCATTGTCAGATGACTTCCTCCCAGGACAGGTGGGCACCCAGGAAAGACAGAGGGGAACACAAGACATGCAAGTCAGGATACATAGATGACTGCAGCAGCAGGTTGTGAGAGCTCAGCCAAAGTGTATGGCTGTTGCTGAGCTCTCCCACCGGGAATAAGGCAAGGCATTTCATCTTTGGGTGTAAAAAATGAAAAGGTACTTGCCTTAATTCCCATGATCTGGTGGTTGCTGCTGCAGACGGCCCAGACGATCCCTCTCCATAGCAGTCTGTAGCACGGCAGCGGGCGTAGGCACCAATGTGGAAAATGGAGGACCCGGCACTACAGGCATGATGACAGCCAAAATGGCAGCTGCAGTGGAGGAGTTACTCTGACAAGATGCAGCTGGGTGGCAGTGAGAGGCTGAGAGCATCTGTTCCAGGGGACGCTTCTTCGTCGGCTCAGAAACAGACAGAGAACAGTGTGGAGCGGAGGCTGATGCTGGAGGGCGACGTCCCAGGGCTGATGAGTGATGAGACGCTGAATTGCGTCTGAACCAGGGGATGCTTCCTTGTCAGCACAGGTACAGTTGGGAGTGATCTTCTCATCAGCCTGTGAAAAATCTTCTGGAGGGTGGAGACGGTTGTCAGAAGCTCTGCCAACTCGGAGTAATTCCTCAGCCTGGGATGTGTCTCTACGATCTGAGCCACTGCCTCCACGTTCTCCAGGAAACTCCTCCGAAGTGCGGAAGGCAAGAGCTTCCGTGACGAACTCCTGGAAGAATTGGGCTGCCCAAAGTTCATCCACGCTGGGGCCACCGGCTGCCAACTTCCCTCTGTTTGCTGAGCCCCAGTATGCTGGCGACAAACTGTCCGCTCTCCCTCCGGAAACACAAAAAACAGGTAGAGGAAAAAAAAGGCAAACACAGCCGCTGGGTCCAAACTGGAGACATCCTTCTGTCATGAATGCCCTTGAGGTGTGGAAGGGAGACCCAAACACTGGACTGTGCATTTGCCAAGGTTTAATCCAAAAACACAAAATAACTTACAGGGCAGGAACAAAAACTTACAAGGCTTGGTAGGACAAGCAGGATAACATGAAGGTTGAATAGCACCGCAGGCTAAGGCGTGTGGGAACCCCGGAGTGACCAAATAGATAAAGTGTGGGACAGACACTAGGAGAACAATGATGAAGGACGTCGCCCCGAGCTGCAGGGCAGCATCCCTTAAATAGGACAAAGAGAGATTGGACAAATCTGCATGAATGGGTGGATTGCAGAATCTGTAAAGCGCTTTGGTCATCTTAGATGAGAAGAAAAGTGCTATATAAGTGAACGCCATTTACCAAATGATAGACAGGCATGGGTAACTGGGGCGAGGATAATGAACTGAAATAATAACAGCTGTGACAAACCGCAAACTGAACTTGAAAAGGAAGTAAACAAAGAACCATGTCAAAATAAAAGCACAGGAGGAATAATGTCAAAGGTAACTAATTACAAAATGAGATTCAAACCAAATAATTGTCACATTCTGAGCATGGGGGATTCCACCGGGCTCAGCTTGTTTGCCTTTTTTTTCCATATTTGTACTCTGCTGTCATTTTGAGTTGTCATTTATTCCATACTGTTTCTCAGCATGATTTATTTTCCCATGTACGTTTATCATTTTTTTTTAGATTTAGATTTAGTATACTTTGTTGATCCCCAGATGGAAAATTGAGGGCATCCACCACCTGGATGGATGAAGCAGCCACGATACGGCGCTATCCCTTAACCATTCACACACACACTCACACCTAGGGCCACTTTAGAGTCTCCAATTAACCTAACCTGCATGTTTTTGGCATGTGGGAGGAAACCGGAGAAATCCCAGAGTAAACCCACGCAAACACGGGGAGAACATGCAAACTCCACACAGATCACTGTTGGTCGGGGGCTGGGATCAAACCCATGATCCCACGATCCCCACAATTCCCCGGCCAAGGGTAAACTGTGCTGCCGCAGTGCTAACTCACTGCGCCACCATGCAGCCCATTATTATAGTTTGCTTATTGCATTTCTGAAATTACCTACATCCATTTTTTGCAATATTTTTGTATTTATATTCTGTCATGTTCTCTCTCTTCCGGAATTGACAGCTGTCAACGGCTTCTGGGGTTTTGCTCTGCGTGGGCGTGGCCCTGTCAGCTGTCAACTCCAACTGTCCCTTTCTCTCTTATCTTTCCCAGCTGGCCCGAATTGTATCTTTTGTTTTCTCCTGCCCAGATTGCCCACACCGGTTGCCACTTGTTATAATTTGTTTGCTGCCTTATTTAAGGGGCTGCACACTTTTCTTTCAAAGGTCTTTTTATTATTATTAAGTGAAGTATCAATACAATACAAAGTATTGGAAATTTTCATTTTTGTTTTAACCAAACAGTGCAAAACTAGAATTTAAAACTAACAAATGTGGAAGCTTCAAAACACAAAATCCTTTAAATAAACAATAATAATAATAAAAAATACAAAAAAAAAGAAAAAAGAAAAATTTTGTGTGTGAGGTGGGGGTGGGGTAAAGGGGATATGAGCTACTCAGAAACTATAATCGTGGGTCTTTCAAAGAAATCAAGAAACGGGCGCCATAATTTATAGAATTTGTTTTCAGAGCCACGAACTGTATATCTGATTTTTTCTAAATCCAAACAGGACATTATATCTTTTATCCACTGTAAATGTGAAGGGGGCGAAGAGTCTTTCCACTTCAGTAATACAACACGTCTGGCCAATAATAATGAAAATTTGAATACTTTTAATTTGGAATTTGGCAAGATAAGTTCTGGAGCCACACCAAAAATGGTGCATAATGGATCAGGTTTAATTTGATATTGCAGGACTTCAGACATAGTGATATAAACAGAATGCCAAAAATTCATCAATGAAGGGCAGGACCAATACATGTGAAGCAAAGTGCCAGGAGCGCTACCACACTTTTCACAAGTTGGGTCTATATCCGAGTAAATATGTGCTAACTTAACCTTGGACAGGTGCACCCGGTGCACGATCTTAAATTGAATAAGAGCGTGACGAGCATACATTGATGCAGTGTGAACCTGGCCAAGAATAGAGTCCCACAGTTCATCAGTAAAAGTAAAATTAAGATCTTGTTCCCAATTCAATTTAATAGCGGCCAGAGAAGAAGATTGTAAATTTGAAATTAAATTATATAAAACTAATATCGCCCCCTTAGAAGTTGGTTTAACTAATAAAAAATCATCTAGAGGATTATCAGAAGGTTTTTGAGGGAATTGTTTTGTCATGGTTTGCACATAATGTCTGACCTGGAGGAAGCAGGAAAAATGTGTAGAAGTGATGTCGAATTTAGTGGAAAGTTGAGAAAAACTTGCAAATTGTCCATCAAAATATAAATCCGCAAAAGATTTTAAACCTTTTCTGTGCCATATATGAAATGCACTATCAATAGTTGATGGGGTAAATAAATGATTTGCAGCAATTGGACTTCTAATGGAGAAAAACTGAAGACCGAAATTTTTCCTGAATTGAGACCAAATTCTAAGAGAGTGACAAACTACTTTGTTATTACCCGGTGTAGACAAGGCAAGGGGAAGTGAGTGAACCTAAAATTGCCAGTAGGGAGGTTTGATTGTCCATAAGGATCCAAATGGGTGATTTGGGTTCCAGATAGAAATGTTTCCAATATAACATGCACCTGATATTTGCTGCCCAGTAGTAATATTGAAAGTTAGGCAGAGCCATGCCACCCACTGATTTGGGTCTTTGAAGAAAAACTTTCCTCAATCTCGGATGTTTACCGTTCCAAATAAATGAGGTAATCAGAGAGTCCAAAGACTTAAAAAAGGATTTAGGAATAAAAATGGGGAGACATTGAAACAAATATAAAAACTTTGGAAGTAACATTGTGGCGGTTCGTTTTAACCCCACAACAGACTAAGGACACTCAGCCCTCTTTTCTCTGTTTTTCTGCTGCATTACTGAGAAGCAATGTGCCATTCATGTATTTGTGATGCAAACATGCATGTGTTGTGATGTAATGCGCCATTCGGTATAGTGTGCATATGGCTTGTCCTTACTGTGCTTTTTCTGAGCATCTTAGATGTGCTTTGGTGTATTAATGTCTACAGGTAGACGAGTTTCTTCTGTCTCACCTATGTGATGTTAATCGATGCCTTTCATCCTTTGTACTCATGCGTCCTGTCCTTACTGTGACCTAGAGACTCAGATCAATATGTAGATGTGCTTGTTAGCCTCTTTGTCTTGCACTTAGAGCGAGGTCTAGCTAATCTGCCCATTGTGATGTATGGCTTACAAATGCAAATACCTCCTGCCTGTTCTGTTGTCCCTTTGATCATTCTAGACTGTGGGGTATGTCTTTTTGATGTATTGTTATGATCAAGTATTTAAGGTGCAACTCTGTAACGCAATCTCTCTCTTCTTCTCTCACTCTGATCCTGCAACTGGTAGACACACACGTGTCCTCCTCTCCTTCTCTGAGAGCTTAGGGATCCCGCTCCGGGCTGCTCCACTATGCACCGGAGAGGGGATCCCGTGAAGGCGACATGATATAATAAAACCTGCTTAAAACCACAGCACTGCTGC
This sequence comes from Pholidichthys leucotaenia, assembly GCA_020510985.1. Classification (NCBI taxonomy): domain Eukaryota; kingdom Metazoa; phylum Chordata; class Actinopteri; order Cichliformes; family Pholidichthyidae; genus Pholidichthys; species Pholidichthys leucotaenia. Next base: position 98,937,506 of record CM035836.1, on the reverse strand, counting down.
TTATTTTTTCATGCCGCCTCAACATCATTTTTACAGAATTGATTCTGCCAATTAAGGACAAGGATAATGGGGACTATTTGGAAAGTATTAGCTTGCACTGGTCAAATAAGGGGAGAAAATTATTTTTAAACAAGTAATTAAATTGTTTAGTAACACATATCCCAAGATAATTAAAATGATCAATAACAACCTTGAAAGGAACATTTTCAAGATCCTGAACTCGAATTTTTTCATTAATCGGAAACAATTCACTCTTATTAAAATTAATTTTATAACCAGAAAACCTACTAAAACTATCCAAAATGTTGAGTATAGCAGGTAATGAAGTAAGTGGGTTGGAGAGAAATAATAAAAGATCGTCGGCATAGAGTGAAACCCTATGCTCGATGCCACCCCTACAAATGCCTAGAAAGTCCCGGCTCCCACGGATTGCAATAGCTAATGGCTCAATTGCCAAGGCAAAGGGCAACGGGCTCAAAGGACAGACTTGCCTCGTACCACGGTAAAGTCTAAAATAGTCAGAATAGCGACAATTAGTTAACACTGAAGCTAAAGGACTAGCATAGAGAAGTTTAATCCAGGAACAGAAGGAAGGACCAAAACTGAACCTCTCCAAAGTAAAAAACAAATGCTACCACTCAACCCTATCGAATGCCTTTTCAGCATCCAAACTAATAAGACATTCAGGTATGTTGTGGTGAGGAGTATAAATATTAACCTCTTGCACGCCGGTGTACCGCGGGCGGTCACGTCTCTGCGTCCTAGGGCGCACGAGGGCGCCCTAGAACACACACTGTGCGTCCTAGTGCGCACTTAGAAAAAAAAAGCTGCATTTCCGTTCTTCCACTACAGACACAGCCGCGAACAGAAAGTCAAAGGAGTGCTTTGATTGGTTTAGATGTGATTGACCTCTCATTCGACTAATAAGAGCCTTGAATTGGGTTTCTGAAACCTTGAAGGACCAATGACTGAAAACCTAGCAAGAAGGACCTGCCTACCAACGGCTGCGAATACAGCGAGCCAATTGAAGCACAGAAGTTCGAAAGCGTGCGTTCCTTGCCTAAAATCTGTTTTGTGTAAGCCGCTGGGTGACACACACGCGTTCACCAGTCTTTCTTTCTTACTACTGTTCTTATTTGTTTTGAAAAATCGTTCGCCAAAACCGCAATCATGGAAGCGCAAAACCGCAATAATGGAATTATGGTTTGTCCGGGTCGCGTGACCAGAACCACGAGTCTGTAACAAGCGGACCAGCGTCATGTTCATCTGACAATGAGGAAGAGAAGTTCGCCAGCGACACTGCTGTTGTGGACAGGTAAGTGTTATAAGCTAAATTATTCTTTATCCCTGAAAATTGTAATCAAAATGACTTTTGACCGATCAGTAAATTACAACTGTGCGTCATCGCAACATGACGGACCCGGACCGCTCCAGACTGTGAACGCCATCCCCCCCGCTACTCTTCTGTAGTGGATTGCAGATATTATTGCAGATATTTTAGTACAACTCTGCGTAGTAGACCGTCCGTCATGTGTCAATGGACGATGTCCGTCCTCTGTAGCGGGGGAGGGGGGAGTTGTTATCTTCTACATTACAGATATTTTAGTATAATTTTTATTGCACTGTAGGTTATTTTTTCTTGTAAAAAAAAGCCACACATTTTTTACGTGGCATGCTTCTTTGTGTGTGGGGGCTTGTTTGTTCATTCATTCATTCATGAATGAATAAACACCCCCCCCCCACACACACACAGCCCTTCACCTTTCATTAGAGCCCAAGATCAAGCTTCCATATTGAATCATTCAAAAGTTACAGACGTTTTTCCAAACTGTGCCATTTGGCACAATTTGGCACAGTTCAAAAATGCCTGGGAACAACCTAAGAAAAAAGCTGTCTAATATATTCATTTTTTGTGGTATTGTTACAAAATTTTGACCTCAGCTGGATAACACTTGGTTCTACATTTCTGTTGCATTTTCCAGCCCAGATCTGACAGCTGTGTGTTATTTGCAAGCATTTGTATCCAAAAAAACACCCAGGCGAAATTTATTTTCTTCAAGTTCAGTATGTTTAGATGACTGTTACTCAGTGGCAGGAGCACTTACAGAGATTATGACTGTTTTGGCAAAACATTCAAAGTGTTTTCTTTTAAATGAGACCAACCCCATGAAGATGCTGCAAAGGGTTGAAGAACAGCTTTTGATTTACTTTGGGTACGTTATTTTTTGGCGTTTTTAGGGAAATTGACCAGAGTGCAAGGGGTTAAAACTAAAACAAAGTTATGCTAAAATGTGTGGCAATAAAAGTGAATATGTGTAAACTGTGTAAAGATATAATAAAAACAAAATAAATCAATGGAAATCAAATAAACTGTGTAAAATGAGAAAGTTGTGGAGGGAATAGAACAGGCGAGAGGCAACGAGCTGGAAGGGTACAAGGTTTTATTCCTCCAACATACTGAAACACGCTTCGTAGCTCGTGTGAGCTACTGTGCTGCTGAGGCATGTGTAACAAGCTCTTTTATACACGTTATACAGGCAGAGAGAATGCATGGCACATTAGCATAGTGATTGTCATCTAATACACATCAGTAAATACATATCATTAGCATGACATCAGCTGGCGCCCGGATGTCCTCTCCATCCTCGGGGGGCGTATACATAACAGTCCAGTCTGATTGCCCCCCAGGGCTCTCTGTCCGTATGTCAATTGTCCTCCCCTTCCTCCAGCCCTGATGGGTGTGAGGTAATGTCCGTCCGCAGCGTGCTGGGTCACCACAATGTAACGATTAATGATGTGATGACAATATGTAATAAAAACAAAAGTGAAAATTATATGAAAAACCCAAAACAAATAAAACAATATTTCAAACTTCATAAGTGTGTTTGTAAATAGTATATTTCAACTTCACATTGTGACCATGCATCTTCTCTCGGTTTTCTGCATGTCAGTCATACTTTTACTCTGTATTTCTACTCATGGAGAGACACCTTAGGTAGGTGCTGCCTCTTTATCATCCCCAGCATCCTCGGCAGCTGCATCATGATGCGTCACTAAATTTACATGAATAAGCCTCATCATCATACTACGGACACAAGGAATCACACAGGAAAAGACCAAAATTATCACTACAGAAATCACTAACAAATTCATGATGACACTTCTCCATGAAGAGAATAACCAACTTAACCAATTCTGTGCATCAGTAACACTATCCTTGGCTGCAGCAGCCTGCAAGGCAGTGAGGTTGCGTATGGCCGAAACAATAGTATGACCATCTGCATCATTTTCAGGGATAAAAGTGCAGCAATAATCTCCTACAATAGCACAGACGCCCCCACGGGTGGCAGTCAATTGATCAAGAACCATTCTATTTTGTGTCATCACAAGCCTCAGCCATCATTTCTTCCCTTACCCACGACCAAGCCAATAAGGAAAAATTCACAAATGATTGTAGCCTATAATTAAGTGTTTTGATCCATAAGCTGTTCTTGCCCACTCCCACCCAAGGAAACAGTGAATGAAGTACCTTTCATCCTGTACTTTTTATCTTAAATTGCTCTGGCACATCTGTGCCCCAAATGGCATCATGTGGTGCAAAGGTGGCATCCTGTGGTAAAAAGGCATCTCTCTTTACCCTGCCCACCTGGCCTGCCGACATAATGAGGGTATGGTCAGTTGCAAAAACAGGAACACACAACCCCGCCCACTTCCTGGGCAGATGTGAGAACGCCCAATGCCCACATAACCACCACCCCCCGTCACCATATGTGCGCCAAATGTGTGAGAGTTACAAATGGCAGCACTGCAGAGCTCTTGCAGAGTGACAGGTCCAGAATGACAAAGAGGATCTTCAGGACAGCGTTTGCCCACTTCATTGGTCAAGCAGGTAGCAGTACAGGGGAGAGACACACTGTGCACCATTGTACACTTAGAGAGTGGTAAGCTGCCAAGAGGGGCATCACCACTTCCCTTCAGACAGAAGGAGAAGTTCCCTCATGAAATTAACCTTGCCTTTACAGAGTAAGGAGCGTCATTGTGTTTCCGATCAGTGGAGTGATAAGTGGTGACAGATGTGATTCAGAGTGATGTTTGCTGTGTTATTTCTGTATATAGCTTCTTGTAGGAAACAGACAGCCTGTGGTAGCTCCATTATTTTAGCAGTAACAGATATTTGCCCAGCTTATATTGGCATTAAGGAGCAAACATAACAGTTGGAATGATTAATTGATTTAGCTGTGTAATTAGCATATCTCCACCAAACATTACCAGCATAAACATGATCGTGATGACCTGAACCTTTCAGCCAGTCGTGGTGTGTGTGTGTAATGAATCTTGCTCTACAGTGGATAGGCAGTGGAACAACTAAGAATAACCAAAACAAAAGTGTTACCACGAGAATGATGAGGATGAAAAGGCAACAATACTAGTCACACCCTTCGGTTGCCAACCTTCTTTCTCTTGCATTTTGTCTCTCCATGACAAACAAACAGTTGCTTCGCTATACAAGCCGTTACTGGACATCACAAGGGCACCATCAGCAGACACTTGTATACAGAAACAGTTGAACAGTTACTTGCTGAAAATTTTTAGTGGGATAAAGTTTGTAACGTGTATTAAACAGTCTCTTGCTGAGGGTTTTGAGTGGGGTAAATTTTGCAATGCGTTAAATGCACCCAAGAGTTACGTCCTTTGACTTTCACAGCTGTTGGTGTTGCCAGGATGACTTTGTGTGGTCCTTGCCAGGGAGCATCAGTCCAGTTTTTTTTGATGACCTTGATAAGGACGAGGTCTCCTGGTTTGGCCAAGATGGGTGCAGCTTGCCCATGGCCTGTCCTGGGGAGAGTGGCATCAATAACACCTCTGTTAGTCAACATCTTTCGTGTGTAATCAAGTAAACACCCTTCATCACCTAAGTTAAATGGCCTTAATGGTGGGAGTAAATAGGGGTCGCCATTTGTTATTTTTCCTATTTTTGTCACTATTTTCCTAAGCCTTCTTTAATAATCCTATTTGTGTGTTTTGCTAATCCTACAAATTATGGATGGTAAGCTGGACGACTTTTCAGGTTAATGTTGAGTACTGTACCTAAGTGTGGTATAGTTTAGTTTATAAACCGTGTTCCATTATCTGAGAAAATCATTTCAGCTATTCTAAATCTTGATATTATTTCAAGTTAGGCTTTCTTTGCTTCCATAGCAGCATTTAGATTAATGCAAGGGAAAGTTTCCATCCATTTAATAAATGTATCAATAATCACTAAGCAATATTTCTTCCCTTTACATTTATTTAGTTCAATGGAATCCATGCAAAGGTTTTGAAAAGAATAAGTTTATGCAGGGAAGATCAAATTATTTTTGCTTTAAGTTTCCTTGAGCATTGTTTTCTCCTTACATAATTGGGTACAAATTTGTTTTGTTTTTGTAGCAAATTTTAAATTTGGTCCCAAAGTAAACTGCATCAGCAAAAACTGGACTTTTCTTAGAAATTTGGAACTTTTCCCATAAATTTGCAGCTTTCCTTATTCCTTATTAGTTTACTTTATTTTTGATTATAAACATTGTGGGGACACACATTCGTGACCTGCTTTTGGACTCACATTTTAGACCAGAGCAAGGGCAGAGCTTCTGTGGTTATTACAGGAAGCTGCAGGAGAGTTAGCTTTGGTATGCAAAGCTTGAGACTGTGGGATATAATGAGGGGATGCATTGTAGATAGTGGTGTGATATCATGCAGAGAGGATGCATTGTTGCTGTCTTTATAATGCAATGGTTTTGTGAGACATGTGGCCTGTTAACTGTAAGAGTCCTGGTATTTAAGGACGAGAGTTCCCTTTGTCGTTCTCTTTTTATTCTGCTTCGTGATGTTGGAAGATGTGAATAAAACTGACTCGAGAGATAAACTCTGCCTCGTCATTTTCACATCTCCAAAACATGATATTTTTCCTTATGTGTTTTTTATTCTCCTTAATTTTGCTATATTTCTTATAAATTGTTTCTTAAATATTTGCAAATTTATTGATGTAAATTTGACTTTTTCTGGTGAATGCTGTGGCTTCATTACCAACCTGCTTCTCTTTTTGTATACCTGTGAGATTTCCCACCTATTCTTTCTAATTATACATTATTAATAATTTTTACTACCATTACTTATTTCACTGCAACTGCTAATTGTAAATTATCTTTACTAATTTTTTACTTTCTTTGCAATTGTACTGCTCTTTTTAATTATACTACCCCCTTTGATACATGGGAATCCCCATGTAGCATAGTGGAGGCCTGCTGAAACACTGTCACGTGATAAGTGTTTTCTTTTTGTAGTGTTAGGAGAAAGTGGTGCTGTATGAGTTCCTATGTGACCTTGTGTAGCTGCTTGTGGTTTTCCTTGGAGATTTGATCTGTGCCATTAATATGTGTGGCACATTTGCATATGGCTAATTTAGATGAAACTTTTATACAGTGTTCCAGTGTAACATTTTTGAATGTTACACTGGAAATGAGGTCTCTGTAATCATGCCTTTTTTCTTCCACTGTCCCATGAAGTGATCAATGGTACTGACTATCTGTCTACATTGTAAGTGTTTTCCCTTGGCCTAATTTGCAAATTTCAGTTTGCGCAATTCAGCTGCCTGTGCAGAGTAATGTGATTTAGCATTTATTGTGACCAATTCTGCATTTTTTCATCAGAATCAGAATCAGAATCAGAATCAGAATCAGGTTTATTGCCATTGTTCATGTAGTACACAAACTAGGAATTTGTCTCGGTACAATGCTGCAACATTAAACATGATAAGATAAGAGAAATAAACTATACATGTAATAAAGTGTAGGATAAGATTAAGTGATACTGGTCAACAGTTAAAATATATATTAGCTAGCAGCAGATACTGTGGAGAACTATATAGTGCAGTCGGTAATGCAGGAAGAAAACAGTGATGATTGACATGAGTCTGGTTGAGCTGCTGTACATGGTGCACGAGAGTCAATCAAGCCTACATCTGCCTTTCTTGTTGATTACAGAAAATTTTGAATTTGTGAAAGTACATTTGCCACCCCTTCTGTTAATGAAAGAAGTGACTATATTGGTTAATGGGGATGTGGACTTCATTCTGCACAAGGAATGTTGTTTATAATTGGAATCTGGGCCACTCAGATGTTTGTCATACATACTGGAATAGTACTGGTCTGTGGCCTACTGTGTAGCGGTGGTATTTAAAATATTGTAAATCTTCCTTGTGCAGACATGCGTTCATTGCATTCAGCTCGGCCAAAAACCAAACACTGTGACCACAGTGTCATGAGCAGGGGTTTTAAGAATTTTCCTACCCTGCTCCATGACATGGCTCGTTTCCTTTTATTATTTCTTTTGTGTCTGTCATCTGTCAGGTTCATATGTCAGGCTGCTGAGAGCCTTGGGATTCACTTGCTTCCTGACAGCCGACAGCCACGCCCTCTCCTCCTGTCAGGGCCTCAGCTTTTTGTCATTTGTGTTTCACTCAGCACACTCACTCACACACATGCTGTTCTCTGCACACACACACACACACACACACACACACACACCATTCACTGTCACTCACATGCTCACACATCCACGCACTCATTACAAACACCAGCATGCACTCAGTTGATTAATTAGTTGAAGTACTTAAGATCTGTGTTTTCTGATGTACTGTACATTGCCGGGTCATTGTTGTTTCCAGACAGTGTTTGTTCCTACTCAGCGTTGAGCTAGACTGCTAGGTCAGCTGTTGAGGATTGTTTTTCCACCAGCCTGCTTACTGCTGTTTTTGTTCCACTGGGACGGCTACCTGGGAATGCCTCAGACTGCTCCAGCTCAGTAAGTTTTGTCTATTTGGCCCACGCTGTCCAGTCCCTTCTGGAAGTGTCCTGGTGTGGCGGCATGGAAAAATACGTGGCAAACTGAGAGTTTTTGAGGGTGTTTATTATCATTCATCCCGCCATCATGGAACTCACTCCAGTCCCATGCAGGTGGGCTGGAGCGGGTCCTCAGGCTCTCGTGAGGAGACACAGAATGCGTGTCGTCAGAAGCAGTGGTCAGAGAGAGAGAGTGAGTTACAGAGCAATGCAGTTTTTATACCCAGTTACAGACAATACATGAAAGGCATGGGACATTTGCATCACAGTGAGAGCAGGAAGTCATATATAACAACAGCAAGACTGGCCGGAATTCGCCTCTGCTCCGGAGCTGTAGGACAAAAGAGGTTACAAGGCACATCTACATATTGTTATCAGTCCATAGATCACACTGCTATGTTAATTGCTCCCGCTGAGCGCTCTGCTTGTCCGTGGCTGTTGTGGGGGTTACCCATACACTCCCCCCAAGAGGGCTCAGCGGGAAGCTGAGGCCTCGATAGTCCGGCTTTGGGAGAGGGAGGGGGGGTGGGGGTAGCAAGTGCCAGCCCGGGATGGCGAAATTGTCTGGGCCGCGCAAAAATTGCCTGTGGATCCGCGATGTTGAGGGGCTGTCCCGTTGAACGTGCAGAGGTCCACAGCAGCTGTAAGAAGAAAAATTAGTCACTGACTCCTCTCGCGGCCATGAAGAAAAAAAGGAGCTGCAGCTGTGAGGGACTTGGCGTGTTGACTTTAGGTGCGCGCGCAGTCCTAAAGTCCTTGGGGACAGCTGACGGCTGAATTCCCTTGTGCGCCGTGGCTGAGACCATTACAAAATCCTGTGAGCGAGCTGCGTGTGTGCTTCAGGTGTGTGAGCAGCCCTGAAGGTTCTGTGTGCAGCGGCGAAGGACGATGGCGGTCTGTGTGGAGCCGGTGTTGTCCCGTGCATGGTGCGCTGTCCTCATAACCCCCCGGTGCGCGTGCGGGGTTCGGTGCATGGCAGGACCGCTGTAGAGGCGAGTCAGGGTCAGGGAGCTTGCTGGAGATCAGCGTAGTCGGCGCCGATGGTCATCCCTGTTGAGCTGTTGCTGTAGATTGGTCATGGTGCGTTCAGGTCCATGCGCTGCATTCTCCGTCGGCCCTGGAGGTCGCTGTCGTGGAGAGAGGACGAGGTGCGTGCGCTCTCGTGTGGAGGAGCTGAGAGCGGCCGGTCCCAGCGTGAATGTGCAGATCTCAGGCGTGCAGACCTCACCATGAAGCATTCTGCAGCTTTCCCGGTCGTGGGTGATCTCCGGAGAGTTTCGCCTGGTGGTGGCTCTGCGTCGAGGTCTCCCTGTAGCAGAAGGGAGGGCAGATCATTTGCGTCAGGCTGCTGCGTTCGCTTGTCGTCGGAGAGTCACCGCCGCGGGCTGCCAGCGTGTTCTTTCTCGGGGTCACCAATGTGGCTGTCCAGACCAGAAGGTTGCGTTGCACAAAGCGTGTGCTTTCTCGGGATCACCAATGTGGTGGCATGAAATAATAAGCGGCAAACTGAGAGTTTTTGACGGTGTTTATTATCATTCATCCTGCCATCATGGAACTCACTCCAGCCCCGTGCAGGCGGGCTGGAGCAGGTCCTCAGGCTCTCGTGAGGAGACACAGAATGCGTGTCGTCAGAAGCAGTGGTCAGAGAGAGAGAGTGAGTTACAGAGCAATGCAGTTTTTATACCCAGTTACAGACAATACATGAAAGGCATGGGACATTTGCATCACAGTGAGAGCAGGAAGTCATACATAACAACAGCAAGACTGGCCGGAATTCGCCTCTGCTCCGGAGCTGTAGGACAAAAGAGGTTACAAGGCACATCTGCATATTGTTATCAGTCCATAGATCACACTGCTATGTTAATTGCTCCCGCTGAGCGCTCTGCTTGTCCGTGGCTGTTGTGGGGGTTACCCATACTGGGTTCTTTTACTCTGTTTCCCGTGAGCTGTTGAGCGTCCTGGCAGTCGCCCTTGTAAGCTAGTGACTTTCATTGTTTGGATGTTGTACACCCATACATTTTGTTAATAAAACACATTCAACTAACCCCTGCATTTGGTTTTCATGTTCTATTCCCACATGTGCTGCATTAAAATGCACACATCTGACATACAGTACCTTTGCACACCAAAATTATAATACACATTTACTCCTGTCACATGTGAGAAATGTGATGCCTGTATACACTTCTCAGTGGGGAAACTTTATTGAATGTCCTGGACCTGCAATGTCACTTTCGCTCAGTCTTTATTACATCAGTGTCAGCATCAAAAGTTGTACTTAGCTTCAGTTGTGGTCGGCTAGTCACATGTTGTGGTTGGTCCGTGGGGTCCTCCTCCTCCCCCATCCCTGCTGCTGCCGGCGTCCAGAACATTGCCTCTGCCAGTGGCCCTGTTGTCCAGATTGATGACAAGTGTCACATTCTTCCTGCTGCGGCCAGCTCGACCCACGCTTCTCTCAGTCCCCACCACCACCACAGGGGTCCAGCCTCGGTGCCACCCTGAAAAATGGGACCCCCCTCCTTGCGTCAGTAATTACATAAACAGGAGGTAAATTATTCTTTGATAAATCTTCTATTTCTCTTGTAGTCATTCAACTTTTTCTTTTAAGTTTTAGCAGTGCTTATTTTAATGGTGGTGAAATTTTTATTTTAACTAATGGTTCAGTTTTTCTGTACATCCAGAAAATGACCCAAACTTGTTTTTCAATTGTTTTTGCTGGATTGGGAGAGATTTTCTCTCCCCCCTTTTTAAAGATTTTGAACTCTTCCCAATTATCTGCAGAAGAAATCATGGTGCTATTGTGACCAGGCAGCAGTCTGTCTTCTCTGTTTAGACTGCTAGCCCTGTGGCTGGATAAGCGGTAGAGGATGGATTGATGGAAATGGAAATCGAGGGCTTAAATTCCATAAGCCCATAAAATAATAAAACGACTCAGAGTGTGAATATAGCTTCACCTGCAGATGAATTTAATAATTTTTTTGTTAACATTGGACCTAAACTGGCCCGAGAAATACCCACTACGGTGCCTACAGGTGATACAATATGCAATAACACTGCTGTAAAAGACTCCATCTTCATAAAGAACACAGACGAAAGAGAGGTCATTGAAATTGTTAAATCGTTCAAAAGTAAAACATCTACTGACTGTGATGGTATTGACATGCTACTAGTCAAAACTGTTATCGAATGCATAGTAAAACCACTGACATATATCTGTAACCTGTCTCTCCAATCAGGTATATTTCCCAATGCAATGAAAATAGCTAAAGTAATTCCGATATACAAGACGGGCGACAGAGGGGAACTCTCAAACTATAGACCAATTTCACTATTACCGCAATTTTCCAAGATACTTGAAAAAATATTCTATGAGAGAATTGACAACTTCATACTGAAGAATGATTTATTATGTGAGCAGCAATATAGGTTCAGACACAAGAGGACAACTGCATATGCCCTAATGGAATTTACAGAAAAAATATCAACAGCCATTGAAAATAAAGAGTATTCAGTTGGAGTATTCCTAGATCTTAAAAAAGCATTTGATACAGTAGATCATAATTTATTATTAAAGAAACTACAAAATTGTGGTATTAGAGGGGTAGCACTGTCCTGGTTAAGTAGTTACTTAAAGAATAGATATCAGTATGTATGTGTTAGCAACAAAAACTCAGAGTTGCTGAAGGTCACCTGTGGAGTCCCACAGGGTTCAGTTTTGGGACCATTATTATTCAATATGTATATAAACGATATATGTAAAGTTTCAGAAAAAATGGACTTAATATTGTTTGCCGATGACACTAATCTGCTATGCAGTGGAAACAATTTGGAACAACTTCTGGATACACTCGGAAAGGAATTAGGAAAGCTTAAACTGTGGTTTGATTCAAACAAATTAACGCTCAATTTAAGTAAGACAAAATTTATAGTCTTTAACAACCATCACAACAACCCAGTACCCAAACTCAATGTAAATGGTGTAGAGATTGAAAGGGTATCTGAAACTAAATTCCTTGGAGTAATAATTGATAACAAACTGTGTTGGAAGTCACATATTAATTATATTAAAGGTAAAGTATCCAAATCAATTGCAATATTACACAGAGTGAAATATTTGCTGAATCAACCCACACTATACACCTTGTATCATTCATTAATACTCCCATACATGACAGATTGTAATGAAGTATGGGGAAATACATATAAAACAAACATATATCCACTATTAGAATAATAAACAAAGCAGCTTACAGGGAACCAACAAACCCACTTTTTCTCAAACAAAAAACTCTCAAGTTGAAAGATCTGGTTGACTTTAAAACCGCAATAATAATGTTCAAAGTGAAGAATTTATCACTGCCCGCAAATATCCAAAAGTTGTTCCAAACAAGGGAGAAACGATATCACTTCAGAGGAACATGTATATTTCAAAAGCCTACAGTGAGAACAACCACCAAGCAACACTGTATCTCAGTGCAAGGAGTCAGATTATGGAACGATTTTGGACCTGAATTAAAATCATGTACAACGCTTGGACAATTTAAACAAAAACTAAAGGAAGAAATACTCCAAACATATTTACAAGACGACATGTAAACACATAAGGATTGACATATCCAGCCTGTGTTGTGTTGTAGCTTAGTTTTTTTTTTTTTTTCTCTGTGACATTTTGTCTTAGATTTGTTTTGAATAGTAACCGCTTAACTTAGCTTAGTTTAGTTTTCTTTTTTTTTCTCTCAGTCACATTTTGTCTTAGCTTTGTTTTAAATTGTAATCGCTCTTGTCTTGTTTTCTCTTTTTTCTCTTTTGAATTCTTGGATGGAATATGGGTGGGCAATATAAGCTGCGGCTTCAGCCATCACCCATTTCGGATAACTCACGTGGAATTGTATAGAAGAAGGAGTCTTTGTCTAATTTGACCTTGTTGTTATATTATACAGTTTCTTTTAACCTGTACTGTACTATCCGAAATAAATTCATTCATTCATTCACTAAATTCATTCATTCATAAGGTGCTTGTTATGCACTAGGTTGTACAAGAAAAATGTTGTAATGCAACGACTGTTATCCTTTGTATCGAGTCATTAAGCCTATTCCATTACCTTTTTTTTTAAAAGAAAATTTCACTGAAAATAAATTTGTCATGTGGGCCGTTCTTGCCGGCTCAGCTCTTATTGTGACAGCGTCTCAGCGGGCTCCCAGTTGTCAAGCTACGGGACAGCTGGAGCCCAATTACCTCATCAGCTGAGACGCTGTCAACCATTATAAAAGGGAGCAGCTCCGATCATTTGGGGCTGTGACCTCGCGCACGATTATCCACGCTCTTCTCTGGCGTGGGTAAGGCTGGAACCCCTACGTCCGGCGCCAGCCACCCTTCTGTCATCCTGCATCGTGTGTGTTTACCCTTGTCATCGTTTGTGTTTTGGCCCCACGAGGCCCTGTTCCTTTGTTCCTTTCCCCTTATCACAATAAATAACGCAAACTCACTGGTCTGCCCTCGGCTCTCATTGTATGGCTCGCGAGAGCCATACGTAACAGTAGGTCACAGCCAATTGAGTTGCCGGCGGCCGTGAGTTTGCTGTTTTTGGACTTTGTTCTTCACGGTCTGATTGTCAACGCTGGGAGCATGCCGACTCCCAGGAGCCGCGCTCGGTGCTTGGGCAACGAGCTAGCTAGCGCCCTGGAGTACGTCGACGGGACGCTCTTCGCCGCTAGTCTCGACGACGACCCAAACCTGATTCGCTGGCACCTAGGCTACGCTGAGGTTCTTCTCAATAATCTTCCTCGCTACGCCGACCACCCCGAAGTCAGCGCAAGGAGGGCTGAACTCGCCGCGCAGCGCAAGACTCTCCGTGGACTGGAGGGAAATCCCGGCAGGAAGCCGAAGAGGAGATATCCCCGCTCCTCACGCCCGGATCCCATTCCTGCCTCCACTCCGGTCCACGACTTCCCTCCGCCCAAGGGTGATTCCCACCAGAGAGCTGCGTCATTCAGGAATCCCCTGGAGAAGTTCCAGCGCGCAGCTGCTTCCATCTGGGATCACGTGGCGGTGGTTCATTCAGCAACAAGTCCTTCTTTGGCTTTTGATCATATGACGGCGGCAGTCAGACTGGTGGAGAGGAATCCTAGGCTAAGGGACTTCCCGGAGTTTGCCGACCTCCTCGCCTCGGTCTCGGCACAGGAGCAGCGATTCCCGAACCTTACCTTCGCCTCGCCCTCTGCAAGTAGCCGTCGTCACACTGGTCGCCAACTTCAGCATGAATCCCGTCCGGATCCAGTTCTGGGTCGCCGCAAGGTCTCAACTCCCCACACAGCTGTCACTCCTGCACCTCATCAGAGGGGAAATCCCACAGCCTCGTCTCCCGAGCCATCTCTCCCCACTGTTACGTCAGCGTTTCGGGCCCGGCTCATCTCAGCTGTCGCCCCCTCCTCCTCGACGCACCTCCCGGCTGCTGTGTGTATCCAGAGTCCTGTCTTGGTGAGCTCCGTCCTGGAACCATCGCGAGCAACTCCCCGACGTCTTCCCAGGGGGTCCTCCGTTACTGTCGGGCGGGAGAAGGGAGGAGCAACGTCCGCCACAGCGGTCACCACCCAGCCTCCAGGAGACAGGCAAGCCTCAGTTAGTTCATTCACTTATTGTGATTTGCTCTGTCAGACTCCTGGAGGTGGAGTTCGGGGTTCTCAGCTCCCTGAACTCCCACCACCTGCTGTGGCTGTAATTATTAATCCCGCATCCTCTGTGTCTCCCTCCGCTGAGCGGTCCTCGACGCCAGGCCAACGTCGTGGGATTAGGAGGGGGCCTGCGGTTCTGGAGAGCCTGGTTCCGGTTCTGCAGCTACGCCGTGGGTGGAGGAGGAGAGCGGACTGCAGCGTGGAACCTGCGCTGACGACAAAGCGTCCCCGGGTCTCCACGGAGGAGCGGTCCGGTCCGGCGGGATGAGGTTCTCCTGCCACCATGCCGTGTGGGCCATCGGCATGGGCACCGGTGCCGGAGGACTCGCAAGCTTCCCATACCATCATGCCAGCTGCGGAGCCCGACGCAGCTGAGTGGGAGCCTGAAGACGACCTCCTGACCCTTGAACCTGGATCTTCGCAGTCCTGGACGGCGTCAGAACCCGAGATCAGGCAAGTGCTCTACTTTCTTTCTCCTTCTCATTTTAGAGCATTTTACCCTGTCTCTAGGGGAGATGAGCCGGGTGCAGCCGTCCACTGCGTCCGAGCTTGTCTCGCCGGGGTTCTGGCGCTTCCAGTGATCCTGATCCCGGTTCTTTTCTCTCTCCTGAGCCTTCTCCCAGGGTCGCCGGCGAGGAGCTGCTATCGTCCGCTGAGCCAGAGGTTCCTGGTTCAGGATTGGAGGTCGGCTCTGGTGCGGCGCTAACCCAATCGGGGTCTGACGGGGGTTCTACCGAGACCCAATCGGGGTCCGTCGCGGGAGCAGACGCGATCCAATCGGAGCGTGACGCGGGTGCTTCAGAGACCCAATCGGGGTCCAACGTGGGTGCTGCACCAATGATATCCAGGTCCAGTGAGGGAGCTGCAGATCCCCTGCCATCGGACATTGGACCGGCTCATCATCATCTTTTCCCCCTTCTTCGTCTTCGTCATCTGATTCACCTTCATCTTTCCCCCAGGCTTCCTCCACCAGGGCCCATATGGACCTCTCACTTTAGGCCCGGCTCGCCCTCATTATCTGTCTTCACAGGGAAGCCGTTGCCCCTCTCTCCCCTACAGGCCTGGTGGCTGAGCGATGCGGGTCGGCCGCCAGAGGGACTGCCGTACCCATTCGGCTCTTTGGTGCGGCCGCTCAACCCATTGGACTTCCTGTTCGGTGATCTGGTCCGGCCGCCCGAGAGACTGTGTTTTCTGGCCTGGGATTCGGGTAGGCCGCCAGAACTTTTCCCTTCACCCCTGTTGGCGGTTTGGACGCTGGGTGCGGGGAGACCCGCCGAACTGAATTTTCTCTGCTGTGCTTAGTCTTTGTGTTTTTGGGTGGGTGTAATCCCTTGTAATTGCTTCGCGTTTAGCGTGGTTTTTTTTTTCTCTCTTCCCCTCCTGTTTGAGGGATGCCTGTACTTATTAGATTTCGCCCTTAGGAGTCTTTCCTCTCATTTTATGGTCTCCTGGGTTGTCTTTCTTTAAATTTGTCTGTTCATTATTATTCTTGACTGTGGAGTATTGTGGTTTTTTCCTGTGCCTCAGTCTCTGTTATTGCCACTTTTATCCTCTGCCTAGTAGCGTTTTTTTTTCTATCCGTCCGCATATTATTGTCTATGGAGTATTGTGTTTTTTTCCTGTACCTCATTCTCCGTTTTTGCCACGTTATCCTCCGCCTAAGTAGTGGTTTCTTTTTTTTTTTTTCTGTCCTCATGTTGTTGTCTATGGAGTATTGTGTGTTTTTTTTCCCCCTCATACTCTGTATTGTTTCATTGTTGATTGCTGATGTTTTTCCTTTTTCTGATTCTCTCCCTCCTGGCCTGCGCCCCATCCGCCCACCCTAGGTGTGTGTGTGTGTGTGTGTGTGGGGGGGGGGGCTTGGGTGTTACTGGTCGTTCTGAGCCCGGCATGGAGGGGGAGGTACTGTCACGTGGGCCGTTCCTGCTGGCCCAGCTCTTATTGTGACAGCGTCTCAGCGGGCTCCCAGCTGTCAAGCTACGGGACAGCTGGAGCCCAATTACCTCATCAGCTGAGACGCTGTCAACCATTATAAAAGGGAGCAGCTCCGATCATTCGGGGCTGTGACCTCGCGCATGATTATCCACGCTCTTCTCTGGCGTGGGTAAGGCTGGAACCCCTACGTCTGGCGCCAGCCACCCTTCTGTCATCCTGCATTGTGTGTGTTTACCCTTGTCATCGTTTGTGTTTTGGCCCCACGAGGCCCTGTTCCTTTGTTCCTTTCCCCTTATCACAATAAATAACGCAAACTCACTGGTCTGCCCTCGGTTCTCATTGTATGGCTCGCGAGAGCCATACGTAACAAAATTATTTAAATGGGACAGTCAGACTTGAACTTTCTGAGTTCTTTTTCTACTGAACTTTATTATCTATGCATTATTTGAACCAAAAATGCATTAAAAGCAACACGTTTTTTGTCTTTTTTGGGTAGTTGTCATTTTCTGTAAGTAAATCTTTTAAATGATTTTTTTAACTTGAAATTTTGGTGAGTGTTTTTCAGTAGGTTAGAGAATAAATGAAATGGCTCCTTCTTACTCAGGCACACACAAATAAATAGTAAAACAGAAAAAGTGATGATTTTATAGTATTACAGTAGTGATTTGCATAGCTGCCTGTCCTCATAAAATCCCTTACCCATACACTCTCTATTACAGTCTCAACTTGAATCGTCCCATATTAACTGTATTTAAAACTTTAATCATTGAACATTATTTAGTGACAACATTATTCCACAATCTTCAGTTCAATTAGTCACATTGATGACGGGTGCAGAGTAGGATATGTGTGTACTTTTTGCTTAACTCTTTGGGCACCATTGGTGTGACCGCTCCAGGTAGAGGGGTGGGAGTGAGTAGAGGCGAGGTGACATCAGCCGCAGCTCCCGGAGTCCTGTGGGGTAGGATGGGCCTGGACAGTGGAAGAGCACGGAGCCAGACTCATTATGCACGAAACAGGAAGTACATATATTGGTCAGGTCTGTTCCTCTTACTGTGGTTAATCTCAAATTTATCAAAGTTTGACCTCACCGTGTAGTCCTGGTCAGTTTGTCGCCCTCTTTCCCTCTGAAGCCACTTTTGCCCCTCAGTTAGAGAGATGGTGCAACTGTGAGCTATTAAAAAAAACTTGACACTTCAACAAAAGAATAGAATAGCCTAATGCTGTTTACCTGCTCCCAGACATCCCCAAAAAGAGAAAAAAATCAAATTTCCCTGCCCTGTTGGCAGGCAATTTCACCCAAAAAAGCAAAAAACTCTGGCAATTGATGTTTACTCAAAAAATAAAGATATCTACCATTTGATACAAATAATTATCATAAAGCCAGCAAAAAACCCACAAAAAATTGCAAACAAAAGAAATTACTGTCAAAGCTTCCTTGTCATAAAAGCAAGCATCTATATTCTTCATCTTGGCAAAATTACCATTTAGTGTGACTTCATCAGTCTCTTCACACCCACACACACACAAGCGATAGCAAGTTCTCTCTCTCTATCTTCAAGGTCAACCTTGGGCAGTTGTTCGCACACACACATACTTGCAAGCGTCAAACCAACACACACGTGTTGGTAGAACAGTCTGGAAACCTCTTAAAACAAGCAGATATGGCAACTCAGAGTTAGAACTCCCAAAATACTTATAAAAACAAATCTGGCAACCCACAGTTCTCATGTCAATTTTTTTTTCTCCACTGCATCAGAACACATTCATTTTTCCCCAGTTTATTCTTTTACAAAGCACAAATTTATCATTCCCCGTGAACATTAGTCACATCACCGTCCTTTCACACTTCACAATGATCAAAAAACAACAAACAACCACATCTTCAAGCCCACATGGCACTTTTACTCCTTCCACCTATGTGGAATCGCTATTCTCTTTGCCAGGGCAAACCGTGAAACACACAACAACCGGACAAACAAATAGCAGTAATTTATTTATACCAGCACTATTTTAAAGGTTAACCCTCACCGATGTTCACTCATTATGAAGAAATAAGATCTCACGTCGATGACCATCATAATTCACTCCTTGATGGCAAAACAAGATCCCACTGTGACTTCCCACCACTTACGCATGGGAAAATGTGCACTTCCTTTGCGGCCTGTACTGGGACCTTCCTGAGCCCGTACCTCTCACCAAACCGGATCCGTTGGGGTGCCTGTGGTCAAAACAGAATCCGAATTCGCGGTATCAAATGCTCAGTGCTTCCTGAGCCTGTAGCTCAGTGATTACCTTCCAGGCTGTGCTGCACCCCTGAACCAAATGTGTTCCGGTGTCTAACAATAGTAAACGCCAACCAAACTCGTTTAAGGCTCTTGAGGTATCAACTGCCTGTGTCACACACTCATATGCATATTTATCAAACAACACATACAGTAAATGTACTCACACTTATCCGCATGGAGGGTTAACCCCATCACCCATCAACAGTTCCCAGCGTCCTTGGACCTCGCGGGGACCGTGCCTCCAGTTGCTGCAAAACCAGGTCGTTGGCCCCGGCGGGAGGAGGTCTTTTTCCCATTCTTTCCGTGCACAGCTGGCCCGAAGGTGCCAGATGCTGAGATAAGGTGTTTGGGTCCCTGTTCGGGTGCCAAAATGTTGGAAAAATCTCTTAAAATGAGACTGAAATAAACCAGGCAGTATTAAAAAATTATGAATACATAAAAGGCGCTTTTCCACTAGGGTCAGTATGCTATGGTTCGGTACGGCACAGCTTGTCCACTTTTCCATTAGGGACCGTAACTGCTTTCAGTTCTGTTTTTTCGGAACTGTTCCTATTTTTTCAGAACCCCTCAACTGAGGTTCAGTACTGTCCCGGTTACGTAAAAACACTGCAGGCCACTGATTGGTCCGGGCGTAACGTCATGAGAGTGGGTGTAATGCTGACTTTCCAGAATGGCTGGCAAGCCGCCATTTGCAATGATTCATCCATGAGCAAGCCAAAAAGTGATATTATAAACAATAATGATAGAATGCCTTCACAGAAATCAGCAGAAATCAACACCGCGGTCCAGCAGAGTTTCTGTGCATTTCGGCTGACAAGAGACTCAAGAGGGAAGCAGACGGAGCCGCCCGAACTGAATTGAATGTACGGCCGCGGGAGCACTCAACTTCAGCAGTTGAAGCCATGATATTGGGATACAGAGGACGGTGAGTGATGTGATATGCATATTTTATGTTATTTATCCCAGCAGTGGAAAGTTCACTTTGGACAGACGAAAACTTGCTCGTGTTTAAACGATGACCTAGCTTGTTAGCCATCAATGCTACATCCGTCCTTGTATTTTGCGCTTGTGTTGACAATATCTGATGAAATAAGCTAGTTGCAATCCTGGTTAAAAAGGTGTTTTGTTTTTTTTTACATGTTGCACTCTTGTGCTGTGCATGTACTTAAGTTGTGTGTATTTTCGTTGTAGAGTCCAAACAGGATCTGACCTGAATGGCTACGTTTTGACAGCAATGTATTCTGACAGGTAAGCTGCACATCTTATTATTTATAGTCAAATCTTTTGCTTTTTAAGTTAAAGTACAGTGGTACCTCTACTTACGAACGTCTCTACATACGAAATTTTCAGGTTACGAGACGCCTCAACGGGAAAATATTGACTCTAGTTACGAACAAAATTTCAGGATACGAAAGGCAAAAAAAGTACGCGCTCCTCGCAGCTCCCGTATTTTACCGAACATAAACATACCTGTAGCTGCTCTGCCATTGGCTATCGCCTAGCATCTTCCTGGTATCCCATTGGCCACGAATGGGTGCGTTTGATTGATCTTGCTTTATCTTATTATTATTTACTATTCTTACTACTTTATTTTATCCTTCTTACCTCTTGTAAGACTGTTGACTGAACTACACAATTTAGAGAAAAAAAAATTGTTAACTGCCATGTTTATCACCATCTACGTTATAACTCTGTACTTTCACCTTGTTCTTAATAAAGTTTTGGGGAAAAAAACAACAACATCAACGATCAGCACGGTATTAAAACAAAAGGAAGCCCTTACAAGCCGATAAAAGCAAACGTCCTTGGATCGTTTCATCACAAAACGTCAGGCAAAAACCACTGATGAGACAGAACATGAACCAAAGAAGGCAAAAGGTGACGCTGACGCCGACGCCGACGATCGCAGTTAAAAGGTAAATGAACATAATTTTTATTATTCTTTATCTTTAATTATTCTTTCTCTCATTTTAAACTCTCATTTTATGTTTATTGTGCAGTAATCTAATTGTAACATGTATTTGTTACATGTTTTGATGCGTTTTTACGATTTATAAAAAATTTATGCCCGAATTTTGGGGGCTTGGAACGGATTACTGCATTTACATGTAAAACGCGCCTCTACTTACGAATTTTTCACGTTACGAGAATTCTTCCGGAACGAATTAAATTCGTAAGTAGAGGTACCACTGTATAGGTAAAGTGCCAAATTTAAAGTAGCACAATTTCCACTTAATATGAAAGGGACTGAACTGAGATTTATTTGATTGTGTGAATATTAATTACAGAGTAATTGAAAATGAATGGCACATCCAATAATAGCCACCATAAAATAAACAGCTTGTTTATTTATTATCAGATCATTTCTGTGATCCTTTATGAGTTATAGTCATAATAGTGTATCTTGCACTTTGGGGAATGGGAGTTGTTCAGTCACCATTAGAATTTAGTTTATATGTGTAGTTTATAGTATTTCATCTTTAAACTCATGCAGTAAAAGAACACATTACAAATATTTGAGAGCCATTGTAGTGCTTCCTTTTATATTTTAGCAATACAAGCACAAAACACCACCCACACTTGAAACCAGGGCGACACAGCGGTGGCTAAACTTTTACTGATAACGTTATTTCACATCATCGCAACAACTCAGTATCTAAACTCAGTGTAAATAGTGTAGAGATTGAAAGGGTATCTGAAATTAAATTCCTTGGCGTAATAATTGATAATAAACTGTGTTGGAAGTCACATATTAATTATATTAAAGGTAAAATATGCAAATCAATCGCAATACTACACAGAGTGAAATATTTGCTGAATCAACCCACACTGTATACTTTGTATCATTCATTAATACTCCCATACATGACATATTGTACTGAAGTATAGGGAAATACATATAAAACAAACATATATCCAGTCTTTATGCTTCAGAAGAGAGCTATTAGAATAATAAACAAAGCTGCTTACAGGGAACCAACAAACCCACTTTTTCTTAAATTAAAAGCTTTCAAGTTGAAAGATCTGGTTGATTTTAAAACTGCAGTAATAATGTTTAAAGTGAAGAATCTATCACTGCCCGCAAATATCCAAAAGTTGTTCCAAATAAGGGAGAAACAATATCATTTCAGAGGAACATGTATATTTCAAAAACCTTCAGTGAGAACTACCACCAAGCAACACTGTGTCTCAGTGCAAGGAGTCAGACTGTGGAACGCTTTTGGACCTGAATTAAAATCATGTACAACGCTTGGACAATTTAAACAAAAACTAAAGGAAAAAATACTCCAAACATATATACAAGATGACATGTAAAATCACATAAGGATTGTCATATCCAGTCTGTGTTGTGCTGTTGCTTAGTTATTTGTCACATTTTGTCTTGGCTTTGTTCTGATTTGTAATCACTTTTATTTTATTTTCCTTTTGAATTCTTAGGTGGAACATGGGTGGGCAATATAAGCTGCGGCTTCAGCCATCACCCATTTCGGATAACTTATGTTGAGTTGTATAATCCGAGGAGTTGCTGTTTAATTTGACCTTGTTGGATTTTTTTTCCCTTTGTTATATTATTCTATTCCTTTCTTTTAATCTAATCTATCCAAAATAAAGATTAATTCATTCATTTCTTAAATATGTTTTAAACTTGCTTTAATTATCCACCCCCCTTTTCTGTCTTTCATCTAGGCAAGAGGAAAACGATCCACCCCAAACCGGACCTTGCCTCACTATTTACAGAGATGCAGGCTGAAGATCTGCTGAACCGGGACCAGTGCGAGGGGCTGACCAGTTGCTGCTCAGTGAGGCGGCGTGGTTGGTGTGTGTGACCCATTCCAATTTCTTTTTTTTTTTTACAGTTTGAATTTTGCACATTCTAATTAATCTGGAATTTGCTGCTGATTGTAATAAACAGTTCAGTGATTTATGTGTTTGCATCATGATTTTCTATTTTGTCTGTTAAGACACTGGTGGGAAAAGAGTCAACAGTACAAACCATTTATCAGTGACTTTGAAAATAATAGCTTGTTTTTAAGAAAAAGTAACCAAAACAATTATTTGCTGAAGACTGTAATGTTGGATGTACCAGTGCAGAAGACACTGTACACTTTAGTGATAGTCCCAGTATATGGAGGAATTCTGGGCCATATTAGCATCTGTATTTCCAAATAATGGGATAGAAGAGAGAACCTGCAGAGTCTTGGCCCTCCATGGCACATGATTGGACACCCGTGAGTTTGGGTTTAATGGGATTTAACATTTTAACACAAACTGCTTTATGGTTCATAATTCTGTTGGCATACTTACATCAAACCAAAAGTGATTTCTCAAACTGCTGGATTGTTCTTAGACAGCTTTTCCAATCTTTCAGTATTTATGTTACTTGGTGGTAACCTTCACACATAAAACAAAAGTAGAGACATCTGCAAAAGTATAAAGGTTTATTGTCAAAATTCCCAGGGCAATACTATATGAATACATGTACGTATAGTTTTCTGTTGATGCAGAGAATATGTATTTATACAGTATCTACATGTAGTCAGCAATACTCAATAATATACACTACCGTTCAAAAGTTTGGGGTCACCCAGACAATTATTTTGTGTTTTCCATGAAAAGTCACACTTATTTACCACCATGAGTTGTAAAATGAATAGAAAATATAGTCAAGACATTGACAAGGTTAGAAATAATGATTTGTATTTGAAATAATATTTTTTTCCAGATACTCAACCTGCTCAAAGGAAGGTCAGTTTTATAGCTTCTCTAACCAGCTAAACTGTTTTCAGCTGTGCTAACATGATTGCACAAGGGTTTTCTAATCATCCATTAGCCTTCTGACGCAATGAGCAAACACATTGTACCATTAGAACACTGGAGTGATAGTTGCTGGAAATGGGCCTCTATACACCTATGTAGATATTGCACCAAAAACCAGACATTTGCAGCTAGAATAGTCATTTACCACATTGTCGTTGACCTCCGTCGGTCTATGATGACCATGGAAGAGAATCTTAAACATCTACTCTGCTGGAACAGCACCGCCTGTGGCTGAACAGGCCGATGCGCACCGGTGTTCTACCTTCCAGCGTTGGGCGTTGGTAGGATTCAAGCCTGGGCAGGAAGATATGGAGGACAAGATGTTACCCATGCAGCATGTGCCCCCTCTCCACGTCACTGATGGATCCAAAGGAACAGCAGGGCTGCTATAGTTTGGCACCAGCGCCGTCGCAGGAGCTGCCAGAACGATGTTGAGCACAACAGAGAACTGCCTTAGGGGCTCCGACTCTGGAGTTTTCCTCAGGGTTGACTCCCGAAGCCTTTCCCATGACCGGGTGTGCCGCAAGGCAGCAGAGGTTTAAAATCAGGGTTTACCTTCCCCTAGATGGGCTACCTTCCCAGGTTGACGAGCCACCATCTACCCGAAGCATCTGGTTTTAAGGAGCCAGAGATCCGCCCTCGCCCCTTCTCCTATTAGTAAAAGCAGTTCCGCCGGGCTTAGAGACTAAACCACACGGGCAGGCTAGGAGTTGGACTTAGTTGTTAGAGGCTTTTCGAGACGCACGCCATAAGGAGCATTGTATGAGCACTGGGAGCTTAACCCCAGTGCTGCTCCTGGCTATGACAACCTTGGAACCATACCACACCACATTAGCAATGTATATTAGATATTAGAGTGTATTTCTGATTAGTTTAAAGTTATCTTCATTGAAAAAAACAGTGCTTTTCTTTCAAAAATAAGGAAATTTCTAAGTGACCCCAAACTTTTGAACAGTTGTGTATTTCCAGTTAATCCATGTACTTCTCTTTGTAACCTTGTGACTGCATTATTTTAATTACTTTTAATCCTAGATCCATTTGTTTTGGCTTAAAATGCATCATAATTGTTAAATATATCTTATGCCTAACTCAGTACTGTTTACCTGTTGAAATATATATTTTACGGCTCAAATACTACAATATGGCACCTAGCTGATCCATGTTTTGCCACGACACCACTGGCTGGAGCAGGTAAATCCCATGACGTCTCAACAGTCTCTCCATGATTTTGACACAGATCAGAGCAATTTGTTGCACAGGAAGCTAAACATTTCTACAGACATTCTGCAGTTCTGTAACCACTTTGTGTTCGTGAAGCTGGGGTGACATCACTGTGTTGCACGTTCAGACCCACAGTTTGAAGCGATATTTTTTCCACAAGAGAGCCATCTGAAACACACACACAGAGAATACATATTTTAGTACCTAATATCGATAACTTGCCGACATTACAATGTTGTACTGTGGACTTAAAACCAAAGTAGCATTAGCAATCATTAGCTTACCGTCATACATGATAGAGTTCGTATCCTCATGCCTTCTCCTTTATACTGCTCTATGGTTTCCTAAATGCTCCAGTACTTTTCCAGAGTGTGTCGTATCACTGCCTTTGCCTTCTGTTCTCCTGTTTTGCCTTTATTCTGGCAAAAAAAAGCCAGAGAACGCAGACACCTTGTATCCTGCCAGCTTGTGTTTTGTGTAACGTTACGCTTGTTTTACGCTTGTTTTACGCCAGTTACGCTTGTGTTACGCAACGGGAGGGAGAGGATTGCGCCGCCTCCCCTGTAACTACTCCCACCCACTTCAAGTGGGACCTAGTGCAGTGGAAACACAAAGCGGGCCGAACTGTACCGTCCCGTCCCGTACCGAACCGTACCGTACTGACCCTAGTGGAAAAGCACCTTAAAAGCTTATTTGCGTGGTCAGATTATTTCCTATTCAGCACATCACTACAAAACTCAAAAGGCTAAATTAAATTAACTATTGGCTAAAATTCAAGAAATTGACAGACAAAATGCTAGTAATCCTTTAGAGTTTAATGAAGCAACGTCAAGACCTGAGACTAGAATTGGATCTCCTCACAACAGCTGATGCAGAACACCTCTTATTACGTTCCAGTGCAGCTTATTATGAATATGCTGAAAATCCTTCTCAGCTTTTGGCACATCAGTTGAAACAGTGAGGGAATTCTCCATTAATTCCTCAAATTAAGGACTCTTTTGGTAATCTTACTTCTGAACCAGTATCTGTTAATGATTGTTTTATGAATTTTTATTCTTCTCTCCATGAGTCTGAGTCACGATCAGATCCAAGTGAAATGACTTCCTTCCTCCACAATTTAAATACCCCTACAGTCGACCCCCTGATCGCGGAGAGGCTTGATGCACCTGTGAGTTTAAAGGAAATTATTAAGTCAGTTAAAGCCATGCAAAATAATAAAGCTCCTGGTGCAGACGGGTTCTCTGTTAAATTTTTCAAAAAATTTCTTTAAATTGGCTCCCCTTCTGCTTAACTTTTACACTGAATCTTTAGAACGTGACTCACTGCCTCCCACTTTAACCCAGGCATCTATATCTCTTCTCTTGAAGAAGGATAAGGATCCCACATCATGTGCATTCTACAGACCTTCATCACTCCTTAATGTTGACATTGTAGAGGGTGAAAGGGAAGGATGTGGAGGCGAGGCACGAGCATAGATCGACAAAGATTCTTTATTAAACGCTCTAACATAAATGTACAGCCTATGACCCCAGCGTGGACGCTGGGGCCATGTGTCTGGCAAAGCCTGAAGCCAGTAAGCCTTTCCCCAGTTCCTCTGCGCTCCCTTATATAGCTTTATTGACCTGCACATAGGAACTGGGGACTGGCGTCTATTACATGGGGTTTGACAAAGGCCATGTGTGGCACAATTATCATAACACATGTTGCCTTCACAACAATACATTTGCCTCCCAGCAGCTTAGAGCAGCAGGAGGTGAAAGCGCCTTAAAGTCTCGTCTAATTACCCCTATGGGAGGCTACCCCTCTCAGTTCATTGTTCAGCCCCTCTGTATGCTTCTGGGTGTGAGATAATGTCCACCGGCAGTGTCTAGTGTCACCACAATGTTAAGATTCTGGCTAAGGTCTTAGCTACTCATCTGGAAACAGTTCTTCCTACTATTATATCGCAGGAGCAGAATGGCTTTATCAAGGGGCAACAGCTATTTTTCAATGTCCGTACCCTCTTTAAAGTAATTTTCTCTTTCTCTGCAGACACTTCTGTTGTTCCTGAGGTTGTAGTTTCACTTGACGCAGAGAAAGCATTTGATTGGGTCGAGTGGAACTGTCTTTTTGCATTCCTCAGCAGGTTTGGCTTCAGAGAGAACTTTGTGTCTTTAAGCTTCTCTATACTTCCCCCCAAGCCAGTGTTGTTACAAATGAGACCCGATCTAAGTATTTTACACTATCTCGCGGAACTAGGCAGGGCTGCCCCCTTTCTCCTCTCTTTTTTGCCTTGGCTATAGAGCCCCTCTCAATCGCATTAGGATCCCTTCCCTCTTTTCATGGAATTTTTCAATCTGGTTTCGAAGTTAAACTATCTTTATATGCTGACAACCTTCTTTTATATGTGTCTGATCCATCAACTAGTATTTTAGCACCTTGGGGGAGCCAGATTATTTAGCATCTCAGACAGGAAACAGTGGATAAGCAGGGGAGAACAATAAGCAGGAGGTTCCTGGTGAGATAGCAGGAAGGAGTCAAGGATGAAGGGGGTTGAATGCAGTGTGATGCAAATGTCATGTTGTGTGTGGAGAAATGCCATGAAACTTAAGAGGAGAGTGCCTGCTGAAAAGTTCAGTCTGTTCATTGCTTGTGAGATGAGAGTGTGTAATAAATCGTCTGAAATGAATCTGTCTCTTCATTTACACACTCCACACTGGTGACCCAAGACGTATTATGGAACACGAGGCAAGATCCCTGGAGCCGGCCTGGTCAGGAAGCTACAGCGAGGCGGCAGCCATCCCACAGGCAGCCCGGACTGGAACCTCCAGCCATGCGTGTGCGGTTTCAGTCAAGCTACCGGAATTCTGGCAGCACAACCCGCGCTCTTGGTTCCACCTCACCGAGGCCCAGTTCGTCCTCTGGGGAGTAACGGCAGATGACACCAGATTCTACCATGTGGTCGCAGCACTGGACGCCCACACAGCTCAGCAGGTAGCGAGCCTGCTCGATCAGCCACCAGC
Organism: Pholidichthys leucotaenia; assembly: GCA_020510985.1. NCBI lineage: Eukaryota > Metazoa > Chordata > Actinopteri > Cichliformes > Pholidichthyidae > Pholidichthys > Pholidichthys leucotaenia. The sequence goes on along the minus strand of CM035836.1, from coordinate 98,909,693 downwards.
CAGCAGCAAATATGAGGCGCTCAAGGCTGCGCTCATCCAGCGCTACACGCTCTCGGACTGTGAGAGAGCGGAGAGGCTCCTGATGCGGACCGAGTTAGGAGATGTTTCGGCCGTAGACCTGATGGAGAAGATGCTGGCATTAATGGGCACGGACGACGGGCACTTTCTGTTTGCCCACCTCTTCCTCCGGAACCTTCCGACAGTGGCGAGAGCGGTTCTGGCCAATTCGCTGTTGCTGGCCGCGCGCGACTACCATGCACTAGCCCAGGAGGCAGACCAGATCATCCTCACCACCAGGGCGATCACAGTCAACGCGGCGTTGGTGGAGCCCAGCGAGACGACCAGAGGAGGCGAGGAGCCACCAACGGTAGCAGCAGCGGGGGCCAAGGAGCGCCAGAGAGACACGCTCTGTTTCTACCACTGCCGCTTCGGAGAGAAGGCACGCAGATGTGCGCCCCCGTGCCAATTCAAGCTCTCATGAAACGCCAAGGCCGGGGGTCGGTAGCAGCTGCGACCCTCGGTGAAGAGAACAAGCTGCTCTACTTGACGGACGCACGCTCGGGGAGGCGATTCCTTGTGGACACCGGAGCCCAGAAGAGTTTCATCCTGCCGACCTATGCTGACCGGCTGGCAGGACCTAGCGGCCCCGAGATGTTGGCAGCAAACGGCTCGGATATTAAGACCTTTGGTGAGAAGACTCTGCTCTTATCTCTACACAGCCGTACGTATGAGTGGACTTTTGTCATAGCAGCACTGAATTACCATATCCTGGGGGCTGATTTTCTGTGTGCACATGGTTTACTGGTTGATGTTGCTAACAGGCGCCTGGTTAATGCACTGTCCTTTGACTCTCTCCCCTGTATAGCTCGAGTGACCCAGCCAACAGCACAAGCCAACGTCACAGCTGCAGTCGGTAAGTTCCACACACTGCTCACTCAGTTCCCAGCACTCACGGTCCCGATGTTTTCCGCGAGGCCATTGCTAAACACGGGGTGGAGCACTTTATCACCACCACCGGGCCGCCCATTTTTGCAAGACCTCGGCGCTTAGATGCAGCTAAACTGGCCATAGCGCATGAGGAGTTCGCCAACCTGGAAAGGTTGGGCATCATCAGGCGCTCGAACAGCCCATGGGCATCCCCGCTACACATGGTCCCTAAGGCTGAGGGATCGTGGCGACCATGCGGGGATTTCTGCAGGTTGAACAATGCCACAGCGCATGACCGCTACCCAATTCCCCACATACAGGATTTTTCCGTTCACCTTGCCGGAGCACGCATTTTTTCCAAAATAGACCTGGTCCGCGGTTACCACCAAGTCCCAGTGTGCACTGAGGACATACCCAAAACAGCGGTAATAACTCCGTTCGGTCTTTTCGAGTTCCTGCGCATGCCATTCAGGTTAAAAGGAGCTGCACAGACGTTCCAGCGCATGATGGATGCAGTGCTGTGTGATCTCCCGTTCGTGTTCATCTACCTGGACGATATTCTGCTAGCCAGTGCGTCCGAAGACGAACACGAAACCCACCTCACGACGGTTTTCCGGAGGTGGGAGGAGCACGGGTTGATAATCAACCCAGTGAAATGCCAGTTCGGCGTGACGGAGATTGATTTTTGGGGCACCGCGTCTCTCCCGAAGGAGTGATCCCGCTGCCCGACAAAGTGCGTGCCGTGGCGGATTTTCCCCGGCCTCAGACGGTCAGGGCACTGCAGGAATTTTTGGGAATGGTGAACTTTTATAACCGTTTCCTTCCCCGCGCGGCGCAGCTCATGCAACCATTGTACGCCGCGCTCAAGAAACAGAAACCCCCGGATAGAGTCAAATGGACCCCGGAGCGAGAGTGGGTGTTCTCGGAAGTTAAAGCAGCCCTAGCAAACGCCGCACTGCTGGCGCATCCGGACCTGACGGTCCGCATAGCGCTCACCACCGACGCTTCAGACATGGCCATAGGGGCTGTCGTGGAGCAGCGTGTCGCCGGGGCTTGGCAGCCGCTCGCCTTTTTCAGCAGAACTTTGCACGACAGCGAACGTAAATACAGTGCGTTCGACAGAGAGTTGCTGGCTCTCCACCTGGCCATTCGCCACTTCCAGTTCTGGCTGGAAGGGCGCAGCTTCACCGTGTTCGTGGACCACAAGCCGCTAACATTTGCGATGGCCAAGGTTTCAGAACCGTGGTCGGGCCGGCAGCAAAGACAGCTGGCCGCGATCTCAGAGTTTACTACCGATATTCAACATGTGTCGGGTAAACTGAATGTGGTGGCGGACTGCCTCTCGCGCGCCGTGGTGGCCCCGGTCTGCGTGGGGATAGATTATGCAGCCATGGCCGAGGAGCAGATTAGCGATGCAGACGTGCGCGCGCTCCAGTCTGGACCAACAGGGTTAAGGCTTGAGAGCAGGGTGCTGCAAGATGGCGGCCCCCCCAATCTGCGATGTCTCCACGGGTCGCCCACGTCCGGTGGTCCCGGTCGCGTGGCGCCGCCGCGTGTTTGAGTCGGTTCACACTCTGGCGCACCCAGGAGTGCGCGCGTCGGTCAAAATGGTGGGAGAAAAGTTTGTGTGGCCGAGCCTATGCAAACAAGTGAAAGAGTGGGCTGCAGCCTGCGTAGTGTGCCAACAAGCCAAGGTACACAGACACACGAAGGCTCCCTTGGAGCCGTTTGGTATTCCGGCTAAGAGGTTCGACCATGTTCACGTGGACCTCGTGGGCCCCCTCCCGCCATCACAGGGGTGCACGCACCTCCTGACAGTGGTGGATCGCACCACGTGCTGGCCAGAAGCAGTTCCGCTGGCGGCAACCACGTCCGCAGACGTAGCATGCGCTTTTTTAACAGCATGGGTGGCGCGTTTTGGAGTCCCGTCGGACATTACATCCGACAGGGGTCCTCAATTTGTTTCCGAACTCTGGTCCGTGATGGCCCGCAGCCTGGGTGTTACAATTCACCGCACAACCGCGTACAACCCACAGGCCAATGGGTTATGCGAGCGTTTTCATAGATCACTGAAAGCAGCACTCAGGGCTTCATTGATGGATGCAAATTGGGTAGACAGGCTGCCGTGGGTTTTATTGGGGTTGCGCTCCGTGCCGAAAGAGGATCTGGAAGCTTCCCCGGCAGAGCTCGTTTTTGCACAGCCACTACGGCTGCCCAGGGAATTTCTGCCAGATAATCCCGCGCCGGGCACCTGCCCATCTCAGCTTTTGCAGCGTAGCGCAAACACAGGCACGCTGCTGGGCCCTGCCCACCACAGTTTTCCGCGTGATTTTGTGCCTAAAACTTTGAAGAGCGCAAAGTTCGTGTTTGTCAGACACGACGCCCACCGCCCTCCATTGTGCCCACCCTATGATGGACCGTTCAGAGTGTTGGAAACAGGGGATAAACATTTTTTGCTAGACTTGGGGGGTAAGCAGGAAAAAATTTGCATAGACAGACTCAAACCCGCTTTTGTTGTGGCGGACGAGCAAGTGCTGTTGGCTAGGGCCCCTCGGCATGGAAGACCCCCACGGAGAGCTCCCCAGGGAAACGATTCACCAGAGCAGCCACACGGACAGACCGAAGTGGCCCCCCCCCCTAGCCGCAGCCCACTCGCAGTCAGACACACTCCCAGCAGCCCCCCACTGGCACAGCAGCGCCACGGAGGCGGTAAACCCCAGTTACAGCAGATGCGGGAGGAGACGGAAGCCCAAACAGCATGTGGACTGATATTCTATTGTTCTATCACAGCATGTGGACTGTTATTCTGTTGTTCTATCTAAGATGCTGGGGGGGGTAGTTTAGCACCTTGGGGGGGGCAGATTATTTAGCATCTCAGACAGGAGACAGTGGATAAGCAGGGGAGAACAATGAGCAGGAGGTTCCTGGTGAGATAGCAGGAAGGAGTCAAGGACGAAGGGGGCTGAATGCAGTGTGATGCAAATGTCATGTTGTGTGTGGAGAAATGCCATGAAACTTAAGAGGAGAGTGCCTGCTGAAAAGTTCAGTCTGTTCTTTGCTTGTGAGATGAGAGTGTGTAATAAATCGTCTGAAATGAATCTGCCTCTTCATTTACACACTCCACAGTATTCCTCCTATTTTATCGCTGTTGCAACAATTCAGTTCTTTCTCAGGCTACAAAGTTAATCTTAATAGTGAATGTTACCCCATAAACACCATAGTGCTAGGATTTAATCAGTCTGGCATTCCTTTCAAACTTCGTCCTTCAGGGTTTAAATACTTGGGGATCAATGTAACACGCATGTAACATGCACGCTGTCACAATAACCTCAGTTATGTAATACTGTATGGACACGCCTACCGCGGAGGAAAACAACCAACCGCAATAACTGCGGTGGTCACTTTTTTGTGTGTGTATGGCTGCATTTCGTTGTTCACTTATGTGCCCCTCTTGATTATTAAATAAATTGCTAAATGAAGTGTATTTTTTTATTACCAACAGCATGTTTGCACCCGGTACTCTAGAAGCTTCCACAGCACATGCCACCGTTTGAGGCACTCTCTCCAGACTGACTCCAGCAGGCAGTTTGT